>CM067084.1:36298384-36751098 GCA_034008185.1 Gorsachius magnificus
GTTATAAGGCCTGACAGATGTTCAGGAAATTATTTTCAGAGTTCTCCAAGGAAAACACTGGTCTCCTTGGCAGACATGGGGCTATTGGCATGTTTCACTGTTGGTCTGAGCAGCTGCAGAAAAATGTGGCCATAGAGGTAGTGACTTGGATTTAGCACAGCAAAGCCTTACAGCTACCAGCTTCCAGAACACCAACTTCAACTGTGGCTATCTTTTTTTACCTGCCTCAAAGTTTGTGCTCCGTGTATCACTGGGAGGTCCTAATCCCAACTGAGATTTCTGGATGCTCTTCTAAAATAAATAAACAACAGCCTATATAAGCAATAGCAAAGGCCTCTGCAAATCCAAAATTTAATCCATAATTTAGGAAATTTTGCATTTCTACACTGTGTCCATTCAGCGCTCTGACAGCTGTGACTGTCCTTTCATTTTTCTGCATTCAGGTTTGACTCCCTTGATAATGATGTTCCCCATACCAGGCAATGCAACCATTTAGGCTGATGAGTAAGTGACAAATGAGTCTAAAAATGGATGGTTGAAGCAGAAGAATCTGAAGGGGCTAAATATTGTCAGTGCTACCATGTCACAACCTGTGAATTCCACAACTGACTGCACTGCACAGGGATAGCCACTGAAGCTGGAGTCCTCATGAAGAAGAGCTTTTTAGCAGGTTCTAATGAGCTACCCCAGTGAGTGATGCACCCTTTGCCCCATCAAAGGCAAAAAGTGACAATATTCACAAAAACAGTTCCCTCACTCTCTACAGAAATAGTTAGAAATGATGTGAACATGTCTGTGTACATCACCACTGTCCAAGACTCCAACAGAGAAGGTTGCACCGCTCCTTCAATTATAGCCACCTCCCATAGTGGCAAACAGCCCAGGCTCAGCAAGAAGATACTAGAAAGCCAAGGGGATTACTCTATCTAAGCAGGATGGTGAAATAGGCCCCTCCGTGGCTGCCTCCTGCAAAGTAGCATGCTGAACTAGGCTAGACATCAAAGTAGGCAATGCCCCAGGTCGTTCAGCTCATTGCAGGACAATTCAAATTTAGCTGTCCTCTGGCAGGGCGGGATTTTATTCTTTGGGAGGGTTGTCACTTCATACTAAACCTGTTAATCTTCCAGACTAGTAGGCAAGAAGATTTTGCCTAATGAGTAGTTGTTTTAGTACATGGGTATTTTAGACTATTAAAATAACATATAGATATCTTTTTAAGTGCTGAATTGTAAAAGAGTTTTCATACCATAGTTGTTGGCTACCAGACCTCACTGTGGTTCCACATATTCTAATAGGGAAGAAGTATTGCATAGGAAAGGACATTGCTATCTCCTTTTCTCTTTCCTTCTGTAAAGTAACCATCTCTGCCTCCTACCTCTTCCCTCTCTAAAATGAGGATTGTGTCTCTTCTTCCCTGTCTCCTGTGTAAGAGGAAAAAAGCAGGCTGCATCAAAACAGCTCCAATAGGTGCATTGCAGAGTCAGCTCCTTTGGCTACAGAACATCACATCCCAATTTTCCCAGATGTTGTCAATGAATAAATGTTTCCGTATTGTTTAAAAGTCACATGTGATTTGCATAGCAATGCTTTTCCCTGTTTTCTAAACAAGTACTGCTCTGTAAAAAAGTGTAAAAATGTCAGACTAATATATTAACATTTAAATTAGCAATTTAATGGAGAGATTTCACTATTTAAATATATTAAAGGAACTGATTTTATCCTAATACACACCCATTCTTTCCCTAGCAAAAGTTTCTCTCTTTCAAAAAACATTTTGGGGCATGTAACTTACATCAAGATCAGAGAGTGCCAATAATCTAGTGTGCCTAGATCAGAATAAATCTTACAAAGGTTCACATCCTGCATAAGCACAGTGTTGTCTGAAGCAGATCCAGCTGAAGGGCGTAAACCAAAGATTACGAAGTTTATTCTCTGTGCGGTACCTGCTGGAAGAAAATATAGTGCCTTTAAAAATACTATACATCATTATACCAGCAGCAAATATATTTCTACTGACAACAATTTCTGATAAGATCACAATTTCCCATTTTTTACGCTAAGCTTTCTATCTTAGTCATGGGTGCCAGCTAAAACACCCTGCTGTCCTAAACAGTCTCCAAGGGCATCCATCAGTTTGTACCTTTCCAAATGAGGAAAGTGGGTCAAGAATGAGTCTGGCAGCCTTAAGCCTATGCCTCTCTTTTTCTAGAAGTAATGTTCCATTTCTCCAACAAAACTACAAAGGAGATAACCAAAGCACCTCATATCAGCAAGAAGCACAAACGGTACTGATTATAATTTTTATTCCAGTTCAAGGCATTTTATACATCCTGAATCTGCCACTTCCATTACTGGAATCCATGCTGACTGCTTTGTCTTCTCCGTGGCAGAATGGGAGGATTATCAGTTCTCTTCAGAACTGAGTATTCAGCAGTATAGGCAAAAACAACAAATACATATACTTACTCTGGTTCTCTCCAAGAACTCCTCCTGTGGAGAACATAGCCTTCATGACAGTGCAATTATAGATTGGAAGCAGAACTGACATCTGAGAAGGTCTTCAGCTGCTTGACAAGTGCAACAGGATTAGTTCTCTGAAATGCTGATAGAAGCTGTGGTTCTGAGAGTCTAACAGTTGGGAAGACACACTCCAAGAGATTACCATGGTCAGATAAAACAGCAAAGGGCTAGTTCTGCTCTCCAGTGTGTTGGAGTAAAGCCAGAACAAATCCACCAAAGTCAATAGTGTTTTTCTGGATTTAAACCAGCAATGCTTAGAGAAGAACTTGACTACAACTTCCTGAACTGTAGCGTAATATTCCCAAAGCACAAAATTTCCTAAACTGAAATTCTGATGAGGAAAAGAGTGCGGGAAAAAAAAGAAAAAGAAAAGATTATACCAGAGTGGATCTGGAGTCTAGGAAGGGGGGGTTGCTTCCAGATCTTTATATACATTTGGTAATAGAGGAGACACAACTAAGACAAACAATCTGGGTTTGAAAAAACACCTATTTACATGTTTTGGTCATGAGTACTGTTGGTACATAATATTGAAAGACAAACTATATGAAAGTAACCAATCTTCCCTGCCTGTATTACATGCAATGACCATTTAAAACTGCACCTGTTGGAATGACTTCATTATTGTATTGCCAGCTTGTATGATATCACCATACTTCTCATGATGCTTACATATTATACAAGCACTGCATCTGTCAAGGAGATGCTACATAAGGATCTCAACTTTTTTCAAAACACAAAAGTTCCTGGTACTGTTACCCTTTAGGAACATGGAGAAAACCTTGAAACAAGACAAAACCAAACCCAAACAAACAGTTAAAAAAAGAAAACAAAGAACTAATACAGAAATACCCTAGTACAGTGATAACGTTTTAATACTCTCGTAGGATTGCTTTAAACTAACCTGCACTAATGAATTTGAGTAGGGAGAGATCGTACTTTCTAAGAATACTTGTTACTGATGGTACTAAGCCAAACACAATTTAAAGCATAACCCATTTTCTAGCCCAGGTATACTTCCACCCATCATGAGAAGGAAGTATTCTTGTTTTTCCAGAGAGTAGATAATCTGAGACTATTGGTTTTATAGTATCTGGGTTTCCCTGACAAAGTACTGTTCTGAATGAATTAATGTCTTAATGAACAAATGAGTCATTTTCTGACACACTAAATTAAAACAAGGTCTGGATTTATGAGCTGTGCAGTGGCACTCACGGTGACATGCTCCTTTAAAAACAATTTTTGTTTCTTTTTAACAGAAAAATACACAACTGGCATAAGCCACCCAACACTGAGAATTTAAGATCATTTAAGATCTATTGGATATGCTAGGTCATAAAAGGACTCAGTGGAATTGCAAGCTAACTTCCTTATGCTGGTTTGAAAGTTTTAGCAGAGAAACATTTTACTGAAAAGAAGAAGGTAGTTGAATGCAGGTAACTAAACATGTAATTGCTACCTTTCTACTCTGATTTCAGAGCAGTTCATAAATTCCATTTACATGCTGTGAGACAAGAAAAACAAAAATTACTAATAAATATATTTTTGGATAAATTTTCTTTTCTATTTTTTTCTCCATTAATTGCTAAAAGGCATACTGAAAAAGCTGTTTGAATGCCTTTGGAGTTAGGATGGCAAACTGGCTTTTGAAAATATTCAGTGGTTTTCTTGGTTAATAACTTTGGCTATGTGATTTTGTATGCAGTTCCTTGATTGTGTGGCTTATGTGAGTAATGAGCATGACACAAGTGGAAATTTCACAAACCTGACTTCAAAGCAAACTTTTCCTGGTGAATATTTAAGTGTAGCAACCTCAATATTTGGTATATATATACTTTAAGTTATGTCAGTAAAGCTCCACTCTTGCACATTTACAGAAAATGATCATCAAAAAGACTTTTAATTATGAATCTAATTAAATATTTGTGGACAAATGTAGCTCCTATTAAATGACATCCTCGCCTTCTTCTCAGTTAGAAGGATTCTACAAAACAACAGAAATTTAAATGTTGTCATATATGTTTCCTGACCAAAAGAAGATGATGGAAAGGTGAAGAGAATCAGGTGAGTCACTTTTTTCTGTCTTATGTATGAAGTTGCTTTGTTTCTTAACACTTTTTATATGGAACTCCATGCAAATCTGCTCCAGATCAGCTTCCGAAGTTTATAATCTTCAAAGCACTCAATCTAGTTCAGGAAAGAACCCATACGTAAACACAGTTGTATAAGATGCCTGAGAGCACATGGTGATCAGAGGTATTCTATGGAAAAGAGTTTGAAATATAAAATCTTCTTTTTATCTTAAGGTTAGAAGGAGTTGTTGCGCTATTTTTAACTAAAAATAAAAGGGAAGGAGGCAATGCAACAATATGGATTCATCAATCATCTATACATTTAAAAAGCACCTAAGTTGTTGCAAAGTTAAGAAGCTGATAAATGCTAGGATTTCATGCACCCTCTAAAATGCCAGAATTTTGCAATCCTGTAGTTTTATTTTTCTGAATATGCTTACTTTTAGATAAACCTTTGTCTAATCCTTTTTATACAGGTTTTGACTGTTCTATAATAACTATGATTACCCTTTGACAAAGTCAAGATGAATGACTGCAGAAAAGGACTTTTCAACCATTCACTCTGAAGAAAAGAAAGTGCACGTTAGAGATGAAACATCCATCTCAGGATAGTATGAGCAGTACAAAAATGACTACGTGGCTCTGTGAGGCCATTTCCAGTCCCTTTGCTTTGACTTCATGCATAACTTGAGAACCCCTTTAATGTCAAGCTCTGAAGAATGTGTTGCCATTAACAAGGAGGGATAACTAGGGAGTTTTGCCCCACTTCGGTGTTCATTCACTTAAAAATTAAGTTATGCTCTGTGATACCATTAGAAAGTAAGGTATTGAAGCTAACAACTGCCACAGATTAAATTCTGTATTGTCGATGGTGCACACTCTGAAAAGCATCTTATTTTGGTGTTTCAAAAGGGCAGAGTTTGGTTTATAATCCAGGTTTGCTACACTATCACTGAGTTTCTCCTCTTATACAATCTGGTATCTTCAAAAGGCACACAACTCAGAACCTCAAAAAAAATCAAGGCTCATTTTAAGGGGAAGATGTAGCACTCAACCCTTTGCTGCTGTCTTCTGGAAAGTGAAAATTAAACATAGTTTGCACTGTGGAGACAGAGTATGGGAAAGAAAAATGAAGGTACTCAATTATAAAAGCAACATGAAGAGGTCTTTACAGTGATGAAATTAAGCTAGTATCAGCTGGCAAAACTCCACTGAATGGTGATTTACACCTGTAAAAAAACTATTTGTATAAAAGCAGCCTGCAGTATAATGTCAGTCTGGCTTGCAACTCATTGGAAACAATTGGCTGAAAGCCAGCCAAATTGCAACTGTGCTGCAGTAACTTGTGCAAAATGTTGAATTTTTTTTCTCAAAATTTCAGATTTCTCAGGGAAAGGTTAAGGAAAACAGCAGTACATCACTTGCTCATTTGCAAGCTTATCAAGAAAAAAGTCTGAACATATCTACCCTTTATATCTGAGATGGGAAACATCTGAATATTGTGTTGATATCTTGTTTTCCTTAATTTCAGACAAGCTGAAAAACACTGGAAGGTATTATATGCTTCATTCATCAACAATAAACAGGTAAATAATTATCAAAGTAAAAATATTCATTTAAAGCATGTACCTTGTAAACCCAAATCACCTCCCACAACTTTGCAGATGACAAAAATTTCAAAATACACCCCGATCTCAGTATCATAAAATCAAGGGATTTTTCTCTACAAATTCCACAGTGAGGTTAAAGTTCCTGAATATAAAAGTCTGTATCACATTACACTTTGAAAATCAAAGGCCACAGTCCTTAAAGGATTAATATTAAAGTACACCTAATGGAGGATATGGAGTAAGATTGCTCTTATCATTAGTCTACTAGAGGCTTCTCCTTTTTAGTTATTTGAGGCTGCTGTAGAGTTTCCAGTTTGCTGGTGACACTGGGAGCAAGTTTGATGATGGACAGAGTCAGATACTGGAGAGTCATCACACTACAGACACCTAAATAGTTAGACAGATTTCTAAAGGTGCTCAGATAGCTTTTAAGTAGAAAAGCTGGGCACAGCATGCAAGACCTTTTCACATCTGAAATCTTTATTTATTTGTCTAAGTTAGGATCTGGGCTTTTTGGAATATCTATGCAACGTAGAGCTTGATTCTTTTAAGTCTGGTTATCTAATGAAATTGTCTGTTGGATCACAGATTTTCTCAGCTGAGGGTTTTTTCATATGCCTTGACCGCTGCCTTTATCCCTAGGTCCAGCTACTTCTCCCACAGGTGGTAAGTTATCCAGCAGGTTGCTTCTCTAACAAGTTCTTCTAGCAGCCACTGCAAAAAGCGGCACATAAGCAGAGTTATATATCACTACCTCTCCTCTCACATCTAAAAAGAATATATCTGATACATTCAGGATTGGGACTTAGATCTTTCACACACATGCTGACACTAATATTTTGGTCAAACCCCACAATCAACTTTAAAACAAGGCTATGCACATTTACGTTTTATCTACCCCTTGTAAATAAAGGAGTTACTGCCACTCTAGCAGCAAGAGACAGTCAGCTCTTTCTCACAAAAACTTGCCAGCCTAACATATAAAGCTAATAGACAAAAAAGCAAATATTTTCAGCTCAATTTTTCAAAATTCAAACTTGCCTTCAAAATAAAGATATTTAACTACAAATAAATAAGTAATGTTATCTTCCTTACGATGTAAAGTTTGTCAATAATAGGGGAAAACAAATATAATGTAATTGCAGGAAGTTAGGCAAAGGGAGATGAACCAGGGCCATGCAGGTGTGTTTTCATTGAACCTTTGTAGTGGATAAGTGTTGTAATTTGTTTTTCTGTACTTACAGACATTGATGAGACCGCTATGCATTGGCATTCTATGCAGCTCTGATGAAGGTATGTGACCAACTGTCCTGAAAAATGTATTTTCCTCCTCCATCCCCACTCTTTTCATTTTGCGTGGCATAGGCTTCTAAAGTATTACAGTAGTATTCGGAGGCATTGGTTGAATCTGGGTCCTCATGTGCAGTTATAAAACTGTTCAAATTTCCATTAGAAAAAGTTTCTTCTGCAGTCTCACTAGCTAAGCAATAGAGCTACTTGGAAAAATAAAGTTTTGTTTCTGTTGAAAAACAAAGAAAATAAAGAAACACAACAGAAACATCAAACAAATATGAAAATAGCATTTTGCTGAAAACAGGAAAAAATAATCATCACCCAGAAATGGTTTTGTGAATCTCAAATTGACTAAAAGTGCCTTTTTAAAACAATGATAAAATTTCACTTGCAACTGAATCTCTGTCTCAGAAAATTGAGGGGCTTACTCTAAAGCCCAGGACAGGTCACCACCTGAACCAGAAAAAGAGCATAAACCTTCTGAGATTAGACCTACATGTTAGACTGTGTGATCCTCACTCGTTGTTGTGTTCCCATGACTGAAACCTACCCTGCAACATCAATGGGATAATTTATTAATGAGAATATCACTTCAACTTCTTGCAGCTCCCTAATAAAAATGCTGCGAACACTGGAATTCCATCTTATTCACTACCTGGCTCAATCCATACCCTCATTACGCAACTTCTGTGTATGGCCCCTGACTATGACTAATCCTTTTTGCAGGTGCAAAATGATGAAAAAATGTGAAATTATTTAATAATTGTTTCATTCTGATTTCATGGTACTGAAACTGTAAATGACATAGATGAGCCTCCTATTATAATAAGGCTATCTGGTCTTGGCAAATGAGTGATTCATAACCATACATATCACCTAGCAAAATGGCTCTGTGATCTAATTGTGTTTTTCCCCTGCTGGACACAGACACATATAACTCTAAATATATCTGTCTGACATTTCATTTCATCACACTACTATGTTCTGCCATGCAATGCATTGCAACAGAAGGATGCACTGGATTGACAAGCTGCCAGCTCTAATAAATATCTATGGAAATAGATGTGCTTTCAGCTGAGGAGGTAAACCATTAGTTCATCCAGAGGTGTGCAAGCAGAAGGCAGTGTAGCAGATAAATTGCAGACAAGCCTGCTTTGTCCTCCCTCTTCTGAGTTGGTTTTCTTATACCTCACCTCACATCAGTCACTTTGCTCGTGGTTCCCACAACATCTGGTCGGATTGCTTTCAGTGTGTCCCTAAATAAAGACAGCTTCTCTCTCCTGTTGGTCCTAACAAGCTAAAAGTTTAGCCCCAAGAAAATGGGTCTTCTTTTCTGTTAGGTTGTATTAGTCGGTATTCCGAGTGGAAGGTCAGGAAAGACATAGGAGAAAGGCTGGCAGAAAAGGAGTGCAGTATGGAGGTAAATACACTACAATGAGGTAAAAAGAGAAGAATATGAGTAGGATATGGGAGAAAAAATCTGAGAATCAAATGAGGAAAAGGAGATTAAAAACATGAAAAGACATAAGTGGGGTGATACCTACATGTTTCACGACAGCAATGCAACAGGGCTATAGGATAGGAGAGAGGAAGCACCTCCTTCCCAGGGCTCCACAAACAGACAGGCAGTTGTTCTTTCCACAGCTGGAGTGAAGACATTCAATTTGGTATGAAATTATGCCTATGTAATTTTTAATCTCAATGCCCAGAGTAGCCTGAATGGTTTCTCTAAAATAATGTGCCTTATGTACCAGTGCACTGCCCCCACCAACTGCTCCATCTACCTCGTTAAATCTTAAGATGAACTTCGGAGTCAGATATATATTGTGTAGGGAGTTAGCTAGTAGGCATGGCTAAGGAAATGTATGGCATGTACTCTCAGTGATGGCAATTACCAAAATAAATGCATTTCGTGTGGAGCCATTTGCTTTCATGGCATCATGAGAGAAGATCAGAATAACATACCCTATGTTACAGTTGGGGAATCTGAGCGAGCAAGTGGTAAAACAGACTTGCAAAAGTTCACGTACCTTTTGGGGGCAGAGCTGGGGTCTATCTGCCATTCCCCAGATAAGATCCCTGGCCCTGTATTTTATAAGTTTACCAATTACAGAGAAAAAAATGCTCATATTCAGAATTAAGTCTTGTTTGCAAATTAATTGACGCTTGTTCAATTTCTTACTTGCCAAAACCAGAACAATCGTCCTTTTACAAACTATTACTTGCTTTTTATAGCAGTGTGGCCAGACTGAAAAGGGTGTCAGCTAGGGAAAGCTATGCTAGCAAGGCCTGGAGACAAGGTTGTCTCAGTCTGAAAGAGTTGTGGTGACTAGTATCTTCCAAATGGTTTTCATGGATTTTCTTGCTTCTATGTGAAAAATAAAAAAAAAATCTATTTTAAATCCCAGGGAAATACAGCAATTTCATGTTAACGTAGTACTGCCACGTCTAAATATATAATGTATTACTTACAGGAAGAAATAATTTTAGAAGTAACAGGAACCTGCATGATGGTGCCACAAGGCCTTGACACAGCAGGACACCGGGTACTGAAATCAGTACAGCTGTGGTTAAAACAGAGTGATCATGAAGTACATTTGCATGGTATATAGCTTTATAACATTTTGCTTCCATGTTCCTTGTGTGAAGAAAAAACAAGTTGGATGTTGCTATTGAAATGCTATTATGCTACACGTGGTCACTGTAGGAAGGTCTCCTTCTCCTGACTGTGGCTTTCCACCTCCTGTCCTCAGGCCTACACCTCTCCCCTTACATGTGATTGCTGATATATATAACAATGCTTTCTCACATTTTCCTTCATTGACTTCAGTGGCAGTTATTAGTTCTTTTAACGTTTAACCATTTGTGCAGGTCTTCAGATTGACAACAGTGAAAACTGTGATTCTTTCTATTGTTACACACATTTAGTCAGATTTTTTTTCTGCAATAAATTTTATATAAAAAATGACAGTTCATCAAAAGTAAAGTGTTTTGTGAATTTTTTTTTAATGAAAATTGAAAAGAAGTTTGAATAGATGAAAACATTTTATTTTGAATTTTGTGGAACAAAACAGTCTAATTCTCTATTTTGAAATTACTTTTCATTTCAGTATTTTCTTTCCTTCATATTGATAAAACAATACAAAGAAAAGCCTCAAAAATGAAATTAAATATAATGATTTTCAACCCTAAATGCATGACTTGAGGGACATTTCAATTAACAGAACACATACATGAAAAGCTTTTGTTCTGCTACAGAAGAAAACACCTCTCAAAATTACAAAGCTCAGCTAAAGACATGGCTCCTGCATGGTTTTAATGGGTAGACAAAAGTACACATCGTAGCAGTAAGAGATTTCACCAAGTTCTCTTATCATTCTTTTAGCTAAAAACTGATGGCTATTTAACACCAAATTTACCAACAGCAAAACAGTTCATTCTGTGTCTCACAATTAATCGACTATCATCTATGAATATACCAGTTTTAAGAACTTGAGAGTTTTAAGCACTTAAGTTTGAAGGTGTCTGTTAACTGAGAAACAGTCTATCATCAACAGCTGATTTCAGCATGGCTGCCACACAGCAATGCAATCATAGTTCTTTTCAGCCATTAATAAAATAGGAACAATTCCAAAAAATGCTTACATGCTCAAACACACGATTATTATTCTACAAAATGTTAATCTTCCTCTAAGTTTTTAGAAACAATTGTTCTTCCAGTCTCATACAAAATTTGATGAGAAATGCACATGGGCAAACTCCTCTTAGATCCAGGAATGAGATACCATCTATGCCAAAATTTGACACACAGGTTGACAGACTTGAAAAACTTACACAGCAAGTCATGAAACACATCAGCTTGCTATTCTAAGAAAACTAAGTGTCCTGTTTTTTGAAAGACATCACTGATTAGCCCCACAGATACAAAAATCTGAGTGTATACATAATCCTGTAACACAGCTCACGTAACATTATCTTCATCTTGAAAATGCTGGGGTTTAGACATTTGGGTATCAGTCACATTTGAGGAACAGTGGACTGTGATATGGAGGGTGAAAAACCTACATACCAGAGAATTATATTTTACAAAAAAAGAAGACAAGTAACTTGGTGCATCCAAAGATGCCTTATATTTAGACGTGTGGAGAATAAGTGTTGAGAAAGAGCAACCTCCTTTACAGCATCTGAAGTTGAGAATTCAGAAATCAATATATGCAAAATTGTTAGTCTGTTCAGAACTGGCATGAAAATTTGCTCATATTTCAAAGAACAACACAAAACTTAATGCATGAGGAAGAAGAATTCTTAAGAAATTAACAAAAGCAGAGAGAAAGGCCCATGCACTATTGGAATACAGAATTCCAGCAACAACTGCCTATAATTCAAGATGAAATGTTGATATGTGTCAACTCCAGACAAGTACTGAAAAGGCAAGCATTCTTTGAATTTCTGAGTGATGAGGGAAACACTCAGGGATTTATGCTTTCGACATCCATGTCGCTGGGCGTTCACAATGTTTTCACTGCAATTAAATACTCCTTTCATTTTTTTAAATCAAGTTGAAAGCACCAGCAAACTAGGAAAAAAGTTGGGAGCAGAAAGAGCTGTTTTATATTGACACAGTAACTGAAGTTTAACAGTAACCAGATTTGCCAGAAATTTGTGAAATTTTGCCCTGGGCAAACTTACATTAAACAAATTTCTAATTTGTTGTATAATTAAAAGCAGTTAAATAATGCCATTCAAATACCATGAGTAATGCAAACCTCATTCATATTCTCCACAGACTTTACTCATAATCTTTATCAGCCTAGACAGTTTACTTTTTGAGGAATCCAAGATTTTTTTGAAGTGTTTTACTTTCTGGAATTCAGGAAAAGTAAAGATGATGAGAGTCCAAGTTATCACGGAAGTGAGTAGAAGAAGGCAACAGAGTTCATAATTCCTAAATGCAGCATATTATTTAAGATAAAATTTTCTGCTCTAAAGCAAAGATAATGACAAGTGCATTTAGCCATGAAGGCACACAGACAGTATAAAGAGTCCTCTTTGTCCAGTTTCCCAGTAGGGAAAGAAACAGGATAAAAATCTGGTTGAAATGAATCCAGTGACTGTTGAGTTACGTAGGTCTAGGATTGGTACCCCCAGTACCAACACAGGCTGGGGGAAGAAAGGATCGAGAGCAGCCCTGCCGAGAGGGACTTGGGCGTGCTGGTGGATGAAAAGCTGGACATGAGCCGGCAATGTGCACTGGCAGCCCAGAAAGCCAACCGTACCCTGGGCTGCATCAGGAGAAGCGTGGCCAGCAGGTCAAGGGAGGTGATTCTGCCCCTCTACTCTGCTCTGGTGAGACCTCACCTGGAGTATTGTGTCCAACTCTGGAGCCCTCAGCACAAGAAGGACATGGAACTGTTGGAGCGGGTCCAGAGGAGGGCTACTAAAATGATCCAAGGGCTGGAGTACCTCTCTTATGAGGACAGGCTGAGGGAGTTGGGCTTGTTCAGCCTGGAGAAGAGAAGGCTGCGGGGAGACCTGATTACGGCCTTTCAGTACCTAAAGGGGGCCTATAGGATAGATGGGGAAAATCTTTTTAGTAGGGCCAGCTGTGACAGGACAAGGGGTAATGGTTTTAAACTAAACCAGGGTAGGTTTAGACTGGATATAAGGAAGAAATTCTTTACAATGAGGGTGGTAAAACACTGGAACAGGTTGCCCAGAGAGGTGGTGGAGGCCCCATCCCTGGGAACATTCAAGGACAGGTTGGATGGGGCTCTGAGCAACCTGATCTAGTTAGTGGTGTCCCTGTTCACTGCAGGGGGGTTGGACTAGATGACCTCTAGGGGTCCCTTCCAACCCAAAACATTCTATGATTCTATGATTCTATGAACCTCAGCTTCTGTTCGCAACATAGAAAGTCAGTTCTCACCAAGCCAGGGACATCTAGCCATTCCAGTCTTGCTGTTTACTGTCATGCGATCACTCTCCTAGCAGCAGATCAGCTTTTTTCACCTTCATGGGCCTCTGCCTGTAGTGAGATCATTTCATTTCCTCCTACTAGCTGAATCCTAATTTCCAGAGACCGATTTGTGGATGACTGACAAACTGTAACACAGTATTCTGCCAACCAGAGAGGCGCATCAAGTGTTTTTGTCACAAACATATGTGTGCACATTTTCTGGGTGCATTGCCTTGGTATAAGAAAACTCAGACACACTTTCTTCCTCACAGATAACAGTGCTGGGATTTACTGGGTAAAAGAAAATGAGAAAGAGCAGGGAGCCTCTAACATAGCTAGATGCATGTGCTCCCAATTTAGTACTTAAGGAGACACATGGTCACTGTCTTTCTACCCACCCATTAACAGAAGGTGAGATTGCAAAGGCCTGAAAGTCTGATCTTGAGGCTGGAATTGAGGCAGGTGACCACTGGATATGTGCAAACAGTCTAGGAACCCCACATTATTCAAGAGAGTTTACAAGCTCAGAGGTACAACCAACCTCTGGGGCGACTCTCGTGTGACTGAGGCATGGTGATTGACATAAAAAGCGATGGAGTGCACTGGACTACGGCAAAACAATCAAGAATACCAAGGAATGGTATTGTGCCTAAGTGAACCAGAGGTATAGAGAAAGACTGCTATCTTCAACTGCTTGCCTGGGGGTAAGTTTACTCACAGAAGAAAAAAACAAAAGCCTAAGAATTATTTCCATATCTCAATTGTTTCCCTTGCAGCAAGAACTGCTGTGCACTGAGCTAAAAGCCAGGTTGCTTTTATACAGCATCTTTCACCCTGAGGATCCCTCCCTAGTGTCTTGCATTTCAACAGCTGTCATTCATCTTAGTCCAGCTCAGTTTTCCCAGTTTTCCCTTACTTCCCACCCTCCCACACCCCCCTTTGGAAAGTGAGTGACATGAAAAACGAACAGAAACCATCACCAATGGAAAAAAGAAGTTGCAGCACAACAATTAAATTCTAGGGAAAATAAGTTAGGGAGTCCAGCATTTGAAGGACTCTATATAAATCTTTTTTTGTGTGCTGCCCATCAGTGCTTTTTGTGGCACACCAGCTCACTATTTGGTTTTGAAAAGAACGAGAAGTTATAGCAATGCAGCCAAATCACCTTGTAATCTGCAGTCCAGGGATCATGTACATACCCTTCAAATCTCATCTCTTTATGTAGAAACAGGGTGTCCCTTCTGCCCTTGCTAATCTACATCATGATTAAGTTTTGAAAGGGAGAAACAAGAACATCTTCCACTAGGTCCCTCTAGTAAAAATTAGAGGCATATAAAAAGCTCCCCAAAGCTCTTTTATTTACTGATTAACCCCCTCTAGACCTCAAAGACATTACCTATAATTCAATCACCATCATTAACAGCCAGTTCTTAATGAATACTCTATATCCCCTACAGTGGGAAAAGCTGGACATGGAGCATTTCGAAGATATCTCTGCATCTACTTATAGATTTTCAAAGTATTTGTATTTTTTCCTTGTTTGCAGCTATATTAATTTCCCTTTTCTACATTCATTTATAGAAACTCAGCACATTATGATCAACATTGTAGCAATTTCCCTTTAAGCTTGCAATATATTACTTGATCATCCTTTCTATCAATAATCCTTGTACACATACAGTTATTCAATATTTAAAACTAAAACTGTAAATGCAGTATTGTGCCTTACTTCAGCTTACAATTTGTTCAAAAACAAAGCCTTTAAAAAAATCAATCAGCTCTTTCAACATCCATTAAAAAGTAGCATTTAATAGAAAACCTTCAATTTAAGCCTTAGTGGGGCAATATTATCTTTCCTTACATTAACCTTTGGAAGGGCAAACCTGTAAAAAAAAACTCCCCTTTGTTTTCATTTTCTGTTCTTCAGCATTCATAAATGGATATTAAATTCTTTTATGTAAGCTTATAAACAAAAAAATTTTGTTCTAGTTAAAGAGGAGAAACTTACCTCTATCTTACATTACATGTGTTTTAAGTTTATGATCAGGAGAAAGATAATTTCTTATCTTTAGGAAGTAGAGAGGAGGGAAAGCTAGTTAGCTGTTCCCTTATCTTCAAGGGGCTGTCCTCTTCATAAAACTGCTATCCAAGTTCTGCCCTTGAAAGACAGATACATATGAATCTGTACATCAAAATTTCCCTAACTTATCTCACATTGTGTAAAACTTATAATTAATTGCATTGCTTTATAACTTTTCATTGAAAACAAAAACACTTAAGGGCTTTTAAAGTTTCTACTTCCCAATATATTTGCTTAATTTTATTATACTACCTAATGAAAGCACAGAGCAATGTGACAAAATACAGCATGACAATGGAGGCCCAGACATGAGACAGATCTCTTGTGGCATGTGACATACTGCTTCCAGTATGCTCAGCACTGGTAAGACCTTATCTAAAATACTGCCACCAGCTTTTAGCATGATACTTCAGTAAAGATATGGCAGGATTGGAAAGAACAAAGTACAAATATATATAATTTTAGGATGAGATTGAAAGACTTGGGGGTCTGAATCATGTACCCCCTCATGAAAGTTAGTAGATATTTATCAAACATATATAAAATTATACATGTTCCTTTTCTGGGTTAGGTAAAGGCAGCCCATCTACCTTGGCAAAGACTGGTGGTTAATGTCTTTTGGCAGGAATTTAGATGACACACCATGATTCCGAGCCCATATCATCCCTATATACTATCATACCCTAACATGTCACCCATTTGCCTAAGCTTTTGTCACCCTTGGCCCTCTATAGTGGGGTCTGACTCCTGCCTTAGATAGAAAGATGGAATAAAGCAGTTTATTTACTATGACTCTCTTAATATGGGATCACAGTTACTAATTGGGCATAGCTGCAGAGGTCACAGCTCCTCGTGGTCCTGCTGGATACCCTTTGGGGTGACTAAGGTGACCTCTGCTTCAGTGTTCAGGGAGTTATATAGTCCCTCCTCCCAGTCAATTAGCCTCACCGATGACTTGATAGTACTTACAAAGATGAAACGAATTTCTGGCACTGAGATTGTATCATTGCCCAGAGCCTATGCCCACAGGTAATCGTTGGGCCCAGTCTGACAGCCTTGGAGGATGCTGCTGTCTGGCTTTAGCTCACCCTCACATTAAATTGGCAAAATGAGCCAGCTGATGTGGGTTACATTCATATCGGTGGCCACACAAACATGTCCTATGGACTTGCATGATGAAGTGGTTACTAAAAATGTCAATGACTGCAAAGTATAAAGAGTCAATGCTACACACTAGCCAGGTGTGAAGAGCAGACTGAGTTACCAGCAGGCAGCAGGTTTAATGGTTTGATTTTGGGCTTCAGGAGAGGTGGAACACAGGAGGAATGATATCTCCAAAGACACTGAGGGTCTGTGTGCTTCAGATTGGGTGCTCACTTCTGCTCTTTGAAGCTACCACTTCATTCCTATGAAACTGTTGCTTGGAGTTTCTTGACTCACTTTACTACTGGATGTGTAGGGAAAGCAGGGCTGAAGAACTGCAAAGAATTAATCTCATAGGCAGGTGAACAACCCCAAGGGATCTGTTGCAGGAAGACCTGTCTCACTAAAGGGTAAAACTGTATGCCAGAAAGCCAACCCATTGAATTCCTAGGAAGGGAGAGGGAAAAAAATAGTCGTCAATTTAAGCCTGATTTTGTGACTGATGTTCCTCCATTAACTTGACACCTTCACTTCCCTCTGTCAAGAGATTTCTGCTTTAGATATGGATAATTCTAGACTCTGACCTTTGAAGCTTTTGAAACAAATCATCACCCAGTGTGTAAGAGGGGTACTTTAAGAGAAGAGCTCCTTACCTTGTCCAGCAGGATACAGCTCCTTTGCTCTTTTCTTTTATCCTAGGAACTCACTACATGTCCCCATACCCGACACTTAACTGCAGCTAAAGCAGTTGAGGGGGAGCAGGAGGTGTTTCCATTACAACAAATACTATACTTTTTTTCTGCCCTTATTATTTAAAAAACAAGTATAATAAGTACCCAGAAACTGTTTCTTATTCCACTCTCTTAGTCCCTCATCCTATCTGGTGTTGGGCTGTTGCTGCTTCAAGAGAAGGAATTGAAAGTGGTGAAATAAGCAGGAGATAAAAATAATAATCACAGAATCGTTGTGGTTGGAAGGGACATCTGGAGGTCATCTTGTCAAACTACTCTGCTCAAGCAGGGCCACGTACAAACAGTTGCCCAAGACCATGTCCAGGCAGCTTTTGAATAGCATGGAAGATGGAGACTTCACAACCTCTCTGGTCAACCTGTGCCAGTGCTTGGTCACCCCCACAGTGAAAAAGTGTTTCCTGATGTTCAGGAGGAACCTCCTGTGTTTCAGTTTGTGCCCATTCCTTCCGATCCTGTCACTGGGCACCACTGAAAAGAGCCTGACTCCATCTTTTTTACACCCTCCCATCATGTATTTGTACACATTGATAAGATCCCCTTCAAAAGGTTCCCTTCTCCAGGCTGAATAGTTCCAGCTCTCTCAGTCTTTCCTCATATGAGATATGCTCCAGTCCCTTCATCATCTTTGCAGAGCTTCACTGGACTCTGTCCAGTATGTCCATGTCTCTCTTGTACTGGGGAGCCCAGAACTGGACACAGTACTTCAGGTGCAGCTTTAACAATGGTGAGGGCAAAGATCATATAGCAGAGGGGAAGGAAAGCATAGTATCTGAACCTTTTAACACCTAAACTAGATTAAAAGGAAGGGCTCTTTTCATCAAAACTTTTCCAAGTTTCTATTTAAAACCAGGGGACTTTTTTTTCCCTTTTGTTTGGCTTTTAACAATTAGAAGAAAGCTGTTATTTTTTTTCCTGTGAAAAGAATTTTTTCATCAAACACTCCTCCTAAGGTCCTTCCTTTCATCAAACACTCTTTCCATGCTGAAAGAAAAAAATCTTATTCCTTAAAAATTACTTTTTGAGTAGTTGAAGCACAGCCTTTTTCCAAGACATTCATTCAAAGTACCAACAACTTCTGCAACCAGCCACTATGCTCATGTAAATCTACCCTGTGCTGTTATGGTCAAGGGAATGAAGCTGGCTTATGCCATCTGCGATGCTGGCACACTTTTGTTTGCTGCTATCTGTATGATTGCTGTCCAAATTCACTGGCAAAAGGAGACAAAGAGCACAGCAGAAAGTGAGGATATTTAGCTCAGCTGGCTTAATGTGTCTTTCCTGACAGCTTCAGTCATCAGAACAGCATAACTTGTGCTGACATGCAGAAATGCACTTCCATCCTGTCATTACTCAGGCTAACTGTGATCATAGTCTCAAACTTACTAATATTTCAGGGCTGCCATTTCTAGCTTGACAGGCACAATTGAAAGAAACAAGACTTCCTCACTTTTTGTACTGATAAATTTTCAAACCCAGGGCACAATGATTTAGCCACAGAATATCTGCACAGCGATGAAATTTGTGATACCTCATCTCTTTATCTGCTTCACTGCTTCAAAATATGCTCCTTGTATATATATAAATTCCCAGTCATCACCCTCCTTTCTTTTCTTCTTCAGATCATTCAGTAAATTTTCAGAAATTTTGTTCTCACCCCAAATCTGTACTTCAGTCAGTGGATTATATAACACCTAAGTATGCTTTATTTCTCCGAGAATACAGTCAACACAGGAGCCAAAGTGAAATTCTTGTTTTCCAGCTTCACCTGACCCATGGCAGTGAACTGCAAAAGCAAGCACTTCTAGGAGGGTTGCTTTTGTTCTGCAGCTGAGCCACAGAGGAAGTAAATCATTCCACAAGATACCATGTGCTTGCCTATTTTTCCTTGTCCTTTTTTCCTGAGCTAATACCACTTGATAAAGAGGGATCTACCATACACCATGCTCCATGAAAAAGAAGATGAAAATATTTTTAAGCAGAGAATCATTATTTCAGACAAAATTTCTCTAGGAGTTTATATTAGGTCTCAGCCCTAGTGTTCACAGTGAAGTTATGGCAGGAGTAGCCTGACTTCACTAATGATTGCTTCACAGTCGTTTGCAGTGGTTCAGTTTTGTAACCAAAATGGTGGTTAACAACATCAAAAACAAGTATGGATAAAAGTTCCAAAGAGTAATTCCATATTGCTCCCATTTGTTTCTTCCTCCTATGATGAACAACCGTAGCAAAAAAAGCTTTTTTATTCTTCACCTCCTGACTTCCCAGCATCAACACACTCTCCAAAATAGAAATTTAACAAATCACCCATTTACCTCCACAAATTGTGTTATTAAAAAAAAAGTTTTCTTTTATCATTGCTTTCAGAGTTTTTTGTCCCTTGATTTAGCACTTAGACTAAGTTTTAAAAGCTTTTTCTTCAAAACAAAATTAGAAATCTGCTTGATTTAAAAATCAAATAAAAATAAATACCATTTGCAAGAAACCACCTGGTCCCTAAGTTCTGGACCTCAAGGTGGTGTGGTAGGGGGAAATAACCCTTTAGCATGAGACACCTGCAAATAACCAAAACCTCTGAAGAAGCATCAGTAGGTCAGGAAAGGAAGAGGTTCTCTCATATGTAAGAGCCTATCCACAAACATGGAAAATAAAACACAAAGTGGCTCCAATCTATGATTGTCAAGCTGGATTTTTCACACTGATCTCCCCCTGGGCTCTCTGAAGCAATCTGGACAGGAAATGGTACAGAAGACCCTTGTCACTGTGGGCAGAGGAATGGGACTGGTCTGGAAGTGCAGTTGCGCAGAGTTTTCTATCAACATTCAGGTCAAGTGGGTGGTGAGATGGACACAGCATGTCTTGAGATGGACAGCGTGGCTCTCCCAGAGGTGCTTGTGTGGTACTCAAGAAACCTGGGACAATGCACCTGATGGAAAAGCTGCTGGCAGCCAGGAAAGAGCTGTGAATAGAACATTGTGTGAATGTTCTAAAACTGGGTGATTTCTTCTTCTCACTATTTTGGGCTTAGTTTGGGAACTGATGCGGGCTGTTTCATTTTGGCACTAAGCTATATTTTTGAGACTTCAGTTTCAAAAAGCATGCCTTTTTCGTTATAAAGCTACTTTTTTTTTTGGAGATGTTGAAAACTTTTTGTTCGGGTCAAATAGAACTTTCCAGATCAATACATATATTCTTTTGTAATTGTTTTCTCACTTCAGTCCAAGGCCCCCAAAAATAGCTATTTCAGTCCAAGTAGAACTAATTCCTCCCTCCGAGATTGTTGTTTGTCTGTTTGTTTGTTTTATATGACCACCGAACTAAAAAGAAAAGAAAGAAAAAAAACCCCACAGTTCACTGAGCTTGTCTCTGGTTTTCTGCACTTCCATGTTCCCCTCTTGGCCCCAATACATTTACTACATCATCCTGTCTCCTGCATGGGCTCAGCATCAGCTGTAGCATTTGAATGGTATATGTGTTTATCTTTTTCCCCAAGGTCAAGAATAAAAGGTGGTTTCAAAGGCAGGTTTACAATGTTATTGTCCTTTGTGAAAAACAGAGCCATTTAATCTCCCTAATAGTGACTCTAATTAAGGATGCAAATATTTAATTAATCTGGAATATGCAGTGGGCTTCACAATCGAGTGAAATAATGTGAATGAAGTAATTGGCCTGGGACCACAATTTATCTTTATACTCTCTCCATTTCACAAAAGCATTACTTTGCTAAGAGTTATGTTTTACTCACACACTTGGTTGCCAAGGCCCTGGGGATCTTGGATATTTAATTACATCAAGTCCACTCCCCAGCAGCATGAACAATGGTAACAACTCACAGGACACCTTTTCTATATTCCCAGCATTGTTAGCATGCTATCCCCCCCTTTGCTGTCCTGGGAAAGAGGTGTATGGAAGGACATGGGTTTGAGGAATGTATATTGAGGAAGCTTGTATCTCAAAGCTATTCTTTTGCCTGAATAAGACCGATGAACTATCATTGCTCTACCAATACTCTGTAGTAAAGAAATTCCACAATGTGCCATGATGGAGAGAAGCAAATCAAGGAGCAACCTTTTAATGGTGGGAAGATGCACAGCATCATGCAACAGGCCCAGACCTATTGGCTGGGAGTGAGGACACCTGAATTTGTGCTCCATTTCTGCCCAAGATGTTGTGTGAGCTGTCTTCTGCATATCTTGCTACTCTGTAGTCCCTCAGTGATTGGTAGAGCATTTCCCTTTTCCTCTCTAGCTCACTGATGCTAACAATAGGCTTTCTACCCATCATTTGGGTGTTGCCCAGAGGCCACAGTGGAGGCAACCTATTCCAGGTATAATACAAAAACAACCTGGCAAGCAGAACAGCTCCTTCAACTCACCTCTATCCTGGTCCCTACCATGAAGAAAGGCCTTGCAAAATATTCCTTTCTCAGGGAAGGGATTTTTGTATAGGTCTACTATTTTAGGAGACTTTTCCTAACAAAACAGGCAGGCATCTTCAACTAGGACACCAGATTAAACCCTCAGAGTACCCCACCTTACTGATATGAGTTAAATGGAATGTCACAGCAGCTGCTCAGATGAGGCCATTCCTTTTTCCAAACAAAGGAAGGAAATATCTGGCGAGTTCTCAGCAGAGGAACATTCTGCCAGTCTTGAGTACAAATGCAAAAAGCTGTCTATAATGCTCAAGAACAAGCACATTCACATGATTAGTAATTGCTAATATCAAGTTCCAGGGCATCTATCACTACCTTCATGTCCTTCCATCTCCAGTGAACTGCGAAACTTTCATATTTATAAATTATAATGTTGCACGAAAGCAGTCAGGTGATGCATGCCCTCATTTTCTCTTGACAAAAGACACAGATTCAGCGTGCCAAGCTCTGCCTCAGAAATCAATTCCTACAACTCCCATCAGTGCCACACCAGGAGAAAGAAAGAACAATCAGCACCAAAGGTATGTAAACACAGTAAAAACAGTACAGAAATGTAACACTCTCTGGATCCAAAAGAGATACAATCCACCTGTGAAGAGGACCAGCATAAAGTCCATGCAACACGAATGTCACACAATTAGTCTGAAAATTCACAACCAATATAAACCTGCACTTTCTTCCAGGAACAAATATTTCCTGTTCACAGCTCAAATAAGACAACTCTTTTCCTGTACTGTGTACTATCACGCTCTTAGCTAAATAAATCACAGAGAGATAGGAGAGTTTTTTCTTCCAAGACACTCACTAAAAGCCTCCATGTGGTAGAGGCATCTAATGAGGAGGACAGCAGTCCCTTCCAACTGAATACTTAACTGAACAGATCATGTGCAATTTCCCCTCTGAGCTTCATGAAAGCCAATACGTCTCACTGACATACAGCACCTTAGGATGTGACCCATTTGTTTAGAAAAATTCATAAATGGATGCAAATCCACAGCTGCAGATGTGAGCCAAAGATTCTCAAGATATTTGCCCACAGGTATCATGTGCTATCCCAGGAATACACTGTAAATTTTAAGCCATCATTACTATTAAAAAAAGGTTTACAGTACATATTATAAGAAATTTCTATTATTAAAAAAATACCAATTTTATTTTCCCAATCAAGTGACTAAAATATCTATCTTATTCTTTTAGAAGCCGTATGTTTTCAAAAATACCTTCTTCTTAATGTTAGGCTTTTAGCTCATTTTTCCAATTAAATTTGTTTCCCCAACTTACTAGGTAGAAGATGCCAATTCTTTTCCAAGTGGATAAATATAAGGGATCTGTGTGACAGTAAGTGGTTCAGAACGACGAAAGGGGCAGCATAACAAACACAAAATGGTACACTTTAAGAGCAGAAAAATAAAAGTAGAGACATGGTAGAGAAGTAGAGATATGGTAGAGATATGGTAGAGGCATGGCACTTCTTTGGCTACATGTATTTACTTTCTTCCTTATTTTCAGTAATACGAAATCAAAGTCTATTTCAAAACAACTTTAACTGCAGGACTAAGTTCAACTTTAATAAAAACTGTCATAGGATTAAGGTTCAACTTTGTAACCTTGCCAAAGTAAGGTCTTCTTTTTTTATATCAAAAACCTACCTTCATATTGCTTGTAAAGTGTTCATGCTGTAGTACCTTATATCTTTTCAAACATGTTCTTCATAACTCCTCTTGCCCCCTAAAAAGCCCTAGCCAAATTATAGACAGATGCTTGGCACTTTTGACGAAATACTGTAACAACAAGCAAATGTGTGTATAAAATAGCTGAGTGGAAATCCATTTCAATAATAAAACATATTTCATTTTAAAGTTACTGAGACATTAAAAAGAAGGAGCAGAACAAATAAGCAAGGAAACATGAAAGATATGTTGACAGAGTCTTAGTAAACATTCAGCAGGAAATTTAAAGTTAAGGTAATGCTCACATTATACCTTTTATAATGGTATCCATTAAGGATTCTCTGGGCAGGTTTTCATTTCATATTGAAAGCTAAATTTTACTATAATCTTAATTCAATATGTGCTCTCTCTGGTTGTAATATCTATTTAGAACGTGAAAAGTGTTACATGGTTACTGCCCTTTTTATTTAGCATTGCATCAAACAATTGAACAACACAAAAATACTCTTAAAACAACATTAAGCTTGCAAAATCAAGCAGTCATGAAGCAAAAATGTCAGAACTTATTTTACCATCATTATGTATCAGGCTATAGGAAGATAATGACAATGCCCAGGTTTATCTGGCTGCTTTCCCTAAGACTGCCTCTCCAGTTCCTGCAGAGAGAGTCATTTCAGGAAGTGGCAGGACTGAGGTAATGGTCTATTTTGGGTCATCTGGAATGGCACTTCAGAAAAGATGTTCTATCTTCATTTGCCAGAGAAGCAGCCTAGGAATGCTGCCCAGCTACGTTAGCCAGCTAAGGTAATTTTTTGACGTAAGGCCACACTGATATTCTCCATTTCTAAAGCAGTGGCATACAGCTGTAAAACACATTTCTCTCACAAAAAAGTTCAGAAGGTTGTTGTCATTTTGGCTCCATTTGGAGACCTTCCATGCATTATGCAGGAAGACCAAAGTTATCATCACAAGCTGTGTCTAAACCAGAAAGTTTTATTGATTCAGCCTTTACTGCATTCACAACTCTATTCTTTTCCAAAGCAAACCCTAAGTTTGAGAGGAACCCTCATTATTACTGCTTTTTGCAGAAATATTTTTAAACTTAGAATTTACTTATTTTCATTTGCCTCCTTGTTTCACCCATAATTATGACCCTTAGTTTAAAGTTCAGCCCCAATGAGAACAGCTAGAGTGGTTACTCATGCTTCATATCTTTAACTCTCCTTTTAAGTCATGCCTCAAGAGGCAACTAAGAAGAGAAGCTTAATTCAGGTGCTCTCAACTGCCACTGCAAGCAACTCTGTCTCCATGGCTGATAGAGGAAGATGGTTCCCAGTTTTTTACCCCAGGGAAGTACTAGAGTTAAGCGCAGGGGATAGTCCTCAGATTTGATATGGAACTAAGCTTTTCTAGTGTGAAAGGCAAAATTTTGGTCATGAAATTCAAGGTAGTAGCTTCTGTACTTCTGTACCTGGAAAATTAGTTTAGGCAAAAAGAATTAATTTTTGGAAAGCCAGCCTCAAAAACTTATTTGCCAAGGCAGGCTGTCCTCAGGATATTCATTACCACTCCTGACTGCAAATGAATATTGCTCACTTTTCAGATCAACGTTCAAAAGGCACCCAGCCAAGTGTTTGCTCACCTATGTCTAAGAGCTGTGCGAAAGTGTCAGGCTTAAAGTGAGAGAAGAGAGGGGTATCACTTGTGGCAAGCTGGGGCAAAGCCCTCTCTAGTCCATAAAACTGTGAGGCATCCTGCTACAGGAGGGGTGAGTTTACTTTTTACATAAAATGTAGAAGTCAAATAAAACCAAAAAAATTTATACATATTCTGGTCAGCAACATTTTACAGTCCCATCTTGACAAATTTCTATGACCAGACATACAACAAAGGAATAGGACAGCTGTTAGACAGCTCCTTAGATGGTATTTGCAGTAACCTTCTATAAACATTTAATGAACATTCACCATTCTGGAATCAAAAAAGTTGTATAGAGATATTTGCAGAAAGCCAAATATGCAGCCGTGAATCTGTTGCATTTGGAAAGAATTCAGGTGACGATTATGCAGGCAGAGCAGGCTAAGGTCTGAGTACTTGAGTTCACCTGTTCCTGAGCCATGGCTTGAGAAAAGTTCACTGATATTTTTAAATTTTGAGCAAGAACAACCTTCAGCACAATCACAGGCCATTTACCAAAGGAAAGAATATGAGACTTAAGTGTCCCGTATCATGCATTTTTCACCCAGCTGACTCTCATTAAGAGACTGGTATCTGTTGATTGTCCTCAAAAGGGAAGTCATGTCTCAAAACTTCTAACTTAGTATGACTCAGTTTACTACCAATGGCTTTGGCAGTGGAGGAGATGGGGCTATTTCTTATTAAATCCTCTAAAATTTATTGCCAGCTCTCACAGCAACTATGGATGTCATAGGCTTGCTGATTGATTGAAAAGAAGCTATTATTCTCCTTGTCTTCCTTACTTAATATATACCTATCCTTTTCTCACTACATGACAAGATAAAGAGAAAGAACAAGCAAGTTTTCATTACATACTCACATTTTGACCATCTCAGTCCGGTTACCTTTTGCTCTGCCTTCTAAGCTTATTATTCCCTGAAACTTTTCAATATCTGTTCTTCTCCCTTTTCTCCAGCTATTTTCATCGTCCTTCTCTTGACTTTCTTCCTGCAATATGAGCCACATGTTGCCTAATCAGACTAGACCAAAACTACATATAGCAGCCCTGTTCTTTTCTAGACATGCATCTTCAAAAAGCCTTTGCAAAATACCACCCAGTCACAAGAGTGAGAACTCCACGCATTTCATACTTCTTAATACAGATGGAGAGGGCTATGAAAATGACAAGAAAGATTACAAATCCAGTATCAATGTAAAAAAAATCGATTTACAAATTTATAATCTGATTTAGTCTAGCATTTATTAAGTGTGTCAGAGTAGAGAAGTATAAAGTATTGTTCTCCAGAATTTTAGCTTTTTTTTCTGGGGGGTACAAAACCTAACATACACAAACCAAAACTAAGAACAAACCTTGCCACATGCTTTTCTATTCATAGTAATAATCTTGAAAACACAGACCAAATATAGGCTGACTAAGGCTTGCCTGAATCCTGCAGCGACTTAACAGCTCAGAAGTGAGACAGACTTTGCAGCCATAAAGTCCAGTGTGTTTTCAGACTGCCACAGAACTAAGCATTTCTCACAGCATCACTTGAAATTTTGTACTCTGTGCAGTAGAAACTACCTATTGTGTTCCACATATTCCCATTTAGTTGCTGATGTATCAGCTGAATCATCTCCTGCAGGCACAGCTCGACAGACACAATCAGTCCAAGCCATCCAATACAACAGTACAAGAGCTCCTTAGCCATTCTAGTTGAAAACAACTGGGCTAGCAAAGACCTACTATTTTAAAGAGTGCAAACACTGATTTATGTCAAAACACTTTGGGGAGCAACAGCAACGCTAGATCTTAAGAAAGTTGTTACACTAAGTTCCTGCAAAAAGGAGCAATGACCTTTTCCAGTTGGCTGCCACTGAGTAAGGATGTGTGAATAAGGTCTTGCGTGGGAGAACAGTGGGTTCCACACTATTCCTCTCACATATGAGGGGTCAAAAGTGTTCATTCATTAGCTGAGCAATTAAGTAACCAAAGACGAGGGAACTGTGGAGATACTAGCCTCTAGAGCAGATTGCAAACCTCCTGGGCATGTATAGAAGAAAGGAGATTCTGAAGTAATTTTGCGTCATTCTCAAACTTCATTAACTTCACTAAATTAATCCAGGTTTCTCTTCCAGGTAATTAATAAGTCCTCAGTAGGCTTGCTATGTAACACCACTTCTCTGCTTGCTAACCCAACAATTAATTTGTATTTCCTCTATAGATCACTGCTAAGGAACCTATATTTCTGCTTCTAGTCTGCTCATGATGTGCCAAGTTTTTGCTTCTTAGACCATAAGTACATATTGTGCTCATTTGTTTACTGATGTATACTTTGTCTGTTTTTCCAGGAATGTTTTTGGGTTAGAAAAGCCCATTCTGCCCTTTCCTACGGCCTCACGGAAGAACTTCTACTGATGCTCTGCATGTCTTGGGCTTCCAGACTTTATACACTAAGCATGGGCTTAGGTAGCACATCACTGAGATGTTGAGTCTCTCTGAAATATCTGCAGGAGTCACCACACTGCAGCATCAACCTGGCAGCCTGCCTGTGTCATCTCCACAGGGGCAGGAGAAGAAGGATGAGCTCCTGGCTGCTCTTTTTCTCAATGGACTGGCAGACATCTGCCCTTGGCAGCAGGCAGGCAGTAAGACCATGCTAACAACTGGCCTTGGTCGTGTTTCCAATGTGGCCAGTGCAGAGGCCCAGATGCCAAATGATGTCTGGCTGCTTGCTATTCATCTTTCCTGCTGTTTGCACTCTATGGCAAGGCTGGCTTGGAATAAGCAATTTCAAGCTGCTTGCTTGAACAACAACTGGTGGGTACAGTATGCTGCCTATATAGAATCCCAGAAGCATAGAATCATTAAGGTTGGAAAAGACCACTAAGATCATCAAGGCAAATGTAAACCCAACACCACCATGCCTAATAAACCATGTCTCAAAGTGCCATGTCTACACGTTTTTTGAACACTTCCAGGGATGATGACTCCATCACCTCTCTGGGCAGTCTGTTCCAATGCTCAAAAACAATTTCTGTAAAGAAATTTTTCCTAATGTCTAATCTAAACCTATCCTGATGCAACTTGAGGCCATTTCTTCTCATCCTATCACTTGTTACTTGGGAGAAGGGACCAACACCCACCTCACTACAACCTCTTTTCACCTAGATGTGGAGAGTGATAAGGTCTCCCCTGAGCCTCCTCTTCAGACTAAATAATGCCAATTCTTTCAGCCACTCTTCATAAGACTTGTTCTCCAAACCCTTTACCACCTTTGTTGCCCTTCTCTGGACAGGCTCCAGCACCTTGATGTCCTTCTTGAACGGAGGGGCACAAAACTGAACCCAGTATTTGAGGTGTGGCCTCACCAGCACTGAGTACAGGCGCACAATCACTTCCCTACTCCTGCTGGCCACACTATTCATGATACAGGCCAGGATGCTGTTAGCCACCTTGGCCACCTGGTCACACTGCTGGCTCATATTCAGCCGTCTGTAGCCCCAGGTCTTTTTCCACTGGGCACCTTTCCAGCCACTCTTCCCCAAGCCTGTAGCATTGCATGAGGTTGCTGTGACTCAGGTGCAGGACCCAGTGCTTGGCCTTGTTGAACCTCATACACTTAGGCTCGGCCCATCGATCCAGCCTGTCCAGATCCCTCTCTAGAGTCTTCCTACCCTCGAGCAGATCAACACTTCTGCCCAATTTGGTGTCACCTGCAAACTTATTGAGGGTGCACTCAATCCCTTCATACAGATCATTGATAAAGATATTGAACAGAAATGAGCCCAAAACTGAGCCCTGGGGAATACTGCCTGTGACTGGCTGCCAACTTGATTTAACTCTGTTCACCACAACTCCCTGGCCATGCAGCCAGTTTTTCATCCAGTGAAGAGTACACGTGCCTAAGCCATGAGCTGCCAGCTTCCCCAGGAGAATGCTGTGGGAGACAGTGTCAAAGGCTTTACTAAAGTCCAGGTAAACAACATCCACAGCCTTTCCCTCATCGACCAGGAGGGTCACCTGGTCATAGAAAGATATCAGGTTGGTCAGGGAGGACCTGCCTTTTATGAACCCATGCTGGCTGGGCCTGATCCCCTGGCTGTCCTGCACATGCCTGGTGAATGCACTCTTGATGAACCTCTCCATAATCTTCCCCGGTACTGAGGTCAGGCTGACAGCGCTGTAGTTCCCCAGATACTCCTTCCAGCCCAGCCTAGCTAGGCACCATATTTGCTAACGTCCAGTCATCTGGGACCTCCCCTGTTAAACAGGACTGCTGCTAAATGATGGGGAGTGGTTTGGCAAGCTCCTCTGCCAGATCCTTCAGTACTCTCGGGTGGATCCCATCTGGCCCCATAGACTTGTGAATGTCCAGGTGGTGCAGCAGGTCGTTAACTGTTTCTTCCTGGATTATAGGAGTTTTATTCCACTCTCCATCCCTGTCTTCCAGCTCAGGGGGCTGAATACCCTGGGGATAACTAGACTGAGGCAAAGAAGGCATTAAGTTATCTCAGCCTTTTCCTCATCCTTGTTGGCAGTGTTCCCCCTCGAATCCAATAGAGGATGGAGATTCCCCCCTTGGCTCTCTTTTTGTGGTTAATGTATTTGTAAAAACAATATTTGTTATCTCTTACAACAGTGGCCAGGTTGAGTTCAAGCTGGGTTTTGCCTTTCTAATTTTGTCTCTGCACGACCTAATGAAATCCCTGTACTCTTCCTGAGTTGCCTGCCCCTCCTTGCAAAAGTGGTAAACTCTCCTTTTCTTCCCGAGTCCCAGCAAAAGCTCCCTGTTCAGCCAGCCCAGTTGTCTTCCCTGACAGTTTGTCTTACAGCACACGGGGACAGCCTGCTCCTTGAACACTTCCTTATGTAAGATGCCAGCTTCTTGCCCTAGATATCCCCTGAAATATTTGGGCTGGTACAATTACCTGAAACTATGTGCTGTTTCACACAAAAAATCTTGAAGACTCAATTGGTCTACTGACGACCCAGAGTAAAATTTAGCTTTCTTGAACTAGCATGATTAATGGGATGAAATTTAACAAGTCCAAATGCCAGATTCTGCACCTATGGTGGAGTAACGCTGGGCACAAGTATAAACTGGGAGAGGATTGGCTGGAGAGCAGCTCTACGGAAAGGGATCTGTGGTGCCAGATGACAGCGGGTTCAACATGAGTTCACAGTGTGCCCTGGCAGCCAGGAGGGTAAACTGCATCCTGAGGTGCATCAAACACAGCATAAGCAGCCTATTAAGATAACTGATTATATTCAGTGTTGGTGTGGCCTCATCTTGAGTACTGTATGCAGTTCTGAGCCCCACAATTTAAGAAGGATGTGAAGGTCCTTGAATGCAACAAAGCTGGTAAAAGGGCTGGAAGACATGTTGTATGAGGAGCAGCTAAGGGCTCTGGGTTTGTCTAGTTTGGAGAAAATAAGGCTGAGCAGTGACTTCATTGCTCTCTACAGCTTCCTGAGGAGGGAAAATGGAGAGGGAGGTGCTTATCTCTTCTCCCTGGTATCCATTGATAGACATGTGGGAATGATTCAAAGCTGTTCCAGGGGAGGTTTAGACTTGACATTAGAAGCCTTTCTTTACCGAGAGGGTGGTCAAACACTGGAACAGGCTTGCTAGGGATGTGGTTGATGCCCCATGCCTGTCAGTGTTTGAGAGGCATTTGGACAAAACCCTTATTAAGATGCTTTAAATGCTTTAACTTTTGGCCAGCCCTGAATTGGTGAGGCAGTTGGACTAGATGACTGTTATAAGTCCCTTCCAACTAAAAATATTCTGTTCAATTCTATTCTATTTCAAAAAGGCTGATTTATTTTGTTTTAAATAGACCCATTAATTATGGGGGTTTTTAGTCATGTAGATGCACCTCTCCCTGTTCTAATGTACCTTCCATTAGGATGCTCTTAAAGTTTCCTGCCATCTTGCCTTTGTAATCACTTTCCCCTTCATTCAGCTTTTAACAATTTCCTTCATATTGATAGCTTATAAATATGTCCTTTCAAAGTTCACTGCTTCTGCACTTTCCCTAAGGAAGTCACCTGCTCTTATGAGGGCAAATCTAATTGTACAGTGATCACAGCTGCTCAGTGGAGATCCTAGACTCCCTACCTCTATTAAATCCTGACTTCTGTGCAGAGGTCAAGAGTCATCTCCTGTCCTATAGGCATAAAAAAAAGCCTATAAGAAACATTCAAACTGATTTATTTATGTTTATCTGGTGCTGTTTGATTTGACCAAAATGTACCCATTTTGTATGCTAAATCCTTCTGAAGCCTGTAACTTAAATTCCCTGAAAGCAGTAACAGACCTGGGAGCAATGGCTCTAATTAGCCCTTCAGTGCTCAAAAATATTCTGTCATTAAAATAGAAAACCATCAGTTGTGGGTTGGGGGGAGTGTTGTTATTTTTGCTAGCTCTAAAATATAATCAACTTTGAATACAAGATCTGGAAGAAAAAAAACTGGAAAAATCTGAGTGCAATTATGAAGATGAGAACATATTCGAATACCTGCACAGAGAAGTTATTTAAGGATTTGAAGCAGCAAAAAAGAAATTTCCTTTGGAGGAAGAAGGAAAAGGAAGAGGTATTGCTGCCAAAGAAAATGAATGTCACCACTGACAAACACTTTCTTAGATGCTTATGTACTCTGCTAACTAACCAGCAGGGAAAGGCAGGCAGACAAGAGAGAGACTCAGCCATCTTAAGGAGAGCTACCAACAACGTCTGGGGAGTTCACAAAGTGCAAAGTGCTCTTCAAGTAAGGTAGTAAGATTTGGGCACCTAGATCCCTCTGACCAACTCCATACTCAGGATTTGGATGCGGTTATGTATTGCTATCACATCGTTACTGATTTATACATTCATCTGACTATAGTTTTGCATCAAACCACAGAACCAGAGAATGTCAGGGATTGGAAGGGACCTCAGGAGATCATCTAGTCCAACCCACCTGCTAAAGCAGGTTCACCTAGAGCAGGTTGCACAGGACATTGCCCAGGCAAGTTTTGAATATCTCCAAAGAGGAAGACTCCACAACCCCCTGGGGCAGCCTGCTCCAGTGCTCTGTTTCTCCTTAACGAGGGCACACTGCTGGCTCATGGTCAGCTTGTCGTCCACCAGGACTCCCAGGTCCCTCTTGGCAGAGCTGCTTCCCAGCAGGTCAGCCCCCAGCCTGTACTGGTGCATGGGTTCTAACCTCCCCAGGTTTCCCTTGTTGAACTTCATCAGGTTCCTCTCCGCCCAACTCTCCAGCCTGTCCAGGTCCTTGAATGGCAGCACAGCCCTCTGGCGTATCAGCCACTCCTCCCAGTTTTGTGTCATCAGCAAACTTGCTGATGGTACACTCTGTCCCCTCGTCCAGGTCATTGATGAACAAGTTGAACAAGACTGGGACGAGTACTGAGCCCTGGGGAACTCCACTAGCTGCTGGCCTCCAACTAGACTCTGCCCCGCTGATCAGAACCCTCTGAGCCCTGCCGTTCAGCCAGTTCCCAATCCACCTCACTGTCCACTCATCCAGCCCACACTTCTTGAGGATGTTATGGGAGACAGTGTCAAAAGCCTTGCTGAAGTCAAGGTAGACACCATCTGCTGCTCTCCCTTCATCTACCCAGACGGTTATGCCATCATAGAAGGCTATCGGGTTGGTTAAGAATTATTTCCCCTTGGTGAATCCATTCTAAGTACTCCTGATCATCTTCTTTTCCGCTACTTGCTTGGAGAGGACACCCAGAATGAGTCATTCCATCACCTTTCCAGGGATGGAGGTGAAACTAACTGGCCTGTAGTTCCCTGGGTCCTCCTTCTTGCCCTTTTTGAAGACTGGAGTGACATTGGCTATCCTCTAGTCCTCAAGCACCTCTCCTGTTCTCCAGGACCTTTCAGAGATATCAGCAATGACATCTGCCAGATCCCTCAGCACTCGTGAGTGCATTCCATGGGGGCCCATGAATTTGTGGGTGTCCAGCTTACTTAAAAAATCCCTAACCTAATCCACCTCCACCGAGGGAAGGTCTTACTTTCTCCAGGCTTGCTTGCTTACCTCTAAGGACTGGGAAGCCTGAGAGCCAGCCTTGGCAGTGAAGACTGAAGCAAAGAAGGCATTCAGTAACTCTGCCTTCTCTGTATCTTCCATCACCAAGGCATCCACTTCATTCAGCAGTGGTCCCACATTTCCCCTGTCTTCCACTTGCTGCTGATGTATTTGAAGAAGCCCTTCGTGTTATCCTTGATATCCCTCAACAGATTTAATTCCAGGTGGACCTTAGCCTTTCTAGTTGCTTCCCTGCATGCTCTGGAAGCATTCCCGTATACCTCCCAAGCTGCCTGACCCTCTTTCCACATTCCATAGAGCTTTCTCTTCCCTTTGAGTTTTGCTAGAAGCTCCTTGGTAATCCATGCAGGCCTCCTGCCTCATTTACTTGATCTTACTCATGGGGATGCACAGATCCTGAGCATGGAGGAAGAGCAGCTTAAATAGCAGCCAGTTGTCTTGGACTCCCCTAGCTTCAAAAGCCTTAGCCCATGGAATTCTTCCAAGTAGGACCCTGGAGACGCCAAAGCTAGCTCTACTGAAATCCAGTGTTGCAGTCCTACTTATTGACCTGCTTCCACCACACAGAATCCAGGACTCCACCATCTCATGGTCACTGCAGCCAAGGCTTTCCCCTACCTTCGCATCCTCAACCAGTTCTTCTTTATTTGTCAGCACAAGGTCCAGTAGCACTCCTCCTCTCGTTGGCTCCACCACCACCTTCGTCAAAAAGTTATCACTGATGTTCTGCAGGAGTCTCCTGGACTGTGCGCACCTTGCTGTGTGGTCCTACCAGCTGATATCAGGATAGTTGAAGTCCCCCATGAGAACCAAGGCCTGTGATTGTGAGGCTACTTTTAGCTTCCTGTAGAAGGCCTCATCTACTTCCTCTTCCTGATTGGGTGCCTGTAGTAAACACCCACCACAGTGTCACCCATGCTGGCCTATCCCTTAATGTTTACCCATAAGCTCTTGACTTGTTCTTCATCCACCCCTGGGCAGAGCTCTATACATTCCAGTTGCTCCTTCACATAAAGAGCAACTCCAACGCCTTTCCTCGTGGGCCTGTCTTTCCTGAAAAGTACATAACCATCAATGGCAGCCTTCCAGTCATGTGTATTGTCCCACCATGTCCCTGTAATTGTTTGCCCAAAATAAAACAGAGCAAAGATATTTGTCACAACTTCAGTACGCTAAGTTGCTACTGTAGTCTTATGTTGAAACCTTGTTAGATACAGATCAGAACCCACAAGTTGTCTTATTAGATGGTTGCTTAACTAGGCAGCCTCATTAGTACTTGTTAGGTGCATTCCCTGAATTAGTACTCATTAGATCTGTTCCTAAAGTATAGGCCTTTAATTTATTTGTAGATTTTTGTGTGTTGCTACAGGTCTGTTATGAAAAGACAGGGTGTTCGTCTAAACAACTTTTCTTCTCCATAGAGAACCAGGACTGAGGAAGTATTACACAGACAGCCACAGATGAACGTGAACTATTTTTTCCATCAATAGGAAGGATTTTGTTGACAGCAATAAATAAATCTATATACCCCACATCTTCTGAGGATGCCTATGGTACCGGGGGAAATGACTGTGATAATTGTATCCAGACACCATTGCTTGAACCAGTGCAAGGAATATTAGTCCTGGTGGAAATTCAGCAAATTATGAAAAGTCATGCAAAAGCTCCCATCATTTTTCATCAGGGAGGAAAAAGGATAAGGCAGCTGACTTGTTCACAACATGACAACTAATAGGCAGACAATAACAATAAGGAACAGTGAATGAGACCAGTGGGGCTGCCAATAGAAAGAGCTCTTTTTAATTTAAAATATATTTTTTAAGTAAAATTGCACTTTAAAAGTTGATCTTAAAATATAATTTGGTAAGGGAAGTTGTTGGTGTGACAAAAAAGACAATATTAGATTTTACTGGATTTTTCTTTGCAACACAGTTTCTGACCAGCTCAGGAGCCCATCTTTGGATCACAACATACTTCATACAGTCACACACTTTTGTGTGACTGTGACTAAATCCCCCCAGGAAGCAGAGTAGAAGGTTTATTTTGTTACTTTCTTTTCACACATTGCTGACTCCATGAGACATATTTCCTTTGACTCTACCCATGAAACAAGCCCCAAAATAAAACGAATCTGAGACTCTCTTACCCCCAAGCCTCTGTACCTACTCTGTTAGTGCAAGTGTTTCTTAGTGTGGCTGGAAATGTGTGCCATACATTAAGGAATTCTTACAATGCTGGAGAGGTGTAAAATTGTTCAACATAAATAAGGATCAAACCTTTCTGTGTTCAATATTAATTATCACTTCTACTTTCCTCGTTAAAGAGGAACTCCATTAAAGATCCATTAGAGAGTGCATTTTTTAATCGAGGCTTAAATTATAGTGCATGCTGCAATCAGAAGACCTATTGTGTGACAGCATGAACAGCAAAAGCTGTGTACAAAGCAGCAAAGCACTGAAATAAAAATACATTTTTATGCTAGGCACAGTGTTAGGAGATAAATTTGCATAATATTTGGGTACCAAACAGAGCTATAGGCACATAAACAAACTTTATACTGTTGATGATTCATCAAGTTACATAATATATTTGTTTAATCTTCTACAATTTTGTCTAGCTGCTCTTCTCCTAATATAATAAATCAGATTCCTCGTATACATTATAGAATCAGGCATTAATTTTAAATTTGTAGGCATATAATCTCTGGATATATATTTGTATTTCCCATTGAAATTAATAGGAGATACACATGCACACACCTTCTTTTGAAATCCTGTCTTTCAATGAGGGTCACAGTTTCTCCTCTCCTCATGCAAATCCCTTGCCTCCTTACAAGCGGATGTTGCAGCATTGCTTGCTTTTCACATTTTATCAAGAACTTTAACAGTATTTTTGGTCATGTTGATGACTAAATGATGCAGGAGAGAAAATTTCACAACAGAAACCCTCAAAATCCTAGCCTGCAGGACAAAGTAAAAGACTCTCTTCTTTGTTCTCAATATTCATTATGTTTAAATCAATCCTGACTTCTCAGGTTTTTTATTTTGTCCCCTACACAGTTCCTATTAGCTTGGCTTCTTTTCTGGACGATCACACTATCCTGCTGCTTCCTTCACAAACTTTCTTCTATGAAGTAGCATCCTTTGGTCTCTGCCTCAGCAACTCTTTCACAGCTACAGTTCAGCTGGAAAACATTTGTTCTCATGTACCTGGCCTTTGTTACAGCCCAGTTACGGGCACTGAGATGACACATTGTGACATGCTTAGCAAGGGAAAACAATGCAAAAATAACACACAAAGATTTAGCATGTTGAGCTGACTAATCAATGAAATACATGAAAAAATCAACAATATGTCCATACAAGTTCATTCTGCTGCTCTTCCTGGGATAACTAAATTCAAAGCTATCATGATTTCACTCCATCCCTTTGACATTTCCTCAAAATCTAGAAATTCCATAGTCTCTCAGTTTGAGACTCACAAGCAGAGAAGTCATTCATTTGTCCCTTCAAAGAAAAAGCTGACTTCTGAGTGCTACCCCATGCCTTCTCTATCATCGCTTCTCTATCATCACTTGAGCTCCATAATAAAAGCCCTCTTGAGTTTACCTATTGGCAATGCTGACCTTATTATCCCTACATGGACTCCAGGCTGCTCTCACTCATGTCCATCTGCTGAGATGGTGTTGTGCCTGCTTGCAAGCTTACCCGAGGTGTTAGGTGTGGAGGCAAAGTAGACAGGCAGTTAGTGCAACACGACAGCTTCAACCTCCACTACAGAAACTCTTTCTTCACTAAGGAGCAGTGAAGCATTTCCACAACACGCCTGGCCATAGAGCAAACTGTCAGGTTTAGGAGTAGAGAAAGCACACAGGAGCATTGGCTTAGGTCTGACCATACTTTGGTTACTGGGATGTCTTATTCCCATAGGAAGTTAACACAAATCATTCTCCTGTACAGAGTGCAGAGCCTCTCTTTATGTTATTGGGGGTGGCACCAGGCATGAGCAACCACCAGAAACAGACCACACCCAGAACTGAGCCAACCAGCTCTTTGTCTAAATGTTGTTGCTGTTTTTCTAACAAAAAAAAAAAAATTTTTCTGGGGCTGTCAATTTTTGTTTTAAAAAAAAATGCCAGTTTTGACAAATGGTCTGGCAAGAAAAAAAAAGAATCAGTTATTTTCTTCATTTTCAGATCCAAAGGGCTGTTTCATTTTTAATATTAATTTTATTTTTCCATTATTTTTTACACTCTTGCTATGGACATATTTGCTCAGGTATAATACAACTGCCAAAAACATCACGCTGTTTTTTCTTTTAGTGCCATTAAGCACAGCTGTGCCTTCACACCAATTCAAACATGATCTCTTTTCTAGAAGATTTGCTGCAGCCAAGGAGCTCACACATTAAGCACTGACACTTTCTGGCTCATCACCAAGTGACATAAAATACTGAAAAACAAAACACCCCCTCACCTCCCACCCCCCTCTTCTCCCAAAATAGTCAAAGTTCATAAATGTTTGCAATTAGGGCTTCCCCCCCTCCCCCGAAGCTGTAATGCTTCTGAACTTTCCTGACATGAGCAGGGTGCGGGGTTTTATTAATTTTCTGGGCTTTGGGGGGTGGTGGAATTTTTTGGTTTTTTTTTTCTTTTTTGTAGTTTTGTGTTTTTTAAAAAAACATACTAAAAGTCTCCATTGTCCTTGCAACAGTGGCTTCAAGCTTTCCCAGAGTGTAAGGTCACCAGGCTGGGTGTTTGCCATGTGGAAGCAGCACAGATATGAGACCAGGTTGCTCCCTGCTGGGTTCATTAATGTGCCCTCCAACAAGATGCACTGATGCCATTACCCTGTGTCCAGCTCCTCAGCTTGCTTCGGCAGCACTCTGTCAGCAATATCACAGAATGCTGTCACTGAGATATACCTTCTGATGCTCCCTAAATTCCCAACAACTTCTCATAGACCGTTGTGCACAAAATGCTTTTGGTAATCCAGAGGTGCACTTCAGGTTAAAAGTGCATCCGGAGATCTAAAGACACCTTCAGCCTTCACAGGGAAACCTCACAAAAGTCTGTGAGGTTACTGAAACAAAAAAGACCACCTTACACTGTCATGTCACACATTTTCCTGAGCTAGCAGCATCTCAGCCTAAACTCTCTCCTTAGAATTTCTGCTGTAAGGCCCGTAATGAGGACAAGGCAAGAAGGTTGATCAACATATACTCGCATTTACCAGGGAGCAAATGTGTCTGTGATGCTCCAGCTGTTATTGCCACTCAGTAAAAAAGCCTGTGTGTCAGTAGCACCAGGGTGAGCAGAGGCCAGCCAGTGATTCAAGTCTGCTTCTTATTCTGCATATGGCATCCAGGATAGAGTGCGACTGGTTGAGTCCCAGCAAGCTGTTTAGTGGTTCTAGAGGAAAGCATGGATTTTTATTCTTTATGCAGCCAAGTTTGCAGATGCCAGAATATATTCATTCACAGAGAACAGATGGAAAAGCAGGCGGCCTAGGTTCTCCACCCTTCGGAGGACTCAGAGCCATATGTTGCTTTTTCAATGCATTCCTCCCATGTTCAAGAAACATTGGGTGTATTATTCTCCACTTAGTGGTTAATTACTTCTTATTTTGCTCCTTCAGTAACGTCAGTTTTTCTGGGGCCTGGTTTGCACTAGACGGGTTGAAATGATACCAGCAAGTCCTCTTACCACCAGTACAACTTATGCCAGCAAAAGAGGGGAGTTTCCCTTTATAGCTCATGTTTCTATGAAATAAGTTAGCTTCACTGCCAGTACATGTTCTTATGCCAGCAATTACTGCATCTTCACTAGAGCTATTATTACAGTATGACACGTTCTATGGCAGACCTCCCCTACCTTACCACGAGTCCTTTTCTGTGTCACCAAGAGATGGGATAGAGAAGTCTCCCATTCTGTAGGAGCTGGCATGAAACCAGCCCTTCTGACTGGCAACATTTACACATTTGAGGTTTGACTTAACGTAGCATCAATATTTATAGAAGAAAAGAGCACAAAGCAACAAGTCTTATGTAAATGCCCTTTGCCACAGGAGGTTTAAAATGGAAAGCATAAGTAATTCTCAATGCCTGCAGAGCAACTCTGTACAAATAAGTAGCAAGAGGATCTGGAAAAGGAATGTAACACCCTGCACATGTAATTTCTTCAGAGGCCTGTCTGTTCTTCTGTGCCATCATTGAGAAGAAGAAAACAAACATGAAAGAAGAAGGATAGAGTTATTTCAGCCCTGGTAATTTTAAAAATAGCAATAGTTTGACTCAGAGATAGGACGTGGAAATTTTGGATTCTAAGGCTCTTTGAATATTGAATTCTATATTCTGGATCAGATCACAAGCAGTGTGTGTGTAATGATATTTTTAAATTGAAAAACTGAATACTCACAATAGAAACTTTAATGTGTAAATTAAGTTTCAAAGTTTCCTTCTTGAAAAACTAACCTTGCATGTGTTTAAGCATCATGCCTGCTTAGTCTGCTATATCAATATCTAAAAAATTATGCTTAGAGTTAGATACATTTATTAGTATGTACACAATGCTTTCAGAACTGCAAGCTTCAAATACTTATAAATGTTTTGATAGGATACTTGGGTTTGGGTTTTTTTTAAATGCTTTTCCCATTTTTTGCTTTCAAAGAAGATCTATAGCAAAGTCCAAACAAGTATCTAGTAAACACAGATGTTTGCTCAAAATAGGCATGAAGACCAGACACTCACATGACTGCCAAGCCCCTGGTCCCCTTGTCCACCGCAGTATTAGAGTACCTTTCATTAAGTGCTGTGATTGACTGTGACCTGACTTATCCTGGAGAAGGGTACCAGAGTGCAAGATGGGATGGGATGGGATTGGATGAGATGGGGCAGAGGGTGCTGAGGAACTGGGTGGTGGCATGCTCAAGTGTATTGTTTTGATTTGGCTTGAGGTATTTCAGACCCATTTTTCTCTGCCTACATGAAAACCAATCAGGATTCTGGGGGGAGGGGAAGTTCAGCTACTGAATTCAGCAGCACTAAAAGCTTTGTTATGAAGCAGACCAAAATTTTCAGGTTATAAACAAAGTCTTTGCTCAGGTTACATACTGACACAAAACAACAAGCTTGCCTAGATCTCTTCTCTTTTTTCCCTTAGGAATTTTTCAAAAATATAAATTAAAGTTTTCTTTTAAAAATTTTGTCAAAATGTAAAAATATATGTATCATCAAACTACAGCTGGATTGGAACAAATAAAGCAAAAACTCTGTCAGCACTTCCTACCAGGCAGAATATATATGAAAGACGTTTACCAGTTAACTTATTGTGGACTAAATCTATGCATCAAATAGTCATTCTAATTTCTTTGAAACCATACATGCACTTAAAATCTCAGTATTTGAAAGAAATTATAATAATGATAATTTAGCACAGGTTGTTTGAAATTTTACTAGAGTACTTTTTCTTCATGCTTTGTGATAAAATCCATGATTTAGGCACAATATCAGGAAAGGCAAATGACGTGCAGAAAACGGACTCCACAATCCGTAAGATTGTAAAGTAGGTATGTTTATTCAGCGCTGGGCAGCACGGGGGGGTAGTCCCACCAAAGTTGTGCACGCCGCAACACAGCAGCTTGTCCTGTTTATATGTAGCAAAGTGTTACATATACATGAAGTTTCCCAATACGCCTATACATAGGCATAACCTGTCCCCGCTTTGTATTAAAATTAGTTTCAAGAGGTCATTTCCATAAGTCTCTCCCAAATGCGCATGCTCAGTGATTTGAGTCGGTGGTCTTCAGGGGTCGTTTACTTCATCCGCTCCTCTTCTTTACCTTGCCCTTTTGGTGAACTCCAGCTTCTATCCCCCTTATTCCACTGTCAGAACAACACAGCCGGTACCAACCGGCTCCCCATCCTTGGCTATCTTCATATCGACAAAGTGCCAGACGCTTTGTTCTCCTGGGTGCCTTCCAAGGCCTGTAACAAAGATGGGCCATCTCCTACTAATCTCTCCTCTTCCACATTCCCTACAGCGTTAGTTTCTTATCTATAGTTTACTTCATATGATTAGTAAGTTAATCTAAAACACAATGCTAGCAATTTAAGATGGATCTACAGTTGGCTTCACAAAGGTCCTTTTGTTAACCCTTTAGCCTCCCTTCAGCAAATATAGTCACCACTGACTTCAGACAGACAAATAGCAGGCTGTTAACAAGTCTCTTTTGGACTGGTTAATATGGATGAAGCAGGTCAAATAGTTCAATAACAAATAAATCTAATCAGATAAATTACACTTCTGTTCACTTTGAAAAGAAGAACATGATTTCTAGCACTACAATCTCCAGCACAAGTATTAAGGATACTTTTTCCGGTACAGAAATGCCTGCTCTGGACTGTTGCAGTATAGATAACATGACAGATCTGTATCTGTATTTCACGTACTTTGTTAACATCTTGAAAGTTATTGCTAAAAAAAACCCAAAAAATATTTTAGGTTTTCCAGAAATCCAAAACCAAGTGCTTTTTTACAAAGCACTGTATTTAAACTCTGCTCCAGCAGTACTGAGACAATGAAGCATTCTTTCATTAATCAGAACATATTGCAGCGTTATTCATATGGTTTGGCTTAAGGAAGCCTGTATCTTTAAGTGACAGGTTAGCTGAATTTATAGATAAAGTGTCCAATCTTCTTCATCAATGTCTAGTCAAGAGGCTTATTTGAAACTCATTTCTTTTGGGGTATAATAAAGTCTTCTCCATAATTCTGTAACTCTGTAACTTCAACATATCATGAAAGGTAACTCAATTCTGTTTTCCAGTGTGATATACAATAGTCTTGCACTTATATATGCAAATTATATGTTTTTTAAAATGTCTAGCAATGTAAAGAACATTAACAAATTGCATTGCATATTTTCTTAATTAAACAATAATTCTGTATTTAGGTGCTTAAATCTTGTGGGTGAAACAAGCATGCATATCTGCTTTGAATTTAAAGGAGTTTCCTCTGCCTGTGGAATAACAGAATATGCACACCATTGCTTGTTGGCATAATGGAGATGAAAGCAGAAGTGGTGTGTAACTGGGAAAAGTCACTTTTACAATTGTTTCACAGGACCAGTTTTACAACCTGGTCCCAGTTACTATAGCTTTGCAATCATTATTGTAAATATACAAACAATATTTAATTGTATGGAACCTTTCTTCTCCCGGACCACAAGGCACACTTTACTCAAAGTTCTCAGTGCTTGGACTCCAATGTCTATAAGAGAAACATATCCTTTTTTCTTTCCCCTGCCCCTCCACTTCATGACAGTGACATCTTGGAAAGTGTCACCATTAATGAATGTTCAAAATCACTTCATGTCTGGATAAGCCTGAAGTTGGAGAAGTTAAAAGGCTGAGAAAACTACATACATAAATCACCACCTTGTCTTTCACTTTCCCATTCAAGGACTGAAATGAGCTTGGACTAATTTGCACAGTTAGCGGTATGGCAATTCAACTCCCATTCTTCCATCAAGCATGGAAAAGCCTATTGGACCTTTTTACATATGGTTCAACAAGTTGCTGTCAAAGGAAATGCCAGTAATTCATGTGTGTCAATGACTGTAGACACTAATATGTGGACATTCATTAAATGTCCATGGAATGAATATGAAATGGGGATGGCACTTAATATTAACCCACTTCTGCCCATTTAATAGAATGATACTGTGGTATATCACCAGTCCTATAACCATGTTGACCAGCCTTGACTGAGCCTTTCAGAACTTTTGATCCTTTTTGTAGCTGTAGAACCTAGCTCATGCCAGACTTTTCTCAGAAAACACTATTTTTTTTGTGCCGGACTATATAATTTGTCAGTGCTACCCACTATACATGCACATTGGCTTGGGTTGTTGCGTTTTTTTCCTCTGACTCTCCAGCATTCATTTACTCTGAAATACCTGCTTTTATAGTACTTCACATACACATCACTCTTCTGTGTCATAGCTTGCTTTGGAGAAACAGCTACAGAAGAAATTGGATCTTAAAAGAATCTGGTTTTCAAATAAACTATATAAAGATATATGTAGTGCTTTCAGGCTTATAGGAAAACTTGCATGAGAAATTATGTAGCCTGTTTAACAACATCAGATTCTTTTAAGATTCTGTTTACTGCAAGGGCAATACATGGTTGGAAGTTCATAAACTGAGAGCTGTAAAGCTGATTCATGGGAGAAACCTTTCATGCCTCCTATTTAAGTAACCAGGAATCTTCACACTGGTTTTCTCAGGGTTAAATGTGAGAAGTCAGTTCACTGAAGGGCCCCATCTAAAAAGTTGGCTCAACCTCCCTGAGAGCAGCCCAAAAATGTCAGAGCAGTTTTTGCTTCATAGTTCCAAGTTGTCTTGGCCAAGATTTTGGATTGTGACAGGAGTTAATTGGACTCTTGTTGTTAATGCCTTGACATTAACTTTGAGACAAATGAGTTTAGAGAAATGCATTGTAACTGTAAAAAAAATGCACAGTAACCTCAGGGTATGTAACTACAGGCCCAGCCTATCCTTCACATATCTTATTCTTTTTATAATGAAGAATAATTATGGTAAAGACATATCCTATTTTCAGAACAGATATTCAAGGATTATAAGCCTTGGAAAAGTATACTTAAAGATAATAGAGATTTAAAAGCAAAACAGAAGAAGAATAAAAAAAAGAAATCATACAAAATGCAGATTGTAACATACAGCCTTCAACCCAAACTCTTTGTTGGACTTTCCTTATCAGTAACTAGCTCCTGCTGTACACAGAAATGGTCTTAAATTTCCTTTTGTGCTTCAAGTGTAAATGACCATGCAATCTACTTCCTTGCTAGCTCTGAGGAGCTTATGAACAATACAGGATATACAGCGACACTAAATAAATCCCAAAGCCCATGGGCAAATTTTAAAGTAACCTCTAAAAATGGCATGGCAAATTACAATCTTGATATCACAGTTGTATCTGCACGTCTTTGTGAAATCCTACTGAGATCAAGGGACACATTTGGAAGGGTGTTCTCAAGCCACATTTGCAGCCCCACATGTGAATGAAAAGAAAATAAGGCAAAGGGTACTGCTGGGCGTTTGAAGCATGAAAGTTCGCAGAGAACCTGTATAAGACAGACATGTACAGCAATGTATAAAAAGGAGCCCCACATTTGTGAGGCAGAGTCAGGAGAGAAGGGAATGACAGTATCTATCCTGAATCAGTATTGAAATATTTATGTAAAGTAATGAAATCTTGACCTTTTTCATGGATAAGAAATTTTATGTGTAAGTCAAAGAACTGTCTTATTTTGAATCAATTGGCTTTTAATTGTTAGCACTGCACTCTAGTGCCTCACAGATGTTATATAGTGGGGGGTTATTGTAACACCCATCCCACTGCCATTTCAATACATTCCCCATTGTATATTTGAAGCTTCGCAGGTTCCATAAAGAATATTTGGAGAGGCAATGCTAATGTAAAGAAATGAGTCCGTTCCTTTTAGGACTGTAAGGTCTTATGGAAAATTCAAGTAGCAGATCAAAATGTCTACCAACCACTGCAAATCTAAGACTAATTTTGATGTAGCTTATAGCAAGACAAGACACAATTAAGCTAGCTCTTCATGATTCACATACTTAATTATATTCTATTGCTATTTATAATTTTGCAGCAGTTATAATTAGTAATGCTCATCATAGCGTTAGCTATAGTGCTTTTACTCCACAGAAATTATGACATTAGCTTTGGTAATAAATCAGTTTTTCTTGTCATCCTGTAAACTTAATAGGGAATGCCTCTCACTAAGAAAAACAGATTGATTAAAAAGGTGTCCTGCTTAGACACAGAGCTGTCGGTCAGGCTCAGTGGAAGGGCTGAGTTAAATATACAGCTTCCTTAAAGGGCAGAAACAGCAGATCACCTTGACAATATTTCAGTGTTATTATTACCCAACTGCCACAACGTACAGAGGGAGTATGCATGCAGGGCTTGAGAGGGATGGAACAGATGCCGTGCCCCCTATGCTCATCAATAGCAGTACCTAAGTAATTCCCAACAGCTCCCAATCTCTTTAGAACCTCAACCAACCAAGCCAATTTATTGAAGTTTTTCCTTGGCTGGTTTTCATAACATTTTCCTTAACTTCTTAACAGGGCTGTCTGGGCCTCAACTAAGGACAGAATAATCCACTGACAAAAGATCTTCTTTAATTTCAGAGCTTATCTGAGGAATTCATACTAAGAAGTAAAAAGGGAAAAGAAGCAGCATGGCCACATTTACATGTGCATCAACCTACAGTCTGTAGCAGAGTTGCTCTTGACTATAGCATGACAGACCAGAGAAAAATCCAGACCAGAAAACATTAATCTACTAAAAATGGCAGTATGTGCTTATAGATTCACATATATATTCTCATACATTCACAGTCCTATCAGCTTTTTTGTTTAAATTCATACCTTTGCTGAAGGAAGCAGTATTTCCAAAGAATAAAAGAATCAGAGGGATAGACATAGAAAATTCTCTTCATAAGGCATTTATAGGGCTTATGGAAGAAAGGGGCAGGCATCTCACGGAGTGCTGTGGCAACATGCCATGCCACGTTATCATGCCAAAAATCATTCAGAGTAACAGAATGGGACCTGGCCCGACATCCTACAACTGAAGTGAACTGAGAAGCCTGGAGGCCACGACAGAGCCATGTTTTTATTTTTAGTCTCAGGTATCTTCACCTCTATCGGAGCAAATCTGACCAAGGCAATGAGACTCTATGACATTGCCAGTCAACATATTGTGCCAATCAAGGCTGGGCTTGGCATTTGGCTCTGTATCTGCTCTCAGAGAAGAAGACTCGAAGATATCAAAGTAACACTGCAGTCTGTGGTTTAGTCTGATTACTTTGTCTTAGCTGCACAGTAATGTGAAAAGCTGCAACAAGGACCAACTAGGTAAGTTTCTTCCCCCACAACAGTGAATATTTTCAATGTGTTCTTCTAGACAGAAAACTAAAAACTGACACAAGTGGTGCCCAACATTCATTCCCCACAAGTTCAGATGGCAGCTCACACCACTTATTTTTTCTGGAGGAAAAGAGAACCAAACCTAACAAAACCTCAAACCACCAAAAAGCCTTGTTGTGACCCACTTCTCAGGATACCCTAGGTAGGATGAGCTGGGCCATGAGGTTCCTGAAATCCCCCTGGTGCAGATTAAGGCAAAGTGACACCAAACGGATGTTACTGGCTTGTAATTCCTTAATATGTGATTTTAGGTAATTTGAGAAAGCATAGGTTTTTACTGCAATTGCATTAATCTATGCCTTATGTTACCTACTAGAGATTCAAAAGACAAAAGGGTAAAACAAAAAGGGGGGAGGGGAAAGAGAGAGAGAGATCACCGGTCCAGGTTCCAGCTTCAGTCCAGCCAATGTGGGGTGCATCCATCTTCAAGTTTTTTCCCGAAAGTCTTGGGATAGCTTGTGACTTAGCCCTTGCTTAGACACACCTTCCCTGTGTCCCATGCTAATTAGCACGCACGCTCTGGTCCTCTTTTGAGTTGATGGGTGATTTGAGTCAGTGGTCAGTGAGTCAGTGGTCACAATCTCCCCCTGCCCAAATTACCTTTTAGCTTAAAGTTTGCAGCTCGTCTCGCAGACCGCCCTATCAGTCCCATTATCCATGCAGTGGTTTTGGACATGTCTCAGAAGAGCACCAGGTGCCTTTGCTCCCAGCTCCCTTATCCATGTCCTGTTAACTGCATTCCTTCATATTCCTTCAGGACAAACAGTTCTTGGTGTCAGGGTTACAAGGTAGCCTTGGAGTGAGATCTTCCAGCTGGTCCCCTACAAACCTGCAATGACTTCATCTGTTTGGCCTCCTGTAGCATTTGTTTTCCAGACAGTAGCGTATACACTGTTTCTAACATCAAAAGACATTCTGAATGAGAGCTTAGCCCGCTATTTGCTTAGTCTTCCACAAAGAACTGAAAAGGATATTGTTTTTTTCCTGTAATGCTTTTACTTGTCGTTGTAGTGGTGACTGGATAAAGGCATTTTATTTGCCTGTTAAAGGAAGAAAGTGCACATGAGGAAACAACATTTCCAAAAGTCTAGAACCTTCAAAAATAAAACCAAAACCCTTCAGGTCAGGCTTCCAAAGCTGCACTGGGGCATCTAAAATCACCAAGTTGATTTGAGAGCACTTATGAAATAACCATTCAGATATTTAAACTTAGAAGCATGCTAAAATATCCCGCTAAACTATTTTACTCATTTATCTCAATATTGAATAATGGGAGAGGGAAAGCCAAGCTTGTGCATATAAATATGTATTTTATGTAAATATATCCAATAGTTTGTTTCTGTCTCTGAATACTGTAATTCTAACAGTGATCCCCAGGCCTTCTCCACACTGACATAAAGGTAATTTATCACAGACTCACAAAGTGTTTAGGGTTGGAACAGACCTCTACAGGTCATCTGGTCCAACCCCCTGCTCAAGCAGGGCCACATAGAGCCAGTTGCTCAGGACTGTGTCCAGATAGCTTTTGACCCTCTCCAAGGAGGCAGACTTTACAGCCTCCCAGGGCAACTTGTTTCATCAGTTTCCTTTGCATTCAGGAGAACTCCCCGGTTGGAGTACACTTAAATTTAAGTGCCTAGATCTCCTGTTGGCATTCATTCACGTAGTGAAGACTACTTTGTTGAGGATTTTGTGATGTCTTCCTCCCTCAAGCAAATTTCTACAGCGAAAGCTATCAAACTCCCTTGTGCAGACTAAGGAAACCTCACTCATTCAAGCTTTCCACAGTTCTTTCTCCAGCAATTCTAGTTCTTTTAATACTCCTAGGCACAAGAAACTTTGCTTCCTCATAGCTTCCCAACAGAAAGAGCTAGGTCCTGGTATCAACTGTTGGCATTCCAATGCTTTCAGAAAACAGAGTACTACAGAGCTTTGCTTGATGAAAGCAGCAGTTGCCTCTCTGCAGGATACGTCAAAGTCAGGAAAAGACATAGGGGTACGGCAGTCATGGAGAGCATGGAGTGATTCCACTAGGGACAGACCAAAGTGGGATTTTTTTCTACTCTTTCTTGAACTATACAGTATTCATGGTCATTGCACAACATGCCGGAGGGACTGGGCAACTGTGGTGTCAGGAGGAAGAGAGCAAAGCACAACTGTCTGTGAGGTTTGTCTAAGATAACTGCAAATTTATACCAGGCCAGGAAGAGAGAGATTTAGAGGGAAGAAGAGCAATGGAGAGCAAAGAGTTTGGGAGAACAAAAATTAAGTCCTGGGATTTTCCTATCACTGCCTCAGGCCTTGACATAGGTTAGAAGCAGATGGTAGAGAAATTCCAAGCACTTCCCTTCTCTTGTCTGTCATCTTGAAGCCCACAGCTTCAAGGTAGAAGCCAATACGGTGGGCACACATTCCCCAGGAGGAGGCATACACTGATTGGCTAGCCAAGTCACCTTTTTGCTTTAGGCTAGGATAAAGAATCAGGCTTGCCATGCTGAGCCATTGGCACAAGTAGGAGAAGGAACCCTGTGTCAGTGCTGTCTTAGATTTACTGCATCCTACTTTCAGAACCAGGCAGATGAGTGATTTAAAGGATGGGTATATTCAAGTTTGCTTCCCTGACCTCTTAAGTTGGGAAACAGCATGTTCTTGTATAATGTTTCCTTAAGCAGGCCACAACATCTCACTAAGTGAAATTGTTGCACAAGCATTCATATAAGGGGAGGGGGAGGAGAAGATAGAAGGAGAAAAAGAGAAAATGAAAAAAGAAAAAAATTATTCTTTTCACATCTCTAATACTCCAGCTGCTTCATAGCCTTGGATCAGTAAAACAGAGAACAACAACAACAGTGGCAAACTAAAGCAAATATAAGAAGTCCCAGCTGTGGAAATTACCGATCAAATACTCCTCCATAACTTATAGGTGCTGTGCAAATTAGTATGCCAAGTTTATCTCCATCCTGGAAAGTAGCTTCGCTCAAGACAACAGATACAACCAACATCCAGAACCAGACTGCAGAGAAGTACAAGGCAGTGTTTTCAACAGAGTCTTAAAACATAAAACTTCTTGTGCAAATGAAGTATATCAAAGACATACTTTTGCCTAAGCAAATCCTAGCACCAAAATACAGTTACTATTCTCACTGATGAAAGTGAGTCAATAGACCCCTTCAGAGAAAGATGTTTTGCACACAGACATATGGACACTTCCACAGCAATAAGCACTGGCTTGCAAAATAGAGTTTCAACCCTGACTTCTTTCCCTTTGCAACGAATAGGCCTACAGTGGGCAGCACACAAGCACAAGCAACTACTTGAGCACAACAGAATCGAGTTTACTTAGTTTTATTTGTTAACTGACTACTAATGAAGAAGCTCGTGAACCTTTCTCTTGCAACCCATCAACAAGGACTATTATCAGGGTGTCATAATGTCAACCAGACTTACTGATGTCGACTAAACATTCAACCAAATGAATAGCTCTGTGCACAATTTAGCTGTAACTATAATTTAGTATCTAAGTGCTATGTTGCATAAGCATTTCTCGAGGAAAAGGTTAGGTCATGCTCTAAAGGACAGACTTTGTAGGAACTTGCACATCTCATGAGAAAGCTGTAATATTTTATACCATGCCAAGGGCCAGACTCTGATTTCACCTGTTTTAATATCATGTTCTTCAATTTGCACCAACATAAATGAGATAGATACAGGTTATTTTCAAGGTTATTTTAGGAATGTGGAGTTGAGATAGTCCTAAAGTAAATGTCCTTATATCTTGCACAAATCGTGACAGGTCATCTGTAAGAAAAACATGCTCCTTGCTCTGCAACAGATCAGGACAACATGGAAGCTCCAATGTTCATGTTGCTGCCAGTGCTTAATATTAAACTTATGCCACAGCCAACCAGAAAATCAGATGTGAGTAATGAATTGAAATTGCATTGCAATTCCATCCAAAGCCTGAAACTCCAGCCTGAGACTCTGACATTTGCCACAATTGACAGGTAATGCCACAATTTCTAATAAAAACAAATTTTAATCCTCTAAGGAGCTGTCATAAGGGGAAAAAATGCAGGCTGTAATTATGGGAAGCTCAGGCAAGCAAATAGTTCATGTTTTATTAATTACATATTTAACAACTGAGCGAAGAACTTCAGTTTCCATGCCTTCAGTGTGTTGTGTGAAGGTTTTTATCTTTGAATGCTTTAAATCTTACTCTTGAAGAAAAGAAAAACAACAAACAACAAAGCAAGGAACCTAAATATTGAACAATGAACTATTGAACAATTCAGACACTGTCTGAATATTGAAGAGTTCAGAGAATGCTCTGAAGAATTATTTGCTAACTTTGGACTCAGTATTTAACTAGTAGAGTAGGAATTGCAAGTTTCTAATAAGGTTGGTGATTGTATGTGGCTGTTTCTGTGACAGATTGTATTATTTTTCTGTGATCTTTTTCAATGTCCTTCCCTCTCCTTCAGAAGTGTAATATATTTGAAAATTCAAAATGCTACTTCAAAAGATTGCTCATTCTTTATGAGGACAAATCTCTTTGAAGTAGGAAGGGAGAGAGAGCAAAACCTATCTCCAAATTTTAGTCTGATCTCACATGCAAATTCCAGGACAAACTCATGCATGAGGTCATTACTGATACTGTGTACATATAATAATGTACAGAGCGATGCCATAATGCATGATACTAATTATCTGCAATGTAACTGGTTCAGTACACACAGCCTGAGTTCCTAGCGTACCTCCAAAGCCTGAAGTGAAGGCAGTCCTGAACTGGGGAATTGGAAGCAAGTGAATCCCACCACACTCACACTCTGGTATGTGATTGTAAAAAGGAAGAGCTACCGAATAACTGTAAACAGGTCCAAATAATAAAAGCTAAAATAAAATTTTGATTTCTCTACACTGTAACCATGAAGAGTGTACTCTCAACCCCTTAACATGCAATGCTGACTTCTAGCTCTTTAGTTGTAGGTACCTCAAGTCATACCACAGATTCAATAAGAGAGATACAGAGCTGCCTTCAGAAACAATGCTGCACACAGCTGAAATAATAATTTCCATGCAGAATGTTGGATAAAAATAAAATAGAAAAAAAACATGGAAGCCAGAGTAGTTTTTTCTAATTCCCTTCCCTCCTCAAGATTTATTTTATTAACTTTTAAGTCTTGTCCATTAGTACAGGAATAATTTATTATTTTAAAATTTAAGCAGAACACCACAGAGGATTCTTCAGGAATGCCTGAGATGACATGTGTCACAGACTAATTATGCTTGTACTATCTGTGAAGTAAAGCCCCTCATCTAACCCTTCCTACAGGCATTTGTCAGACCCATTAAAAAATTAGTCCCATTAAATCTGTCAGACCAAACTTCCAGAGCCTTTCTGAGTTTCCAAAGAGATAGTCTGCAGAATGAAAGGAGATGACATAAAGAAATCCATGTTGTCCACATCCTTTTGGGAAGCCACAGGAGGATCCAATGTGAGCTCTACCATGTTGTCCCCTCTTTCTGACTGCTGCTCCACATTTACATGCCACACAGAGCAGTCTGTACTGACCAGAAGGATTTTTAACATTAGCATGGGACCCATCCCAAGAATTTACACAGTACTTCTCTTTTGTGGTAGCTGACATTCTCGTATTTGGGATATGTTGGAAACTGCAGGGCAGCTCGTTGCAAGAAAATGATTACTTTAATCACACCTCACTGAGCTTTACTTTACATGTTGGATTTGATTATGCACGAAAAAGCCACTGCTAGATGGTATTGACAGGAAGTTAATCAGATCATGCATGGCTGTTACTTTCCAAGTTTCAGAAGCAGACAACTGGCAGTGAAATGGCTGAGATTCTCTTTGCTCTGGAACCTTTGGTGAGGCCATTTCACAAAAAAATAAAAAGAGAGTGTGAAAGGGAATCTGTATTGCATTATATCTTTCTAGCAGAGTGCAATTATACTGTGCATAAGTGTCTGCAAACATAATTTCATGCACTCTAACAAGACATGACAAAGATCATAATTTCCAGATTCAGAGAAAAGGATAGCATTAGATCAGAGTATTGATAGCAGACATGAAAGCATAATGGTATGCATAGCTTTTTCCCTATCATATGAAACACTGTGCAAGTATAAATCTTTCCAATGCTGCTGGGGCAGTTGCCCTGCTCTGAAAGTCATCCCAGATGACAGCAGACAAACCTGAGGCCAAAGGAAGGACTGAAATAATCTCCAGGGTGTCAGTGGCTTTGCCTTTCCATGAAGAGTATGAGTAGTCAGTAGTCATGTTTCTGCTTTAGTGCCCTTTGAAGTTATTTCTGCATGTCAGCAAGAGTGTCTCTTATAAAACAACCTCTTTTCAAAAGTTTGTGTCATCCCAGTGGCTCTTACTGCATCAGGGGCCCTTGCAGCATTAACCAGTACTTTTGAGTCCTCTCAATATCTCTGAGATATTCAGCTCTCTACCTATCAGAGCATATTCATTTACTATGCATCCTGTCTCCCTGCTGTGGCACAAAATGTTGTAATGTTTTTAACAAGCAGGTTTAATACCCTAGTTCTTTAATAAATGTAGTTTAAAAGTAATTCACTCCCTGAAGCTATCAGTTCTACTGGAAGAGTAACAGTCAAGGCAGGACAGGACTATCAATGGATCCAAAAGGAGGAACAGAGGAGATAAGGTTGAATGGTGTTTTACCCCTTGAAAAAATAAACCGACAAAAATTTGAGAAGAAAAAAAGGAAAAACTGGGGCTTGAAAACTGTTTTCAGCCATCTCTGGTCTTTTTCTACTTGACAAACCGGTCAAAATGGGTAAGAAATTATCTTATTTAGTAAAAAAAAAATTGCTTATTGTTGGTAAGCAATTGTAGGAGTCTACCACTTTGATAAATTTTTAGGTTGAAGTGAAGTCTCAACTCTAAGATGGAGCTTGGAGTAAAAGAAGCAAACATCCACTGCAGACTAGCCCGGGGTTAGAGTTGTAAGTCAGAGGGTTCAGACGCTTGGTTTGTCCGAGCAACTTGTGGTTTGAAATCAAGCCTCCTACAAGACAAGTAGGTAACCATGCTAGTCCCCCAGCTTCTGGCACTCCAGGGAGAGATCTTCCCTTGCATTTTGGCAGTTGCTGATTCCCTCCTTTAGACACACATTCCAGCGGGGAAACCCATTTCCTATCTCACTTCAACTCCAGTTTTAATCAAGTCCTCTTTCTCACTTTATTTTATAATAAGCTCTTAAGTGAATCCAGTTTAACACACACTTCAGAACCTTAAATAAAATTGCTGTAATATCACTGATGATGTTAAATTTACATAGTCTAATAAGAAGTTTGCATCATACTGTAGGCTATTTTTGACAATAACACAGCATAAATTTCTTGATTGCCTCAATACATCTTTCCACCATTTGTAGTAATGTGACATTTAACTGACAAGTTTGTTAGCATTTCTTTCAGGAAACAGTGATCCTTTTGCAGATGGGAATCAAGTTTCATTTCCACTTTATCACTACAGGAAAACAGGTCTTACACCACCACTGTTTGTAATGAGTTACCTGAATTCAAAGGCAATACTCCAGGGTATTTAGAATGAAGAGTTACTGCAGTTAAAACATATGTTGTTTAAATGCTTCAAAGGAGTCTGTTTAACATTCACTGCCACAGGGTACGCAGCCATTCCTGGAAAAACAATGGAGTATCTTTAAACACGTGTAAAATTTGCTGACAACCTCAATGAACACCACAGTACCTGTGGGTTAACAAGTCCCTAATCACCTTCAAGTAAAATGTATCAGCTGCCTCTGGCTCCTGTCTCACAAGTGCACCTCCCACCAGACCATCTTTTTTCTTGTTAGCTGGCACCCTAATTTGTACCCAAGAATTTCCCCACCCCTGCAAGGAGGCAACAATCAGCACTAGCTCTCCTTCGTTGCATTAAGGATTCAGACTAGCATTTCATAAACTGTAGGCAGAGACAGTGGTGAAAGTTTTCCTTGAAAACTAACCTCAGAATTTGTCTTTGGTTTGAAGCACAATGGCACTCTGAGGAGGCAAGAAATTTGGAAAGCAAAGTCTATAGGACTTAGTACGAGCATCCATTTCACATATTGATTGTTTTTACTGTGTATGAGAAGCATTGTGAAACACCTCCTATGGGAAATCTGCCAATTGAACCTCATAAAAATGGCAATTTGGTCTCATTTGCTTTATGCTTAGAACTTGCACATAACTTCTGGTGCTTCTTGACGTGTTTTTGCTGCTAGCTTCCAATTATAGAGCATCATGTTAACACAGGCTATATGCATCCTGTGGTATTTGCTATGTCTCTCACTCAAACGAGAACTGCATGCAACAGCTCAAATGCGAACTTGTAACTACAGCCGAAAATCTGTCCCCTGAAGACAGTGACTGGAAGTATGTTTTAACCTACATTTTCAGATAGGCTTTAATTAGGTAAGTTCAGCATAAGATTGCCACCAGCCAATAAGGCAAATGTTTTATCTATTCTAGATTACAGAGACTAATGATGAACCTGAAAAATCATTCAAACACCATCCAATCTGGCAATGTTTTATTATTTAAATTTAAAAAAAAAAATTTCTTTTTTGGATTTCATTTATAACAGGGGACCTCCAGGGCTTTGGACAGCAGAGCACTGGAAATGCAGTCTCTACAATTTCAGCAAATGTTTTATCTTCAAGCTTAAGAGTAATTGTTAAGTTACAAACTTTTGCCACCCACCCCTATCAATAATACAGCAATCTTTCTTATTACTTATACTATTAATAGCTAACAGTATTCAAAATGTTACTGTATTGTTTACTTCAGCAGAGGATGGATCCACCATCTATTTTCCCCCAGCAGTCAGATATTTTGTAATCCTATTTTTCCCCAAAATGAGCAATTTTCTTTCATGCCCAGTAGCTGCAGGCAGCAGTTCTCTTTTTTGTAAGACCACTGCATCTGTTTTCACCTCCAGTTGTTGTTTTGTTAAACACAGTAAAAGACTGATGCTGGCACAGATGAAACCTAAATAATACTGTTAATTAAATACATATGGACATGATGTCCCTACCAATCTCTCTCAAAATTTCACAGGACACAGCAAATAACACTACCTGTATTCAGCTACTTAAAAAGATACTACCTTATTTGTGCACATTTCTATGTACATAATATTTAACCTGCACAGTTGGAGTTGTAAGCAGAACTAGCTACATACACCGCTTGAAAACTTCAAAGTTTCCGTATAGTAGAGGAAGACCAGAAGATGCGGTGATGCACAAAAACAAATCTAGTAAATCCAGTACAAGCCACAGGATTTGGCTGAAAGATTAGCACAACGTAAGTCATGGCTTATCAAGTACATGTTTTCCAGATCAGTGGAGTGATGCATCAAACATCGAAATATGAGAGTGCTGTTTATCTGGGAGAGTTGCAAAAGCTGCAGATGTACTTATTCTCACAGTCCAATAATGTGAAATGGAAGCATAGGCTACAGTCCTGCAAAATCTTAAGCATATATTTTATTTAATTAATTTCTTGCAGTTCCAATGATCTCTGAGGTCAATTGCACCTACAGACAACACTCTCCAGGACCAAGGATTTCCTTTATTAACCCCCCACAGATACTGAAAATGCATAGAAAGTTTCTCTTATTACTGAGTTTGATCTTTGTTTTTTATACATTAACAAAAATCTTCAACAGGAATCTAAATCACATACACACAAGCTATGAAAAAGCTCACATTTTTATTTCAGCACATGTTTGATATTTGATCCTCTATGTGCAATAAATGACTTTTATTGCGTGCAATAATTAATTCCTATTCACAGATATTTATGTATGAAATTAAATATTTCATACATTCATTAATTTTATAATTTTAGAAGCTAGCCACTCTGAGGTGCACTAATCAACTTTTCCATTTTGTGTGAAAGGTAATTCTTTTATGGACAGTAATAATTTTCTCTGCATAATAAGTCACAAAACGTGTTCTGAATCCTGATCTCTTTAAATATAGACCCATCTTTATCAACTGCAGCAATATTGTCTTGCACATTCACTGAAATGGATTAGTCCCTTTCAGCATCCTCCCCTTACTTCAATCTTTACCTAGATTAATCAGACCCTAAAATGGTTTTGTCCTAATAAGTTTCTTGTTTTTATTATGCACACATCCCAAAGTGCACCTGTTCATCAATATTGCAGACATGTTTTTGAGCAGTAGCAGTAGATATCTCTCTATCAAGACAAGAACAGCATTGTAGCCTGAAGCATGAAACATCCAGTCAGGAGGTCATCAGTGAAAAGCTACTTGCTCCCTTATTCCTGCATGGCCTTCAGTGAGCAACCTTTGGTGTGACTCGATTCCTCTCAGTTTATCCACCTACAAACTTGTGTAGATAGCACAGGTAGTCTATTTTACTCTCCCAGATGTAAAACACTGAGTAGCTTTCTGTGATGGAATGGTTTTAAATTAGGGTTTTTTCCTGTCCTCTAACACAAAGGAGACCTTCATACTACAGAAATACCTAGAAAAAAAGATTTTTGCAGCATTCCAGTATTTAGCAACCCTGACCTTTGAGAAAAACAAAGTGTTAGACACTCACCACTTAAGTGGTTACTGAGATAGTTTTAAAACACAATGTTATGAAAATTAAAAGACATTTAATATTTTACATCTAGACACTTTATTCCAATATGTCTGAATAAGTGAATAAAGATGCATAAGTCAAAAATGGGAGAGCTGAGTTTGTGTAAATCTAAAAAAATTTAGTGATCCCAGCTGTGCCCTGGATTATTATGTCGCCTCCTCAATCACACTGCATCATAATTTCCAAACAGAAAAGTGTCAAAGAGGAGAGACTGCTCACTCAAAGAAATTAAAAATGGCTGTCATAGTGGGAACTGTATTCCAGATAGCCCACAGCCTGCTTGCCAGAAGAATAAATAAATAAATAAATAAATAATGATACAGCTATGTCCTTCACCTTCAACAGTAAATTAAGAGGAAGATAAGGCAACTGAAAGGGCACCTCAAGAAAGTCAGAAGACATTTTTTCATGAAACTGGGGAGAGATTTTATAGCTGTTTACCCTCTCGCTACAAGAAAGCACCACCCTTCAAGATTCATATATGTTTCAGTAGATGAGCCATTGGAAGACCATAGTCATATGCGTATAGACAGCTGGGGAGACCTCTCCTCCAGCGAAGCAGTAGCTTGAGAGGAAAGGGGCTTAATCCAGACCCTGAGAACCAGACTGGTTTCCAGAAGAACCAGCACATTGGGCTCCCAGCCTTCTGCATTTCAGGTTTTAAATGTAGATGTGGCATGCTTTGAAGCCATGAGCTTTCCCCAGCTCCTGGGAAGCACAAGTATAGCAATACTTCTGTATTGGGACCTGGACAGGCTGATGAGTTGGGTGGAGAGGAACCTGATGAAGTTCAACACGGGCAAGTGTCGAGTGCTGCACATGGGGAGGTTGAACCCCATGCACCAGTACAGGCTGGGGGCTGACCTGCTGGAAAGCAGCTCTGCCGAGAGGGACCTGGGAGTCCTGGTGGACGACAAGCTGACCATGAGCCAGCAGTGTGCCCTTGTTGACAAGAAGGCCAATGGTATCCTGGGGTGCATTAAGAGAAGCGTGGCCAGCAGGTCGAGGGAGGTTATCCTCCCCCTCTACTCTGCCCTGGTGAGACCCCACCTGAGTACTGCATCTAGTTCTGGGCTCCCCAGTTCAAGAAAGATGAGGAACTACTAGAAAGAGTCAAGAGGAGGGCTACAAAGATGATGAGGGGACTTGAGCACCTCCCCTATGAGGAAAGGCTGAGGGAGCTGGGTTTGTTTAGCCTGAAGAAGAGAAGACTGAGAGGGGATCTTATAAATACTTATCTTAAGGGTGGATGTCATGAGGACAGAGCCGGACTTTTCTCAGTGGTGCCCAGTGACAGGACAAGGGGTAATGGGCACAAACTGAAGCATAAGAGGTTTCAGCTGAATATGAGGAAGAACTTCTTTATCTTGAGGGTGACAGAACACTGGAACAGGCTGCCCCGGGGGGTTGTGGAGTCTCCTTCTTTGGAGATATTCAACCCCCTTCTGGACGATGTCCTGTGCAACCTGCTCTAGGTGAACCTGCTTTAGCAGGTGGGTTGGATTAGATGATCTCCTGAGGTCCCTTCCAACCCCTGCCATTCTGTGATTCTGTGTGATTCTGTGATTCTGTAGTGTCAGAGGTGGTGTATGAGGGTCCCTTCCCCTTCAATGAGGAGAGGAAAAAGGCTCACTGGACAGATTGGATTGCCCAGTTTTGTTTCAGTAGCAAATTTGTTTATTTCAAAAAATAATCCCAGGGATTAAAAGAAAATTATGACTTCCGCTGGCCGTGAAGGTTACTGGTCTGGTAATTGTGCTTTGTGAGGATCAGTAGCTTTACTGTCCCTGAACATTCTATGCTGCACAATTAGCAACTGATCTGGTTTTGTCAACCTCTTTGTAGGCTGAAGGAATTCATATGGGTCACAGAATATATCAGGACCAAGATAATGTGAAATGTCTATACTTCAATTCCAGAAGTTTGTGCTGAATTGAACATCAAAGTCAGGAAACATCATTCATTGTGTACCTAACAGTTTTCCCTTTATAGTTCTTGCTTTGAGTTTCTTTTGCTGAATAGTCAATAAAAAATATGCCAAATCCTGCTTTCATACAATTTCCTTTTCTACAATACATCAGTGTAAAGCTCCTTAAAATCTCTAGCTTTCAACGTGTCTGAAGTTTGCTTCCTAATTTGAATGTGGGTATTTCTCATAACCTGGAAAACATGCAAAAACCTGATCCAATTTTCAATGTTATACAGTTCTCAAAAACTTAATCCACTCATTGGTGTTTCTTGTTTGACAATGGGTGAATAAAACATATTTCTCAATAATTAATAAAAAGTTACAACTTAAGACATTGCAAGGTTTGACTTCTTTTCTTTCCAGTTGAGCTGAATTGCTAATTCATACTCTTTATCACCCTGGCACGCACCTACTACCTTCATTCAGTTTCTTTCATCACCCTCTGCCTTCTTTTTCTTTTTCTGGCTTTCCTAACATTCAGGTTTTTACCCTTCTGCTTTCAAATTCAAAGGCAATGAGGGACTTTACCCTATTTTTTTTTCAAATAAAAATTCAGTTAAAAAAGCTGTCATACCAAATAAATAATTTTTCATAAAGCATCTCACATTTCTATGGAAAACTCTAATTTTTGTAGAGAAGAATTTATAAGCTTTTTGGCTGAGAATGAAAACTTGTTTATCCAATAGAAGTGAATGTTTCTAATCAAAACTTAAGTGGCAGCATACTTCTCTCTTAAAAGAACCATCCTGTTATGAGAACTGAGTCATGTGTAGTCTGGTTCTTCTGGCCCTGCATCTCTTGGCTGAATTCTCTGGTAAGTAATACAGCCATGGAAGCTTTTTCTATATTTAAAGTATTCATAACACCTCTGCCCTACTTAAATCCATTGGCGTCTATAAAAATTGAGCTCACTCTGCAATCTCTTCCTCATAGTGCTAATAGGGTATCCCTCTCCTACCTGGCCACTTACCCTCATAAAAGTTGATATAAGCTTAACATTGAGATTTTTCACCTCATAATCAAATTTAACCAACAGGTTCAAAAATTATAGCAGGTAGGAGGGGGAGAGAGACTGGAAGAGAAAAACCTGTGTAATTCCAGGCTCCAAATGGAGCCAGAGCTCATCACTGGAAATGATCACCATTTTCCTGCCTGAAATGCAATTTTGTGTGAAGCCACCAGGCTTAGAAAGCTCAGGCAACACACAAGAAACATAGATTTTCAGGGTGAGTGTTAGAACTCATGCTATTCCAGAAAGCACTAATCCAGAGTCAGCTAAAGGGGACCACTCGATTGCCCAAAGGACAACTATAAATGGAAAAATAGAGGAAAGAAAACCTTACACCTAATACACATGACAATGCATTTCCTCCTTGTTCCATTTCTTTTCCTTATGGAAAAGCTAATATCCAATTTTAATTTGACAAACAGTACATTTAATAATACATTATATTCTTGTTATGAGCAGTATAAGGTATCCTTATTGACTTCAACCTTGTAGTCAGTCTGACTGGGATAGTTAATTTTCCTCATAGCAGCCAATAAAGTGTTATGTTTTGGATTTGTGATGAAAACACAGTGGTCATAACATACCAATATTTTGGCTACTGCTGCACAGTGTTTGCACAGCACCAAGGCACTCTGTTTCCTAGTGTGCCCCCCGCAGTGAGAAGGCTGGGGATGGGGAAGAGGGTGGAAAGGGGATACAGCCAGGACAGATGACCTGAACTGGCCAAAGGAATATTCCATGCACTATAATGTCATGATCAACAATAAAACTGGGGGAGGGGTATCAGTCTGCTGGTTGGAGGTGGTGAGTGATTGCCTTTGCATCACTTGGATTTTTTTCTTTTTTCCTCTTCACTTAATAAACTGTCTTTATATAGAAACATGAGTTTGTCTTGCTTTTGCTCTTCTGATTCTCCATGTGAGTCCTTGTAAAAAAGGAGTCTCCATCTTCTTTGTAGACACCCTGTAAGTACTGGTACACGGTGAGGAGATCCCCTCTAAGCCCCCTTTTCTCAAGGCTGAACAAACCCAGTTCTCTCAGCCTATCCTCATACGGCAGGCTTCCCAGCCCTTTGATCATCTTGGTGGCCCTTCTCTGGACCCCCTCCAGCCTGTCCACATCTTTTTTGTATAGCGGGGACCAGAACTGTACACAGTATTCCAGGTGTGGCCTGACAAGCACTGAGTAGAGTGGGATAATGACTTCTTCATCTCTGCTGGTGATGCCCTTTTTGATGCAACCCAGCATCCTATTGGCTTTCTTGGCTGCAGCAGCACACTGTTCACTCATACTGACCTTCCTGTCCACCAGGACCCCCAGGTCCCTTTCCACAGAGCTGCTTTCCAGTCAGGTGGATGCCAGTCTGTGCTGCACTGCTGGATTGTGTTTTCCCAGGTGCAGGACCTTACACTTGTCCATATTGAAGTTCATAAGGTTCTTGTTAGCCCACTCTTCCAGCCTATACAGGTCTTCCTGCAGGGTGGCTCTCCCTTCCAGATTGTCTACTTCCCCACTCAATTCACTGTCACCTGCAACCGTCACCAGGCTACACTTGATCCTCTCATCCAGATCACTTATGAAGATATTGAATAGTGTTGTGCCTAATATCAATCCCTGGGGAACCCCAGTTGTGACAGGTTGCCAGTTACAAAAAGAGCTATTTACCACCACCCTTTGGGTGTGGCCTGTCAGCCAATTCCCCACCCACCACACAGACCACTTGTCTAGGCCATAATGCATCAAGGGGTAATGGAGACAAATTACTCTTGTGGACATTCTGATTGAACATAAGAGGAATATTTTTCACAATGAGAACAGTCAACTATTGGAATAATCTCCCCAGGGATGTGGTTGACTCCACTACGCTGGACTCTTTTAAGACTTAGCTGGACAAGAGTGCTGGGCTATCTTGTTTAGACTGGCCTTGCCTAGAAAGGTTGGACCAGATCGTCCTTGACATCCCTTTCCACCTGATATTCTGTGATTCTATGATTCCCTCCCAGTCCTTCTGTGGGGGAATGAGTGAGAAACTAGGTAGGGGCTTAGCTGCTGACCAGGGTCAACCCACTGCAAACCTCTTACTGATGGATAAGCATTCTGCATCCTTCTTGGGAAGTCAGCAAGAAAAATACTACTTCAAGGACTCATGACAACGGTTGGGAATAGAAGAAAGTAAAGGAAGATTAAAAACAAGCCAAACTAAAAGGATAGCAGCAATATCAACCAAGAAAGGTTTCTGTTTATGGACTAAAAGGGAGAAAAGTAAATATGTGCAGAGACTTTCTGTTCATCTTCTGAAACTTACACGTGCATGCACATGGAAACCCCACAGCCTGGTGGCTGAGCTTCAGGAGGAGGTGGACAGACTGAGAAGCATCCAGGAGTCCGAGAAAGAGATAGACCAATGGAGCTGTACCCTGTCATGCCAGGTACACACATGCCAACTCAGCATGTCTGCTACTGAGGTAGGTCCGGTATTTCTTTTGTGCCAGTATGAAGGCAGTGATATTGAGGGATAGGGAGGGTGGAAGCAAATTATTATTGTACAGATATGTAAGAAGAACCCCTCCTTGCCCTCTGAGCTACCTTTACAGTATAGGTATGAGGCTCTGGATATGGTGGACAAAGGACATGATGAGATGGAAGAGGAGGAATCTGTGCAAGTTCTCTCACCAAGGTTAGGTCAACCAACACCTTGCATCAAGAGTTGCATTATGACCAGCATCGAGAAGAAACAATGACAAGTTATGGTCATAGGTGACTTCCCCCTGGGCACACACACATCTGCAGACCAGACCCTCTTTCAGGAAAGTTTGCTGCCTCCCTGGGGTCTGTATCAGGGAACTCGCCAGAGAAAACTGATGAGCTTAGTACAGACTTTGGATTATTGCCCCTTCCTTCTCTTTCACATGGGTACTAATGACGTTGCAAGAAGTCCAAGGTCAGTCAAAAGATATTTGAGGGCCCTGGTAAGAATGCTGAAGGATTCAGGAGCATGGGTAGTGTTTTTCTCAGTCCTTCTGGTAAAGGGGAGAGACATTGGAAGAAACAGGCACACCCAAGACATCAAAGCCTAGCTCCAGGACTGGTGCCTCCACCAGAACTTTGTTTTTTATAAATATGGAAGTGTCTCTGACACATAAGGTATGCTAGGGCTTGACGGGATCTACCCATCCCAATGGGGAAAATGCTTCTTTGCTCATAAACTGGCAGGACTCATTGAGTGGGCTTTAAACTAGAATTCTTGGGGAAGGGGATACCATCATGAAAGCTGAAAGTAAGCCTAGGGATGGCATGGCACTGCCTGAGGTTGGCAATGCTACTGGGAACATTTATGCTACTCCAGGGAGCACAGAGTTTTTAAGAGCACATCTGAAATGCTTGTACATAAACATACGCAGCATGAGAAACAAACAGGATGAATTGGAAGTGTTCATCAATTCACAGAACTGTGACCTTGGTGGTATTAGTGAGACTTGGTGGAATGAATCCCATGACTAGAGTGCTGGGATGGAGGGCTATAGGCTGTTCAGGAGGGATAGTCAGGGCAGGCGAGATGGTGGAGTTGCACTGTATGTAAGGAAGAGGTTTGACTGTACAGCCTTTACAGTTAGGGATGATGTGGTTGAGAGCCTCTGTGTGAGGATTTGGGGGATGGAAAACAAAGGAGATGTTGTAGCATGTGTCTACTACCAGTCACCCAGCCAAGATGATAGCACTGATGAGTTATGCTATAGGCAATTAGGAGATAACTTTGGATCAGTATCCCTTGTCCTTATGGGAGATTTCAACTCCCCAGACATCAACTGGGAATACCATACTGCTGTGACAAGCAAGTCTGGGAGATTCCTGAAGTTTGTTGGTGTAACTTCTTGTCACAAGTACAGTGAGTCAATTAGGAAAGGTGCCCTCCTAGACTACTTTTTTGTGAATATGGAAGGATTCATGGGAGACATGATAGCAGGAGGCTGTCTTGGCCACAGTGATCATGAAACGGCTGAGTTTAAAATTTTGGTGTAATGAGAAAAAAAGGTCAGCAGAGTTGCTACCCTGGATTTCAAGACAGCAAACTTTAAGCTACTTGGGGAGCTACTTAGCAGTCCCCTGGGAATCTGTTTTTGAGGTCTTAGGAGTCCACGAGTGTTGGTCAGTCTTTAAGAACCACCTTTTCGAAGCACAGAAGCAGGCAATCCCATTGTGTTGAAAGTCAAGCAAGCAGGGCAGAAGACCAGCTTGGCTGAACAGGGAACTCCTCTTGGAACTCAGGAGGAAAAAGAAATTGTGTGATGTCTGGAAGCAAAGTCAGGCTTCATATGAAGGTTAATAGAGCTGTGGGAGAAGACATGAAAGGCCAAAGCTCAACTAGAGCTGAAACTGGCCTGTGTTGTGTCAGACAACAAAAAAGTCTTTTTTAGGTATTTTAATACCAAGATGAGGTCCCAGGAAAACATTGGACCAATACTTGTTGAAGATGGTCACCTGATAAATAGGGATGAAGAAAAAGTGGAGCATTCAATGCTTTTTTTGCCTCAGTCTTTAACAATAGTCATAGACCTTGGGCTGCCCAGTCCCCCGAGTCAAAGGACCACAAGTGGGGGAGCAGTGACTTTCTATTTGTGGGCAATGAAACTGTAAGGGACCAGCTGTATCAACCTGATGGGATTCATCCCAGAGTACTGAAGGAACCTGTAGGTGTTATGACAGGAACCCTCTCAATCATCTACCAAAGGTCTTGGGAGTCTGGGGAGGTCCCTGCTGACTGGAAGCTAGCCAACATTATTCCAATTTACAAGAAGGGTGTGAGGGAAGACTCAGGAAACTGCAGACCTGTTAGTCTAACCTCAGTACCTGGAAAAAGGACAATGCAATTATTAGGCACAGTCAACATAAGTTTACAAAGGGAAAGTCCCATTTAATTAATTTGATATCCTTCCATGAGAAGCTCACTCACTTAGTGGATGAAGAGAAGGCAGTGGATGTAGCTTTTTTCTGGATTTTAGTAGGGATTTTGATACTGTGTCTCACAGCATCTTTCTGAACAAGTTGTCTAGCTGTGAGATGAGCAGATACATGGTGAGCTGGGTGAAGAACTGGCTGAATGACAGGGCTTAAAGTGTTGTAGTTAATGGGGCTACATCTGGCTGATAACCAGTCACCAGTGGTGTTCCTCAAGGCTCAGTTTTAGGACCATTTGTGTTCAATATTTTTATCAGTTATCTAGATGCAGGAGTTGAATGCATCATTAGCAAATTTGCTGATTATACTAAACTGGGAGGTGGTATTGACTCTCTCAGGGGACAAGACGCCTTGCAGAGGGATTTGGATAAATTGGAACATTGAGCATTTATCAATGGCATGAAATTTAACAAGTCCAACTGGCAGATTCTGCACGTGGAACTGAGTAACACCAGGCACAAGTATAAATTGGGAGATGAGTGGCTGGAGAGCAGCCCTGCAGAACAAGATATGGGGTGCTGGTTGACAGCAGGCTCAATATGAGTCAGCAGTGTGCCCTGGTAGCCAAGAGGGCAAACCGCATCCTGGGGTGCATCAAGCACAGCATAAACGTCTAGACAAAAGAGGTGATTATCCCATTATATTCAGTGTTGGTGTGGCCTCACCTTGAGTACTGTATGCAGTTCTGGGCCCCACAATTTAAGAAGGATTTCAAGGTATTTGATGGAATCTTTGGAGACAAGGAGTCTGTGGAGTGACCTTATGGCTCTTTATAGCTTCCTGAGGAGGGCAAGTGGGGAGGGAGCTGCAGATCTCTTCTTCCTGGGGTCCAGTGACAGGACATGTGGCAATGGTTCAAAGCTGCACGAGGGGTGGTTCAGACTTGACATTAGGAAACATTTATTTACTGATAAGGTGGTCAAACACTGGAACAGGCTTGCTGGAGAAGTGATCAATGCCCCAAGTATGTCAGTTTTTATGAGGCATTTAGACTATCCCCATAATAATATGCTTTAACTTCTGGTCAGCCCTGCATTGGTGAGGCAGTTGTACTAGATGATTGTTGTAGGTCCCTTCCAACTGAACTAACCTATTCTATTCTGTTCTATTCTATTCTATTCTACTCTACTCTACTCTACTCTACTCTATAGTTTAGTCATATACTTGTGGGCAGAAGGATACTATCTGAAACAATATGGTGCCAGCACTCTTGTTCATCTTGATTTTCTAAAGCATGTTTACATACTTAATTCATTTGATCATGAAGGAGAGATGACGATTTTGTGCTTTACATGTGCCTGACATGACAGAGATTTCCAGCTGCACAATGGCTTCAAACTCCTCCTATTTGTTGCCCACACTCTGTGCATTAGTGTAAATGCACTTCGGTTGGGTTGTTGATCCTGCCACCTTTTTTGGGGGAGAAGCCCTAATTCCTATGTGACTGTTCTCAGGTACTTCCATGATTCCTAAGGCATTGATAACCGTTATGTCTTTGCTGCTGTGTGGATCTCCATCCCTTACCTCCACTGAGATGGGTAAGGTGCTGTGTGCATTAGTACAGTGACATTTCAAATGTGCTCCAGTGTACTCAGTGCATCATGGAGCAGACTGAAGGACTTCAATAGCACATAGTCCCTCAAATATTGGTGTGCTGCCCCCAGGCTTATCTCTAGTGAATCTGGTTTTATCCCTTTCACCTTTCGAATCTAGTTTAAAGCCCTTTCAATGAGCCCTTCTAACTCTGGCGCAAAGATCCTTTTACTCGTCTGAGAAAGCTGCATCCCATCTCTTGCCAGCAGGCCTGGTATCATGTAGACTGGCCCATGATCAAAACCCCCAAAATTCTGCCAGTGACACCAGTCATGGAGCCAGATACTGATCAGCTGAGTCTTCCTGTTTCTTCCCTCATCATTCCCTGAAACTGGAAGGACGAAGGGAAACAGTACTTGTGCTCCCGATCCCTCAACCAGTCATCCCAAGGCCCTGAAGTCTCTTTTGATTACCTTTGGACTTCTTATTGTAACTTCATTGCTGTCTACATGAAAAATCAATAGTGGATAATAATCTGAGGGCCGTATCAGCATAGGAAGTTTCCTCATCACATCTTTAATCTGGGCCCCAGTGATGCAGCAGACTTCCTTAAGAAGTCGATCCAGTCAGCATATTGGGCTTTCTATTCCCCACAAAAGAGAGTGTCCTATGACAGTGACCCATCTTTTTTTTCTTTATGCAAGTGGTTTTGATGCAAGACATAGGCCAACTTAACCTTGGCCATACCTCCAACTTAGATGGACCATCGTCTTCGTCATTGTTTGAATCCACTTGCAAAGCCTCATACCTATTTATACAAGGGCACTGAGAAGGTGGGGTAGTGTCGCAGATGGAGTGAGAGGGAGGAAAAACTAATGTAGTTTATTGGTGTAAAACAGTGAGTTAACAAAGTTCAGTGGTAAGTGTGACAATAGTTTATAAGATCTGATGGCAAGGTATACTTAGTCATTTACTGCATAGAGGACAGGGTCAGACAGAGCTGTAAGGGAGACCCTCCCGTTGAGTCACGAGGTTCAGAAAAGATCCCCTTGTTTTCTAAACTCCTTCCTCAGAGAGGAGTCTAGGTGCGGCTGGACCCAATCCTAGTCCCAGATTTTGTCAAAGGTTTATGTCTAAAGGATTATATATGCACAATCAATCCTTTATATCACTTAGCTAAGATTTCAGAGTTAGAATGCTGTTAGCCACTTCCCAAGAATCTGTCGTGGTAAGAAATCTCTCAGCCTCGAGGAGTAATCTTGAGAGGTGACCCTGCTCAAGGGGAGATCCTGGCGTGCAGTCTGCTGCCATGCAGGAGAGCTCAAAGGGCTCTTGGTCTGCTCACTATTTATGGGGGTAAGATAATTGGCTCATAGACATACTTGCATACTGATCACTGTGCTTAGGTGGGCACATTCCACAATAGCCCTTGGCTATTGTGTTGTTATCTGTCTCCCCCATATCCACTGGTTGCATCCTTCAGGACACATCTATCACCACTGTCACAGGTGTTTATCACTTGAAAGAGGTCAAGGGAGGGGGAGTTGGAGGAGAGGGGGGAGCACACCGCCACAGGTAGTCATGGAAGAGGTGCACCTGTTATGCCAGGCAGGAACTTATCACCATACTCCTTATCCCTTAAGTCACCACATTCTGCCAGTTGGAGAGAGGATAGGGAATCCTCTGTATTATGTGTCCTGTCTGCCTGACAGTACTGTTCCAGTGATGGTAGGGTACTGGCTCACAGCTTTCAGCTGGAAGGCTGTGTCCTGGTTTTGGCTGGGATAGAGTTGACTTCTTCCTAGTAGCTGGCATAGTGTTGTGTTTTGGATTTAGTATGAAAATGTGGATAACATACTGATGTTTTAGTTGTTGCCGAGTAGCGCTTATGCTAGTCGAGGACTTATTGGCTTCCCATGCTGTGCCAGGTGCACAGGAGGGGACACAGCCAGGACAGCTGACCCAAACTGACCAGGACGATATTTCATGTGACATTCTTCTCCACATGTAAAGCTGTGAGGGGGAAAGGAAGGGGAAGAATGTTCAGAGTGATGGCATTTGTCTTCCCAAGTAACCGTTACGCGTGATGGAGCCCTGCTTTCCTGGGGTTGGCTGAACACCTGCCTGTCCATGGGAAGTGGTGAATGAATTCTGTGTTTTGCTTTGCTTCCTTGTGCAGATTTTTCTTTTCCTATTAAACTGTCTTTGTCCCAGCCCATGAGTTTTCTCACTTTTACTCTTCCGATTCTCTCCCTCACCCTACCAGGTTGGGGAGTGAACGAGAGGCTGTGTGGTGCTTGGTTGCCAGCTGGGGTTAAACCACGACAGCTTGCAATATTGCGGTGTTTAAAAACCCTCAAGTGCAAGAGCCTGGGATACAGTTGCAACCATCATGGATGATGCAGAGCAGTCAGCGGGACTACTTCATGTAGCCAACCGATAAGGCACATCAACACTGAAGCTCATGGTCTATTTTTCAGGCTAGTCCCACTTCTCTGTTTCCCTCTATATTTCCTCCTCAAAATTGTCCCCTAGCCTTGCCAAGGCTACCGTAGGTATAGCAGGTGTCATCAGCTCTTGCAATTGCCTGATATTTTCCACTCTAAGCCCTGATATCTACCTCTTGTTCTCTAGCTTGACTATTTCACCATCACATCTTCATTTTTTTTAAAGTAGAAAACAAGTTGTACAACAACAAGCAGTTGGGTTTACATGGCAAGGTTTTGGTAGTGGCAGGTGCTGCAGGGCTGGGTTCTGTGAGAAGCCACCAGGAGCTTGCACCCACGTCAGACGGAGCCAGTCCTAGCTGTCTCCAAAACAGACCTGTCACTGTCCAAAGCTGAGCCCATTGGTGACTTTGGTGGTTCCTCTGTGGTAACATATTTAAGAAAAGGCTAAACAAATCTGCACAGTAGCTGTGAGAGAGGAGTGCAAAAAAAATGTGAGAGGCACAGTCTTGCAGACATCCATATCAGTGAAAAAGGAGAGGGGAAGAGGTGCTCCAGGTGTTGGAGCAGAGATTCCCCTGAAGCCCATGGTGAAGATCATGATGATGCAGGTTGTCCCCCTGCAGCCAGTGAAGGACTATGGTAGAAAAGATATCCACACTATATCCCCTGGGGGAACCCATGCTCGAGGAGGTGGATGTGCCCTGAAGGAATTTGCAGCCCATGGAGAGCCCATACTAGTGCAGGCTCTTGGCAGGAGCTTCATCCCTTGGAGAGGAGCCCACAATGGAGCAAGTTTCAGTCAGGACCTGTGGCCCATGTGGTACCCATGCTGGAGCAGTCTTTCCTGATGGACTATAATCCATGGGAAGGGCCCAGACTGAAGCAGTTCATGGCAGACTGTATCCCATGTGAGGGATCCCACACTGGAGCAGAGGAACAGTGTGAGGAGAAAGGAGCAGCAGAGACAAAGTGTTATGGACAGATCAAAATACCCATTCCTCAAACCTCTGTGCTGTCTGGTGGGAGGAGGTAGAAGAGTCAGGGGTGAAGCTGAGCCTGGGAAGAAGAGGGAGTGTGGGGAATGCATTTTTAATTTTGTTTTTGTTTCTTGCTATTCTAGTCTGTTATTAATTGGCAGTAAATTAGATTCATTTCCCCAGATAGAGTCCGTTTTGCCCATGATACTAATTGGTGAATATCTCCCTGTCCTTTTCTTAACTCATATTTTTTTCCACCATATTTTCTCCCCTGTCTTGCTGAGAAGGGGGAGTGAGAGAGCATATTGGTGGTTATCTAGCATCTAGCCAAGGTTAACCCACCACAGTGGTGAAATCACTAACTGCACAGGTCCAGCTCTGCATTTCCATGACACGTGGACACATCCCAAATACACATGAACATCTACTTTGATGACATCCTCGAAAAATGACAGAACAAACAAGAAGAAAGTTGCTTGACTTCCATTTGCATTTCCAGGTATGTATGTTTTCTATCAGTGGACTTCAAGTTTATTTTGTAGATTTTTCTACTCAATTATTTTTAATACTTTTGATGTGTGAACCTACCAGAGACTTGAAGAAAATTCACAGCAAAAAATTGAGAAAAGCAAACCAGATAGTGCATCTGAACAGCATATAAGAGAACAAAGATGAGAGAAGGGGGACTGGCAGTATTCATCCTATGATCAATTTAGCATCCTGCCCCAGTGTTCTAGGTACAGAGGGGCCCATCTAAAATTACAGCTTACACATTCAATCATCCCTTGTGGACATTTAATTTAACATTGTGCCATTTATTTTCCTCCAGTTCACTAAGAAACACAGTATAAGGTCTTCCATCTTCCCTGCAGGTTCTTTTCAGCACCACATGTCAGGAAGTTCACCCTGAACATCCCACAAGATTAATACGTCTGGGAACACCCAGATCAAACATCCTTTATAATCTCAATTTCCCAAGTGAGACATTTTGAGCTAGCATCCCTCTTTAGATATCTGGAAACCCAAACCTGTAAATGCATGATGAAGAGATCAGACCTCTCCCCTGTATTCAAGTCCCAGGAGGTATGGCTAGAATATCTGAAGCATGTGAGGTGGCAGAGAGCAGCTCTGTAGACAGACTTTTATACCTACTGGCTTTTCCAAATAACTCCCATTACCAGTCTACTACCTAAAAAATCAACGGACACCTGCTCTCAAAAGAAAATGAGAAACATCCTCACAACATACAGACTCTGTGTATCTGTCCTTTGCCACTCTTGCTCTCTAGGAATCTGGGAAACAGCAGGAAATCTAGTAGAAACCTGAATAATCTAGGGAATTGAGGAAGCACCTTCAAATGAAGGGGAAGAAAAGGAAAACATGGGGGGGGGGGGGTGTGTCACCCCATTCCTGGATATTAACTGCAATTCTAGCCACAAAATATCAAGCTCATGTTTGTTCTTCAGTTGAGAAATGGCTAAGGAAAGGCTAAAACATTAGTCAACTATGTGACTCATGATACCACTTCCCTATGCTTGTAGGGCTTTGACTACGTACATATATGCTTCAATAACAAATCCATAGTGAAATTGGGTCAAGTTTCAAAAAGTTTACATACCAGGCAAAACTTAATAACCCTACTCTGCTTCAGCACTGCTGGTATAAATCACACTCCAGACTGGCAAGAATATGAGTCAAAAGAAGAGTTACTTATCATAATTGCACAGACACGCCTAAAGCAGGGCAACAGGAAAAAATTATCTAAATTAGCCATGTCAAGAACCTTTGCAGACATTGGCATGTCTAGATTAATTGTCCTGAATCCTGCCTGAACAGTGTCACCCATTTAAACAGAAATAGTTTAAATTGCTAGAGTTAAATTTAAGCACTAAAAGAATTAGTTGTTCAGTTTACTGGAGTTTGACTGCCAATAAACAGGTTCTCTGGACAATATTTGTAAATTAAATGTGCCTAACAGTGTCATTGATATGTTTGAGAACTGCTTTATTCTTGAAGGCATGAGGAAAAAAACACAATAACACATCAGAAATAGTTTAAGAGAGAGTCTAGTGAGCTTTCTCATTGGGATTATGGATGAAGCATATGATAAAGCTGGCCCACCCACTCTTATTAGTGGTTTGCTGCTGGTAGGGCCTCAACCACTGACATGAACATATTTCCTTGTGATATCCCACATCAGGTTTTCAGGAATTCTGAGCTGTGGATTAAGCCTGCTCTCACCCGATGCTGCTCTGTGTTGCTATGACATGACGTGGACAAAAGCAGCAGTAACAGAGGGGTGACAGTATGGAAAAGCAGATGGATCTGTTATCCTGACAGTCCACACAGACCCAGCTGTCATATAGCATACCCCAGCTAGACAAACAAAAGTTTTAAGCTTGTATTTCTACAGCTCTGAAGAATTTTCCTTCTTCATAACAGCACTGCTTCTGTTTCTTGCTCATCAAAACATGCGTCTTAAAGTATTGCAGAGACCAGCAGCAGGACACAGGGAAAATTCATGCACAAGGCTGTCCTCTCACTCACTTGTCCACTAAGAAGCGGAGATGGATATTGTTTGCATGTGCATGTTTTATCAGGTCATGTGAGCATGTACAGTCATGTATAACATCTTAACACCTCTCTCCTGTCATCTACATGAAGGTGCATCCCATTACAACAAAAACAGACTCCAGGGAGGAAATACCATATTGAGGCTGTGCATCAATAAAGTGGACAAACAGCTCAGTTTGATCATCTGAATCTATAGCAAAAACATCTTGTGCTGTTCTGCTAAACACTGATAAATTAAAGCCCATTCTTCCTCCCTTGCTGTATATTTGTGTTTTGAGTATTGAGCACTGAGACACAATCAGGATGATATTTAGATGACTTTGATCTACCCTTAAAATTATTCAGTGCTTAAGATGGAAGTATTATCTCTTACATCCAAATGAATAATACCAAAAGAATTCAACATGATTAATGTTTTTACAATCAATACCAAATGAGGTGCAAGCAATTTGTCACTTGTTGTAAAGTGTTGCTAGGTTATCCCTCAGTAATATTTTGATCATATATATACACCATTATTTTCTGCAACGTTGGTATAAATGGAGTGATAAAATCCAAGGGACAAGTATGAACAAAAAAGGCAGATGTGCCAAACAGGACCACTGAGCTCTCCCTTGTTCTTTTTTCAAGCACTACATTCATAAAAGTCCATTCCTTAACCTATTTTCTTTACATCTCGTATTAACCAGCCCAAATGAGCACTGGCTGGCAAACCACAACCACCATACTGCCTACACGTTCTTAACTGAGACCTTTTACTCAGCCTTTATGCTTAAACACTCACTGATCTGCCAGCTGGACGAGGATTTATGGGTAAACTTGCTTATGGTACCCATGACTTGCTCGCAGTATGTGCTATTAGACCCTAATTCCACAGGGTCATTAGTACCCATCAAACACTTTTGCTGTCACAGCCTGGAGCTGACTCCACGCAAGAATCATTAAGGCACAAAGGTCAGTAGCTTCTTTACTTCTCAAAAAAAGGCAGGTTTTCCTCCCACCATTGTCTGTCCAAGGAAGGAATAATCTGGATACAAAAATACCCAGATCCCATGGGATATCAGAGAGAGTCAGACGTTCATGACCTCTAAGATGCTGTTCCATTCAAGACAGGATCAGTCACACTGATAGCATAAAGCTCTCGATGGGCTGGACAAATTTCCTTTTTTTGGTGCGGAGGGGACACAGGGAGAAGCATGTTGAAATCTGAAGTGCAAGAAATTTGGCTTTAGAGTGAAAGGAATAAACTGAAATACAATGGATAAAATATCTTCCACTTAATTTAGGAGTCTTTTGGGGGTGGAGAAGTCCACACACATGCAAAGATGTCAAAGATAAAACCAAGACAGACAAGTTGCTAAAGGAGAGAGAAGCAAGAAAGCTAATCCAGCTAAAAGATTGTTAGCTTATAAGACTTCATTTTAATTTTTAGAAATGAGAGATGGCAATGAGACTCTGATACTTAAAGTCAGATTTTCCAGAAGCAACAAGCATCCAGTGGGACCCATTGACCCATCACCCTCCTTTTTGAGACGTCCTTCTACATAGGAATCTAAAGTTTATGAAAGGTTTTGCTCTTTATATTCTGGTGCACTAAACTACTGTTCTGGTAGTTTGTTACAAGGAGGACAAGTTCAAATATTACAACCACCAAGTACAGTATTAAGAACAACAATAGCAGAGGAAGATATCCTTTCTGGAACAGACCAGACAATAATCTTCTTTACATTATTCAGGGACTTTGTTAAGATGACATGCAGTCAAGCAAAAGGAGGAAAAAAGGAAACAAGTGAAATAATATGGGAATATTTGGGAAAAAGGCAGACAGTGTGTAATAACAACCAGCATATAGAGTTCTTGTTGTGCTTCCTTCATGCACACTCTTCTTTCCCCACTTTTTTCTCTCTTTTCTACTCTTACCCTTTGTCTTCTGTCAACATTACCTTAGCTGGCTATATCACATATGTATCTTTTGCAGCATCTTTTGCAGCACAGGTATGAGTCTGGGTGGTTATCTAAAGGCACACCCTAAACAGCTGATGTTCACTGGAACTCAGACTACAGGGTGACTGAGAAGACCTTGTGTGAAGCTTTCTACCAGCAGTGACTCTGCAAGAAAAAAAAAAAAAAAGAGAAAAAAATAATACCACAAACAGCAACACACTTGGCAATTTTGCTGTTTATCTGTCCTCTTCCATGTCTTGTCTTATTTTGTCATCAAAGACTTAATGACAGTCACCAGAACAGTTCCAGGCCTTCTCAATCTATTGAGATTCTGTTCTTCTATTCTTACCAAAACTGCAGCTAGAATGCTTTAAAAGTGATCTAAATATTTTCTTTCTGGAAAAAGTCCCTAAGACTAAAGGGAAAAAGAATAAGGAACATTATAAAAACCAGAAATTTCACTTAGTATTTGGTATTCCTAGTGCTTTAATACTCTTTTTTTTGGTATCTTCAACACAAGATTAAAAAAAGGTTATAATGGGAGCTGTTTGCTGCCAGCAAAAACCAGTTAGCTTGTCCTGCTTTGTGCCCTTGCTCACATTATAACACAGGCTTGTAATTCTTTATACCTGCCTTTCAACACAGCAGGGACCAGATTTCTGAAAGGGCACAATCACATGTGGCAAGCCAAAAGGAAACAGCCAAACAGCAGTATCAGATGCTTCGTTATTCTTAATAGAAGTTGGATGCTGACACCTTCTGAGGTTCTAGCAGGAAGTTTGAGTTTAGGTAAGTTTTTGTAAGCTTTTGCTGTAAAGGTAGCTTGCCAGAAGCAATCTGACCCCTCGTTACAGGCTGCAGCAAGCAGTTTGACCACACTGTCAAACTGAAGAGCCAAAATAGATGACTGGGTAACCAAGTAAGTTGCAATGTACACATATTTTAATTTCACGCAGAGAAGGTCAGTCCTGAGATATTTCCATGGTATTAATATGAGTTTTTAACCATCTGAATGCCCTTCAAAAATTTCAATGCCACAGACTCTGTTATATATATGAAAGGCAACACTTTGACATTGTTGTCAGAAAGGCAACTTAAGTGAGAAACTAGTTATGAGCAATACTATTTAGAGACAGATAATATATTGAAAATACACATTTATTATGTTTTTCACAGTTCTTATAAAAATGTGCAGGCTTGTGCATGTGGCTTATCACCTTGTGGCTTTAAGGTATGATCCTAAAGTCCTTAACAAGTTTAACAGCAGAAGTCTCAGAGGCCTTCAGTTAACAGCCTGGTATCACACAGTTCCCTGTTGTGAGGTTTCATGCACTTTGCTCTGAACCCGCTGCTACTGAACACTGCCAGGCAGAGGATCAGGGCAACACTGGCACTTTATGTGCTCCCACTAGTCACATGGGTACACGAAATGAAGCTCTGTAAGGTTAGTGGAGCAATCCTGTACGTCAGCTGGGGTTGTACAGCAAGAAGCATCAATCAGGTTAGGATGGGACTTCACAGGGAATCTAAAACTGACAGAACACGGTCCCAAACACCAGACTGCCAGATTTCACAGCACTGAATTAGTGCTCTCCCACTGCAGCTCAGGACCCCTTCCGATTTCAAAGTGCTAAAGAAGGAATCCATGACCCAAAGCAAAACTCCAGCATGCTGAGATTAAATTTAACTAAGCACACATCTATAAACAGGCCCACAAACTGCAGGCTCTGCTTCCTAGATAAGTTTTGTGGAATCAAAGCAGGGAAAAAAAAAATTAAAATAATCAGTATCCCCTGCCTGGTGGCAGAACTGATAAAGGAAAACAGAAATTACAAGAATCCCAGGTAGTTAATGCCATGGCTGCCATGGCAATTCCACTCTGGTAGTTGACACTCAATACTCTGCCCAGCTCTCAGCTCTGAACTGTAAGCAGTGCTTAACACATATTAGCTATTAACCAACAGACCTGGATCGAATCCTGCCACAGCCCTAAACCTCTACTAGCACAGAGAAAAACAGAAGCACCAACAATACCAAGAAATTCACTGGCAGCAAGCACATCTCTATACATTGCTGCTTTGCCTCTGAGCACCCAATCTCCTGATATCCGCAGATATCTTACCAGAGTACCCATTCGACTGAGAAAAAGAAAGCAGCATCGAGCTCTCTCAGACCAGATTTAGGGCTTCAGAATTTTGTTTTAAAGTCTGACAGAGAGAAGCCTGTCATCGTGTTGAATAGCTTGCTCAGTCATTTTAACCATAATGATTTTCTAACCCTTCAGCACAGGTATGTTCTGCATTTTACACAGTTGCCAATAAAATAGTAATGGTTTCAGAGCCTATGAGCAATAAATTTCAAGCAATTATATAAAATGTTAACTCCTTCTGTAAACAAAAACATTTTTTAAAAAACCTTACCACTGGCAAAGCATAAAAAATGAAACCAATTGGTCTTTTCATCTACTTATTAAAATTAACTTTGACATTAATAAATAATTGACATAATATATTATTCAGACCTTTACACACAGAATTAAGTAGGATGTAGAGTGAAGGTTATTTATTTAAAAGGACGTAATATACATGAAAAAGTGCTGTCATTCTAGAATAGCAACAAAGTTGCAAATATATTGGACTTTATACAGCCCCGTTCTTGGCAGGAAGCCAGCATTCCTGCTGTTTCATGTTCTGTTTGTTAGAGACTTGGCTAGGAAAAGAAAATCCTAGCTCCAACATGTTGAAACACACTAGTTTAACTCCAGAAAATTACTCACTTGTCTAAATCCCTTCAAGAGTAACATACCACACAGCTACTACTTTTTTGTTAGATCAGAGAAGACTCCCAGGCAGCACCAAGGAGGGAGGATTCTGAGAGTCCATGGGACGCAGGGATGCACAGGCCTCTCACATCATCCAGATCCCGTGAGTGGAAGCCATCAAATCACAACCTTCTTGAAAGGCTGACCAAATTCAATCCTAATTTCCTGAGTTTCTCACTTTCCATCTCTCATACTAGGAGGATGCCCCAGAACGTCCCATCTGACATTCTCCACACTTGATAACTTCTGCTGAGTTTGGGCTCAACTTCTTGAGTTTGTTATTTCTGTGTTGATGGTAAAATATAATGCTTCCGGCCCAGTCTTGTGCCCATATTTCACTGTCCAGAGGACCACCCTCATCGAATGAGCCAGGTCATAAGCCAAACAAGTAACACCAATAATGTGGGAGTCTGGACTACCATCCAAGTTCAAGCCCTAAATTACACAATTTAACAGATCTGAATTTAGTCTCCTGCATGTCAAGGTAGGCTTCCCATTCACAAAATCACCCTCAGGACTATTCTCTGTACTTGTGTATTCATTTATCCCAATGACAAGTGGCTGAATGACAAGAAACCATAGCTTAGACATAAGCCTATAAAACATTTCATATTCCCAAAGAACTGAATGTGATTGAAACTAATATGTTTGTATATTTTCCTCAGATTTACCCCAGTGCAGAGAAAACTGAATTCAGCCTCCCGAATCCACTCCTTCACAGCTGTGTGAGCTGGCATGCCATATGTTCCCTCCTCAGTACCCTGTGCAGAACCAGAAACTGTCACTGGAAAGACATATCTTTGAGCTTGTGCCTTAAACCTGTAAGTCAGCAGCCTAAATTTGGGCAGGGTAGTGTCTTCTTTTTTTCTCTCACATAAGCATTTACAAGGGAAACCATACTGAAGAGTAGCAAGCAGGCTAAACGAGAGACCTAATGAATGTGATCACTTGAAAAGGATAAATCCAAGCTGGCCTAGCCTCATAAACTGCATCCCACAACTGCACTGTAGGAAGGGAAGTCCAAAACCTTAGAAGTCCCAAACAGATGGACACCGAGATTTGCCGAGGAAGAAAAAACTTTGGGGGAGAAATATTAAACAGTAGCCCCAGAAAACAATTTTGTCTTCTGAAATTGGATAAAGAATAATTACTCTGATGGCACATATATTGACAGAGGGAACAGGTAACACACCTGTAATCCACGTCTCACAGGTGTAAAGTTAGCTTTGAACTGTTAGGTATAACCTGTAAGAGATCACTGCCTTTGCTGAAGTGCAGTTAGACTGCCATCACCACCTGGGACTGAACTGGAATGAGGGGCTGCTGCCAAGCATTCTTGGCAAAGGCCATCTGCAATGGCCTGTGCTAGAACGGAGCAGAAAGCCATGGCTTAAGCACTGGATATGCAGCACCAGGCTGCTACTCTCCCATGGTTTAAATGCAACACCACATAGACCTCCATATAGCTGGATATAGCACATTTCTTCATCAGCATGTAATAGCTGTTAATATACCATGTGTGCACAGGCTTTTAAAAACAACTTCTACACAAGTGTTTGTTTTACATAGCACCTGCAGAAGAGACCACAAGACTCACACCATCCCCAGCCTTGCTCAATGCTTTGCAGCATTCAAGTCAGTCTCTCTTGGGTGCACAGTCCTGCTCAGGCTGCAGGGACCCTTCTTCCACATAGCCATCCCTGCTATATGGATATATATTCAGACCAATGATGACCCTCCTACTTACACAGGCTTCTGCTCCTGGGTTGGTAGCTCTCCACTTGTGCTTTGTTCTGTGCAGCACAGAAGCCTGTTTGTCTTTTTGTGGTTGCTGCTCTCCAGAGGATGACTTGCCTTGCCTGAAAGCACCAGTACCACTGTTTAGTGATGGAGAGCAGGGATGAGCCAATTGAGAGTGCCCTAAGTAGGCTGCAAGGAGCAGATGCCAAGCCAGTTCTTGTGGGCAAGAGGAAGAAAATTCCTAGAGGCTCTGAGTGCACTCAGTGGAATTTGTTCTGTCCAGGAAGCTGCTGTGTTGGACTTCAACCATGAAGGAAAGACTTCGTTCCATAAGGAGCAATGGACAGGTTTGTTTATCTCACAATGCACATCTGAGTTTACCCTATTTCTTGTTCCAATAAGACAACTACAGGAATTTAAAGTCCTTCCTGTGCAGTCTCTTTATGGAATAGATGCGTGCTGTCCGGCCAACTTTGGGACCCAGAACAGATAACATCTGTTGTTTTCCATGTTCTGCATCATGTCCCCCTGTGTTTTACCTTCTTAAATTTCCAAATTCCTTTATCTCATTTAGCCATTCTCCTCTTCTGCAAGGAAGACTGAAGACACATTTTCTCCCACCTCTAAGCAACCCCCTTGGTATCTCATCTGTTGGTAAGGGTGAAATCAGTAAGGTGAACCTCTGTCTGTCCTCCCTTAACTCAGGGCCTTGTTATCAAGTTGACGGTCTTCCTTTGTATAGAATCATTCAAAGAAAGCACGGGAAATTTATGCTAACAAATTGACAATCAGATGCAGCAAGATATAATGCACACATTCAAGATACAATGCATGGATTCTGGTTGAACTTCTGGTTGAAATTCCTGCACCTGCAATGTGTCAAGAGGAAGAGTGGGAATAGAATTTCCTAGGCAGCATGGAGGGCACCTGAAAAGAGCTGATGAGAAATTTGAGAGGAAGAGACAAGAACTGTCACAACTCTATCTGTGCAGATGTAGGACTCATTGGCCGAAGACTGTCACTTCACAACAGGCAATTTTCTAATGTGACACCCTTGCCTAGACCAGCTGCAGAGCTGGTGACATTAAGAAATATGCAAGGCTTTCAGCAAAAAGAAACACTAAACAGCAGCCAGCACACAGTGGCAGTCACACAGGAAGGACAGAATACAACTTTCACCTGGACCTCTGTGGCTCCTTGCTATGTCATTTATCCTCCTTTCCTTCAGCAAAATAAGAAACTGTATATACTTCCCTACTTCCCTTTCATTGCCCCTTCATCTCATGTCTTTGTTCTCCTCAGGCTACAGCTGTGGTTCAGAATCCTAATGAGGAACAGGAAGACTCTTCCCTGGGTAGGCAGATTGAAGTAATTAGGTTGGCTGCTCCACAACTACCATTTATTTGCTGGGCACTGAGTATATCATGTCACCCGTAGGTATTACTGAATTACTAGGAGCTATTTAGTATAACATCCATGATCTAGCTTGAAGTATTTCTTCCTTGTGTTATTTTAAAATTAAATTATCAGTACAAATAGGTGAGGTTCAGGAAGATAGAATAAGCTGTGTCTATTTTTTAGATAAATTCCTTCTGTTTCTCAGGACTGAGAAAAGCTAGGGCATAGTAATTACTTTGATTACTGGTTAGAATAATTTTAATTATACTAATCTATTATAAATCCTTTAAAGATTAATCCTGAAATGCTACTTGCATTTCTTCTTGCTCTCTTTTAAAAGACTTATTTTCTCCCTAAATAGATCCAAACTCTCTTGCTCACAATTGACCACAAAACCAATTGTTATACTGATCACAGAACTGGCTTGAATTATGAGAAAATATGTACTTTGCTTCCACTATAAGCATTTCTCACACCTTTTGCATATCCAAATATATTGCAATGAGGAAAAAGAAATGCAGGACAATTTGCAACTTTATCTAACTTGGCAGAATACACTGAGGATCACACTGAATTTTCAAGCCTTTTGGTGAACACGTTCCTGTCAGGTGACAAAAAGCAGTACTGCAACGATCCACAGGATCCTGAAACTTTGCACTTTCTTTTCTCTTTGGGATTCAGAACTTTTATGTAGGACAGACTTCTAATTACTAAGATGCTAGAATGGAACCTAGACTTGTTGGTGCTTCTTGTATGCCACTTTGAGAAAGACAGAGGTGTCTCTGGCACCAAAGCACCTAACTTTCAGGCCCAGATGCAGCATTTGCAAAGCATAGTATAAGAGCTAAGTAAATCTGTATAATGTTCAAAACAGCCAACACATTGGCAGGTTCTGGGTAACTTGGGGCTTGAGCGGAAGGCAGTGGGACAGAGGTCAACCTCATACCTCGTACTCCCTCACCTCCTCCTTTTTTTGAATGCACAGTTCTGAAACTTTTCCAGAAGGCAGGCAGCACAGCTCTTTGACCTTGACTCAGCAGGAAATCGCTAAACTATTACCGAAAAGGAGGATCCATCTTTTGCAAAATGAATTATCAGAAAACACATTCGGGAAACACGCGCAGATTTTTTTCCACTCTCATCTTCCAGGAGAGGGCTCTGGTTACCAGACTGTTACTTAATTTCATAGAATCATAGAACCATAGAATTATTTAGGTTGGAAAAGACCTTTAAGATCATCAAGTCCAACTGTTAACCTAACACTGCCATTCCACCACTAAACCACGTCCCTAAGCACCTCATCTACCCTTCTTTTAAATACCTCCAGGGATGAGGACTCTACCACCTCCCTGGGCAGCCATATGCCATCAGTGTGATGCTGTATTGGAAGCCTCATGCCTACAGATCCACAGTTACTAACATTAGTAGCCATGTCTGAGTTCTTAGGCAAAAAACCCTAGTAATAACTAAAAAACCCCATTGCACTGGAACTGCTATAAAGTGACAACATCAAAGCCTGTCTACTGTGTAAGTGAGAGAGACCCAGCCTGAAGCTATTAAAATCTGTATCTAGTAAGATCAACACAGACTATCATCAACTTCACACAGTCCATTCTGCAACTTGTCCAAAGTGAGCATTTCGAACCATCACACACCTGCTTTTTTGTTTAGTTGCTATTTTAAGTCCAGTTTAGTACTTAATAAATCCAGATCAGGTGTTTGCATAATGCGTCATGAAAACACATGATACAGTTTCCCAACAGGCCTGAGGCTGAGCTTTGTCCCAAAGGGCTTCTAGGCTCACAGCATTCAAGCAATTTAGGAAACATTTCTTTACAAAGAAGGTGGTCAAACACTGGAACAGTCTTCCTAGATAGGTGGTCAATGCCCCATGCCTATCACTGTTTAAGCGGCATTTGGACAATGCCCTTAATTACATGCTTTAACTTTTTGTCAGCCCTGAAGTGGTCAGGCAGTTGGACTAGAGGACAGTTGTAGGCCCCTTCCAACTGAACTATTCTATTCTATTCTGTCTAAAGGCTGGCAGGAAATTAGATGCGAAGGGGAAAGAATGAAATCTCTGAGCATCGTACTTGGGGCCCAGGTTCCATTTAATTCTAAAAATCATATTTCTAAACTTTTCAGATTTCTTTTACATGATTTTTTTTCTTTTTATTAAGTGTCTTTTTTTATTGCAATACGTAACAGTTCTTTCCACATTCACTTACGATTCATCACGGAGAACTTTTCTCTTATGACCAATGCTACGGCCTGACAACATAGCAATTTTAACAAAACCAGGATCTCTCTTACATAAGGATCTCTTTCTCAGCCATAGCTTGATAACATTCAGCAATTCAAGAAAGGAGGCTGCCTTGTTTTGTGAACTTTTGAGAATCCAGCTCATGATTTGGCAAGCTCAAATGCATTTCCAATAAAGTGGTTGTCAGACAGTCACAAACAAAATGCAAACCACATTTTGTGCACAATGAGAAGAAAGGCTAAAAGTATTTGAATATATTGGTATTGACAGAAGAGCTCAGCCGTCTTTGTTCTGAAGGTGGAAGAATATTTTGTCTATTTTTTCCTCAGTTGTTTTCTAAAGCTGTTAAGCTCTCATTCCACATGCCTGTCTTGGCATAAAGGTACGTGGTCCAAACAAAAGCATCAGCATTCCTCTGCTTTGGTTAGTTCTTCAGCCAGAGACTCATATCACAGAAATAACTGGAATGGATAGAAATACACTTATTCACAACACAACCCTTGGCTTTTTCTTTGTTCACCAAGTGGCAAGCCTAGTGTTGCCCAAAACCATCTAAGCCAGGGCTGGGCTGTAATGAGGTTCAAAATGGCCTCCCTGGAGCCAGTCTTGCATGGCCTCCTGTGGAGTCTGACACCTGCCTCCCACTTACCAGTTGCTATTATTTTGTGTTAATTGCTGCTAGTGTCTGTTGTCCCTGAGTGTCATGGAAGCTGACACAAAACAACACTGCTTAACTTATCTGCTTTCCTGACTTTTGTCTAAAAGGCTCCATCTGTTCTCTGGGAAAAAAATCCCCCTGCTAGGCCCTTTGTCCACTGGGTAACTGCAGGAGACAACCCATCCTTGCTTCCCTGAATAGAAGGCCCATTTTGCGGCACACTGATTTCTCTGCTCCATGCAGCAGAGAAAGATTTGTCATGCTTCTAAATCTCTTGGCCACCATTCCTAGTTACCTCCTTTTGTACTATGCTCGCAGTCTCTGAAGTTGCCTAGTGGAGCTGACAGTCCAGTTGTCATTAGTTTTAATAGGAACTGAGTGTCTAAACCTGGTGGATAGGTTTGAACATCCATCCTATTAATTCACACTGTACAGCATGCCATAGCCTTATCTTCCAGTTTTTGGCAAGCTGTCCAGATTTTTAGACCTGACTGACCCTAAGTAAAATCAGGAGATAAAGTCTTGGGGGAAAATACCAAGTAACAATAAAAGAAAATTGATCTAATTGGTTTTTAAAGCAGCCCAAAAGGCCTCCCATGTTGAGTGTTGGTACACTGAGTAGGTTATATCCAGAAGTTTCAAGACCAGTTGTTAAAGCTGTCAATTATCCCACAGCTCTGTTTGGTTAGGCTTGCTTGTCTGTTCAGCCAGGGAAGGCCCAAAGAAAAGCCAAGACGTATGCTTCAAAAAAATCTGTGTTTAGACACAGAAATAACTGATCCAATTTGAAAACTCATTAATCCTCCAGCAGCTCTTGGGGTAAGTCTTGCCTTTGTTTGTGTCCTATGGGACTCTCTCACTTAGCCTGTGCATATCATAGCTTCTTTGAGAGAAGGAATATTTTCTCTCCAGCAGAGAGCAAGATTCATACAGGATATCTTTGCAAAGGTTTTCACTCCCTTCAGTGTGACTTAGTAGGCATATACTAACAGCCAAAGTATAGCTGAATGGGAGTTCTGCTTTGTTTAAGTTGGAAATTGCTCATTCTTTTCTCTACTGTACAATTCAAAGGGCATCAGAAACCAGTGGACCTATCCAGAGCTATAAATAGCAGTGAATCAGACCTTTTAATTAGAAAGAATATTGCTATTCATTAAATAAGTCCTGTCTCCATTATAAGCTTAGTGTTTCCAGCTCAGTCAAGCTGGATGAAGTTTTCCTTTCAGCCACAGTAGCCATCTTTCCAACTAAAAAATAAGTAATATTGCCCTAACCATCCCATTCTCCTCCCCTCACCCCTGTTAAAGGACAAAAGTAGGTACTAGTCAGTTCAGAAACTAGTTTGAGCTCACCCATGAAGAGGTCTATTTAATGTTTAAGCCAGTGGTGCAATACATCCACATATACTAATCCTTGTCATCTATAGCTGGCAAATCTTTGTAAAAGCAGAGAATACTACATAGCTAAAGAAAGCATGAGCTAACCACCTCTGAATATATTTCAAATGCAAATATTTTTGCCCTATGTCTAATCCTGCTGGTAGGTCATTTGCAAATCAGGTTTTACTGATAGTTTTGTGGATAGATTATAGAAAGCCACTGGCCTTAGGTAATGAATACTCTCCATATAATCACAAATACATATATCATATAAATATATGTTCCGCTGTGTAACTGCACCTCAGCTGATTCTCAAATGCTGTTGTGGTACCGCCTGACAGTTGAGCCACCTAGTAGTCCCTGTTTCATTTGGTGACCTGAGCTCCTCATCTGAACTACATTTCCCATCAGGTCCTGCTTCCCAGGTGATTGCTGGGATACATCAAGGCGTTCTGACCTATGGATAAGGAGATTAAGAGGTATCTTAACAGCAGGAGGAAGCAATAGCATACTTTGCATCACAGTTCCAGTTATATTAATACTGGAGGTTTCATGGCTAAAAGAATCCAAGGTGTTATGCATTTTCCTCCAAAAAGGAAGCGACTTCTGACCATGTTAAATAATAAGTCTAAATTAATAAGAGGAGACCGTAGAAAGCTAAAAGCATTCTAGTATAGCACTCAGGCTTGGTCTTTCAGTGTGTGGAGCAGTGCTGACATTACAAATCATGACTGGGCTCACCAGAAAATAGTCTCTGCATTATTTCTTCTTTGTCTAAGGATAGCCTCTAGGAGTCAGGGGAGAGTTCCTGGTGTAAGCAAACCTAGGATGGCAAAGCCTGACTCAGCAAGGAGTACTGATGTAAAAAGAGTCTCTTCATGATGCACAAAGGCAGGAAACACATTCAGCTCATCTGAAATAGGGGACAAAGATAAAAGTATTTGTACTCCAATCAACATTTGGGATCATAAGTATACCTGAAAGATGATGACTTTTCCATTTTTTTTCAGTTTGGTTGTGAATATTTTGCAAGCTTTCCAAATAACATGAGGAGAGAAAAGTGTTTGTTGTTTCACCAGTGGAAGGGAAACAGACCCTATTTCTGATGACTTCCTCAGCAGCAGGGTTTTCCAGCTGTGTAGGTTTAAAAGTGACCTTGACTCAAGGTTGAAGAATAGAACAGTATTTCAATTCCACCCATCTCTAATCAGTGCTAAAAAGTGTGCTTCTGAAGCCTTTCAACTTTCTTTTCACTTTGAGAACTGTTTTTATTGTAACAAAATCATAAATGCCTCCTAGGCAACACTGGCCTAGAAGAGGAAATAGTAAGGGATCAATAGGTGTCCTGGTTTCAGCTGTGATAGAGTTAATTTTCCTCATAGAAGCTGGTATAGTGCTGTGTTTTGGATTTAATATGAGAAGAATGTTGATAACACACTGATGTTTTGGTTGTTGCTAAGCAGTGCTTAGACTAGACAAGGGCTTCTCAGATCTGCCAGGTGCACAAGAAGCTGGAAGGGGACATAGTCAGGACAGTGACCCAAACTGGCCAAAGGGGTATTCCAGACCATATGGTGTCATGCTCAGTATATAAAGCTGGGGGAAGAAGAAGGAATGGGGGGACATTCGGAGCGATGGTGTTTGTCTTCCCAAGTCACTGTTACGCATGATGGAGCCCTGCTTTCCTGGGGATGGCTGAGCATCTGCCTACCCGTGGGAAGCAGGGAATGAATTCCTTGCTTTGCTTTACTTGTGCGCGTGACTTTTTCTTTACCTGCTAAACTGTCTTTATCTCAACCCACAAGTTTTCTCACTTTTACTCTTCGATTCTCTCCCTCATCCCACTGTGGGGGAGTGAGCGAGCGGCTGCGTGGTGCTTAGTGGCCAGCTGGGGTGTCCCGTCCCATGCAGTGGGTTGTGAGATGGGTGAACTTGTAGAATATTTTCCTGTTTTTCCTTTTGCCATACAGGCACCTGGTTTACCTCCCATTGATTCTGCTCCCAAAAGGGAAGCCACTTGGTGCACCCTTTGAATACAGCATATGAGTCTGTAAATATACACGAGGTTGATACTGTCTTGCAGCTTGCAACCTCCTTTCCTGTTCAGCCTCTAACTCCGCTTGCAAACTCTTAACCAATCCTCACAATGATTCACTTGCCTCTCACACGGTCTGTTTTACTTTGTACTTTTCTGCGCTGCCATCAGAGCTGCTCCTAAAACACCGCAAACTACAGCATTTCCTTTCTCAGGTTTTGACCTGTTCTCCTTTGCCAAATCCTTTATTGGCTCCGCAACAGTGGATGGAGATTGCCAGTTCTCCTCTGCCCAAACTTGTCCTCTGGGGGTCGGGCAAGACTTATATGTTTTTAACATCTCTAACAAGGGGAGCAGTCCAGGTCACGCTGAGTCCATGAAGCCATGATCATCTGCCAGAGGATTCATACTGCTGATTTTACTTCCTCCCCTCTCCACTTGGCCAATATCCCATCTATGTTCCTCTCACTGATCAGGGGATCCCACTTATGACACCAAATTTATGTCCCATCCCACATGGGGGGTTGTGAGATGGGTGAATCTTTTTGGTTCCCCCAAGGGTTTGTGTATCGACAAAAAGCTGATCTCTGCCCAGCAGAGCCCCATGGCCGATAGAGTCACAACAATGACTCAGAGGAACAATCTAACTGGTAACTTTATTAACTGGAAAACTTAACAAACTTAACAAATGAAAAAAGTCAATTTGGCAAAGGAACTATTTTTGACGCAACCCATCACAAGTTGCCCAAAACTTATATGCGCAAATATGTGATAGAGAAGTGGAGAAAGAGAGGGGCAAGAAAACAAAAAAAAGAGAGAAGAGGAGGATAGGAAAAGGAGAGGTATCACCACCCTTAGATCCCACATTATCATCTTGGGGAGGAGTCTGGATCCATATGTGATGGGTTGACAAGACAAAACATACGCATTCATCCTTATACAGTCTCATTAGTCCAAGACCACCCCTGGAGTGGCAACTGTCCCACTTCTGCACAGTCAGGTGTTCTAGAGAGCTCTAAAATTGGGTCAGGGGGATGTTGGTGGGCCAGCGAGTGTCTTTGGCAATCACGTGCTCCTTTCATGAATACCTGTTGACAGACGCGTGCCCAGTTGTTACCCAGAGGAAGAAGCTGAGGGGGCAGCCCCCCACCACCCTGCCTCCTCAGGGCTTGCCCTGCCCATCTCTGTTCCCCCTCTGCTCATGTGAGTTGTTTGAGACAAGGAAATATCTGACTGTCCGGTTGGTCTTAGACATGGGGTTAAACCACAACAGGTAATAAGAAATACAGACAATAGGCTGCTGCAATACAAGTGTAGATATGACACATATGCTATAGAGATTTAATTTACTTACATCCTTGATTAACAAATTAGTTTCTGTTTTTTGAACAGGATTTTTAACATAATTCCCATTTAAGAGAGTAGGAGTGGCATGAGGAAAACCCCAACCTCACTGGGTGATATTTTTGTGGTAAATTCTTATTAAAATACTATTCTGGCATCCTCGGAATCCTAAACTATTTAAGGCAAAGAATTTATTCTCTTGTCCCTTTCTAGTGAAATGAAGCCTTGATCTTTCTAGTCACAGTCATTTCTCTTAATTATTATTATTAATAGCAAGGATGTATCAGGAAAAACCAAAAATTTATGACTGCTAAGTAAAGTAAGTGAGCGTCAGAGGTCCATTTCTGTTACCTGATTATCAAGATGGTTTGTGATAGTTAACCAGTACATCACAGTTGCAGAAAAACCCCATGATGTGTTTTGAAACCCACACATACTAAATCATTTTGACAGCTTTCCTGCATTTCCTGCACTTTCTGTATGCAAGAATGCCCAAACACCCAATACATTGATGCGTTTTTGTTTGAAGTCTGGCTTAGTTTCTGAAGTTTCACTTCTGAGGAAGAACTCTGCTCTGTAACACAGACTTCAAACAGCGAGGCTGTGTTTGAACAGAGCTGCCCACCGACTGAAGTACACAATTAAGAAGTGGAAACTGTAAAAGTGGAAAAGCACTGCAAATTATAAAATTTGGGCAGAAGGAATATTTCCTCAGAGAAGAAAAAACAAAACAGGAAAGCCTAGCAACCCTTGCTCACAAAGAAATCATGTGCATTTACCTTTTTTTTAAAATACCCTATGGTTCCTGGAGAACTTTGGGGAGCCACTCTGCTTACTATTATTTTCTGTCTGCAAGTTCCATATTCTTCAAATCTCTCACTGTAACATTTGTGTTATGACAATGGGGGTATTTGCATGCAAGCAGTATATTTGTGAGTTACAATTTTGTCTGCTCCTGCTATTCATTCCCCACCTGAAGTCATGTGCTCTCCTTAAAGTCATAATCACTTACAGAGCAACCCATGTTGGTGTCACAAAGGGTTATGACTTCAGCTGAGAGATCAGTAGGAACAGAAGGGCTCACACAGAGAGAGGTTTAGAAGAAAAAACAAGTGAGAGTCATTACATTCAAAGTGATATGTTAGCTGAATTGCATTCTCATGGAATAGTTTTCAGAATCTATGAAGCATTCAGTGCATCTTAGAAGAAAAAAAGCACAAGCTGGCTCCAAATCTCTGCTGTTATCAATTGGCACAGATCACTGGATTCTAGCCCACCTGCAATCTGCAGCAAATTGTAGTTTGCCTTTTGCTCACTGTATGAGGAGGCTGTTGATTCACTGTATCTGTTTTTATCAACCAGTCCAAATTTAATTATTTTCTTTATCTGACACACACACACCCCCCGCTCAAAGGATGAGTGTGCCAGAGAGTTGCACTAGAGCTTGGCATCAGCTGTTATTAAATAAAATAGTTGAACGGCAGATGGGCATTAGAGACCTTGGTTGCTCACACAGCAGGTACCAGCTGAACCTTAATGCCACTAAACAAGCAAATAATCTGCAGTGAAGTTGGTGGTCAGGCTGTTATCCTTACTGGTTTCATTCAAAGGCAAGGAGCACAAAAGCATGTCTACACACTGAGGAACGCAACTCTCCTTCCTCAGCCAGGAGAGCTTCTTGCATTGGCTTTTTCTCCATGCTGTCAGGTTGTGCTTTAAGGCTGGTTGGACAGTCTTAAAACAAACTTGTGGAAGCCAAAACTTAATGGCAGCGCTGAGATAGACTGGTTTATACCCTTCTCAAGACTCTCCCGTCTAGCACCTGGATGGGACTCTGCTTGGAAGCTGTTGACTAACCTGAAACAGAAAGGGCATTACTTCACACATTAGGTTGCTTACTGAATTCCTGCCCAAGCAAAAGCCTGAGGTTGAGAACAGAAGTAAACAAACTTAATAGGAACTGGGTACTTATATGAAGGGTCTTCCAAAAAACCTAATCCAAGACCAAGGAGATGCCCAATGCCCACACTTATCTGATATAGCTTTAGGCAGCTCATAAAACATACCTGTCCTCAGCTCCCTATAAACTCATTTGAGAGAGTCTGGCACGGACAGAGGGAAAACAGAAATGAATATGGGAACGGTCTGCATGTGCCCATCTCTTTCCACTGATGGAATGAGCCTTGAATAGCTGGCTTCAGTATCTCAACTTGATGCATAAATGCAGTGGATGAATTCAGGCCTAAGACTAACTGCAACTTTGAGCATGAAAGTGGCGATTTCAAGTGAATAATTATGTGGAAAGATGGTAACATTTTTATTCTCCATTAAAAAGACCTGAAGCATAATAACCTGTTTTATGTAAACATTTCCAAATATTGGTTTAGAGTGTGATGTTAGTTTTTTATATAAACTTTTCTGTTCTCATCTTTAAAATTTCTCTCCATGTAAATAGCTATTACCTTCACTTTCTCTTCTGATACAGAAATGAAATGTCCATTTCTTCAAAACTGAAAAATTGTGGTATTCAGGAACACTTAAAAACCTATTTAAGGACTGAGAACTAATAACTATAAAAATACTTAATTTTCATATGAACATTTTCCTGAAAATGACAATGTGGAGAAAATTTCAATGGGAACATACTAAGATCTGAGTTTTCATAAAAATATTTTTTCTTAGTATTAGATATGTTCTGGTTAATTGCTGAATTATCTTCCCTACTGCATAACTTCTGTCAGCCTAATTATTGTGTATATTACAGCTTCAGATCTTTTGGTCTCTATCTCAGAGATCATTTGAAAAAGTTTGCTAGCTGATAAACTATTGAGAATCTAGTAAACCCAAAAATGAGACTGCTGAGATTGACCAGATTTTTATCTCTTCCCATTTGGAAGAAACTCAACCTCATTTATAATGGTGCTAAAGAAATTAGGGCAATGGAGCTGGTCATAAAATTTTCCAATGGAAAACTTTCCCATGGAAAGTTCATCTTGCTGCAAAGATGGGAACACTCTAAAACCTGTCTGACTGAAAAAGTAGAGGAAAGAATTAAAGGTCTTAATATTTCTCCTCCTTCCTTTGCAAGAGGCAATGACAAAATGAATTTAGAGCGCTCCCATTCTGCCACTACAGAAGCAGCATCTGGAAAAGCCTTGGGAGGTGCAATGGCACCAGCCTTTTTCTTCTTCCACTAGCATATATATTACAGTACGCACCTTCCAGTTTTATGTCAAAATTTATAGATAACAAACCAGGCCTACATACAGTCCTTTAGTGAGAGTAATGCTTGACAGAAGATGGCTGTTCTCCTTCAGTCACCATTCATGTACCTTCTTGTTTATGTGGGATGGCAGAAGTGTGTTTGACCTCATCTTCTCAGCGTTCTCCTATAATACAAAGTTAATTCTGCACTTTCTAGTCTTCCCAAAAAAGGAAAACAAATTGGGATTAATTAATTCCTTTGGACAAATGGCAAAAGTGGCAGCCCCTAGCCCACTCTGTTCCTGTGTCACTAGGAATGTGCAGCACAAGTTCCAGTAATGGGTTCAGTCTACCAGAGACACAGCATTGCTGTAGATAGACTGTTCTTATGTATTCCATGTCCAGTCCTCACATAAGAGTTCTGACTACAGAGAGGTAGTTGGGTTTTCATCTGTTATATCCTTTTCTGTGTCCACACCAGTAACTGGGAGAAAAGTTGCTGCAAAATGCTGGTTCTTTACACCCCTGTAGAAAATACTGTGGCTTTGAATTTTCACAGTTGCTACCAAAATATCCGGAGTTAACTTATGCCAAACAGCAGACTGGTTTTTGAGCCATTCAGGAGAGGTTTAACAGTGGAATAAAATGCTCTATTTTTTGATGTTTAAGGCTGATTCTGAAGTTGCGGCAAGTCAGAAGCATCTCCTGGCATTTTTAAAATGCCCAGCCCAGGAAATGTCATACCCCACATTAAGGTCTTTCTTAACAGTGGTAGAGGAAAAAAAAACATTGAACCATGACAAGCAAGGCAAGAATATATGCCCTGCCCCAGGGTAGGATATTGTGATGGGGCAGGAAGACAGCACAGGGCTGAAGCTGAGCAGAGAGAGACATTCCCTGTCCACCTGTTTCTGGAAGAATCTACCCGTTCTAAGCAAATTGATTCAAACCAGACAGAAGACAAGCTCAAAGTTTCCATACAGACAGTTATTCTGAAAGAACTCCACGCCCATAATGGTTAGGTGGCCAGCTGCATCTGTACTTCTTTCTCTGCTATGTGCCATTCTTTATTTAAAAAGAAGTCAATTTGGACAAAATAGTAAAAGGTAATGAATCTGTGAAATCATTTAGAGTACATTCTCAGCCTCAGTTACAAAGCATGAATAATTACTTAAGTACTAAATGATCTTTTCTCTCCAAATACATCAAATAGGCAAACTCAAGTTCTTTGTACACTTCTATTATTTTATTAGGTATGCCAGTAATTCCATTAAATCCACCCTGCCCTTGGTTGTGGGCTCTGACCAAGACTCAGCATCAGTTTTGACCCCAACAACATAGTAGATTTCCACTGTGGAATGGCCAACAGCATCTTCAGCACATCCTGAGCCACCACTATTTTCAGGATAGCAATTCAAGCCCTATCCAGATAGGACCAAGTGTGCTATGTAGCTTAATGGTAAAGGCTCAGGAAATACTGTGTGAGCTATTCAGCTATTCTTGTCCCAGGTATAATAACCCACAGTCCACCCTTGCACTTGTGTTAGAGCCCTAGTGGCAGTAAGGGGACTCAGATCTCCTTCTCATGTCACAAGGAGGAGCCAGATGCAAGCCATTACTTTTCCTTAGGTAAATGTGATCACTTAATTGGTGTCATTAGTGGGCTACTAATACACAGACAGCAGCACTTGGTGAGAAGGAACCTCAGCCCAAACACAGGGAGATTTTTCTGCTGCAATTCACATTTTCAGCTTCAGGGTTGTTAGTACTTTTGATCTTAAGTCCTGGAAATGATTTCTAGCATAATACAACAGGCCTGATATTTTACTACTTCATCACAGGTTGCATTTAGTTCTATTCTCACCTGTCCTTTCAACCAACTCTTGCATGAACCCACATACAGTATTGGAAGAAAAACGCATTGAAAAACAGCAGGTCACTACAACTGGAAGAAAGCTTTTTCTAAAAAATGTAGAATCCTGATGCATGCATGAGCAAATGCTAGGCAGCAGTGTTTAATAGTAAGTCAGTGGAGAGAAAAAAGATGTACTATAATGCTATACTCTAAATGAAACACATTAAGAGAGTTAGTAAACACTAATCTATGCAATGGACATCACAGATGCACTGCCCATACAAGTGAGTAATAAGGAAATGGTGTATGCATGGAAGAAAGTTTAAACATAAGGGATACTGTTAAAAAAATTATATATATCTCAGGGACATTATACAGCATGCAAGGGATATGCCTTCAAGGGCGCAAAGGGTTTTCCTTGTGGTACATTATCTGGAAACTATTTGTAAAGTAGAAGTACATTATTCAAACCACCCCAGGAGAACTATGTTTTAAGGATATGTATTTTCATACTTTCTAAAAGCAATAAAGGAACTGTCACTGTGGGTGATTTTCAGATCCATTTAAAAGACATTGCTTAGAGAGGAGAGAGGCCTTGTGATGGCATGCAGTAAGGTGAGAATCCTGGAGAACTGAGATGTTACTATCATCATCTCCTCAGAAAAGAGAGGCAATGGAAAACATCTGAAGGGTTCCACTGATGGCTGTCTCCACTCAGAGAGGCTACACAGCTCTTTAGCATTTTAGTCCGCAGTCCACTCTCTGAAAATGTTGCCCCTGAACTAAGCAAAAAAGAAATTGAATTTTTGAAGAAGATTAAACATTTCCAAAATCTGATTTGGTTTAAAATGTCTCATGCCTGCCTTGCCAAGTTTTATCAATACACAAAGCAATGTGATGACACTCCTACTTATGTCCTATTTATGTTTTCCAGTTCATCATTCCACAAAATCCCCCAGAAATTGTAGGAACCAAAGGCTAAAATGCACTGTCCAGGAAGCCAGTTCATATTCACAGCATTTTCATTAATTTAAGAGGAGTGTAAGATGATGGCTTTGGGGACAAATTGTATTTCCTCTCAACAATCAAAAAAATATATTGGCATAATGCAAGATAGATACTTTTCTGGATATATAATATTAATAGGGTGTTGAAGGAGCAAAGCAATGGGGATTGCCAATACACAGAAGATGAAATCAAAGTAAAATGGAAACTGAATGAGTCTGAGAACAAAAAAACTGTATGTGTGGTAAATAACACCTATATACATAAACTGAAGCACAGATGCAGCACAGAGTTAAGCCAAGAGTCTGAACTGACTCACAGCAATACATCTAAGTATGACAAAGTCTGTGAGGAGTACAAAGGTGGTATTAGACTAATGAAAATAAAGCAATTAATCAACTGTGCAGGTCTAGGCAAGGAAAGGCTACAAGGTCACTGCAATCTCTTCCGTATAATGCCTCAGGTGTGCTAGAACCAACAACCTCTGGACTGCTCTTTGCATTTCTGCTTTGCTCTATGTTCCATAGCCCACCTAACAAGGAAAATTGTTTTGGGCAATGCTGCTGTACTGCAGCTGCACTGGGATTGTAGCAAGAAGCTGCTGAGCTGGGTTGTGCCACAAAGCTCTTCTGCTAGCTCACAGCTACCTTGAGGATCTATAACAACACACTGCATTACACTAAGGGATGGACCTGTTGTGAATCTGCTCCCCTGCTATGACTTCTGCCAGTTGCGGAATCCTATGCAGGACCTCCTCCCCATCCCTTCAACTGTACAAGAGAGACAGACAAGCAAGTGATTTTCCAATGACCATAATGAGTGAAGGAATGAGAATTACTCTCCTAACACTCCACACTACAGTGCATTCTTGCATTCAGCCTCAAGGTCCCACTGCAGATCTCCAAAGATGTTACTGAGGTGGCACCTTGCCCTAGGATGCCTCACTCTCTCCTTGTACATCCTGCTGAACTAGCCAACATGAGCAGAAGCACTGCAGCTGATGGACTAAAGAGCCATGGCAGCAGCAGGTTCCCGAGTTGTCCTATTGTATACCCACCACCACCTCAAAAAAAAATTGAGCTTAAGATCTGTCATGCTTTATTGATTATCAGTTGAGTGAACAGAATGTACCCTCTTCTAATGTAGACAATTTGTAGTATGCATCAAGAAGGTGAAAATAGGTTTTTTGCTTGGCTTCCCAGTGGGATGAGGCAGTTATAAAATAATTCATCCAAAAAGGTACCAGTCAGGCAGCACACGGGCATTGGTTAGTCAGTGAGCACCTGTCTTTCCTCAAATGAACTATGTTGCCACTGGGGACCACAAGAGCTGCAAATGAACCACTTGTAGTAATCCCCATCACAAGGTAGGGAAAGACGTTAACTTGGCTGACATGGCATTTCTTCAAGTTCTGCTTGTGTCATTAAATTAACTGTCCTGATGGATGCATTACAGTAAATTACACCAAATAGAAAACATCCCAGAAAGTTAATCAACTTTCAGTGGGTAAATGTTTAAGTGTGTAAATATTTAAGTGTTTGCATTCCATTTTCCAGAAAGACCTAGTAACTTTTCTTCCAAGGTGTTAGACTGGCTCAGAAATAATGCAAAGAGTCACTGAGACATTTTCAGAGGCCTATGCCTGAATTTTAAAATGCCTAATTTCACCACGAGATTTCTGACTGCAGAAAGAGTAAAGCCTAGTCTCACTGAGATTCATGTCTCTGGGCTATATTCTCTAAGTATCTAACAGGGAAGAAAATGTACTGCTGTGTTTCTCTCCTGCAGGTTTTAGGAAGTTCTTTCTTGTCTGCCTAAGCCCATAATTTCATTAAAGGTGCCAAACACAACATTTTTTTACTCTGTTCTGTCAAATTTGAATGAAACAGGCTGGTTTAAAAGCTAGGTTTTGGAACACACAGATGTAAATTCATACAGCTATACTCACTTCATGATTGTATTGACCATGTTTTTTAAGTCAGACAAAAATCTGTCTTAAAGTACTGAGACACAGATTTTCAAAGGTACATAGGCAATACTCTTAGGGCTTGCAAGTGATTTAAATAGCTGCATCTGAATTTAAGTTCTCTGACTGAAGTCAACATTTTGTTAAATAGCTCCTGTTACTTTTAAGAGGATTTACCACTTCAGTAACATGGAGGATCTGTGCACTAGAAGCCCAGCTGATACTGACAGAAAGCATAATTCAAGCTTAATTCTCACTTGCCTTTAAAACTGCAGTGTTGAAAGCCACAGTCCCACAGCCTTGGAGCAAGGCTTGGTTTCCAGCTTTCAGAGTTTCTGGTTCAGGATTAAATTAAAATTCACCTTTACGTTTCTTTCTGAGTCAGCTCAAACATGGAGCAGTGTTTCTATTGCATCATTTTAGGAATGGGAATTAAGCATTCCCTTTTTGCTTACGCAGTTTCATCTGTCTATGATAATTAGCAGTTTAAAGAGGTGACAAGGCTAGGTGTTTCTTCATGACTTGCACATAAGAGATTTTCCAGAGGCTCATAGGGGAGAGGCAGGAAGAAAAACTCTGGACCAGTTCTTCATCTGGTGTAAGCTGACAGAAATGTGGTGAAATCAGTGAATCTTGTGGATTTACATTAGCCTCCAGGCTTTACATTAATGAAGAAGTACCATTAAACAGTTACATGCACTCTCACCACTATGAACATTCTTGCAGATGAAGGTAGGAGAGCTCATCTGTAAAAGCCAGAGCAGATGGCAAATGAAGCTAAGTGAAAACTATGATCATCAGACATGCAGGAGAATGACAGCACATCCCAAATAGAAACATGACTGATTTAATGGGAGGGAATGCATTTAATTCAGAGTGACACTGAGACAGGAAACCAAGCCAGGGGGCTGAATATAGAGACGTATGGACAAAAAGACGAAGGGAACAAAATTATTCTAGCCAGATCACATTACCTGAAAGATGAATAGGTCTAGACACTTTCATGTTTCCAAAGACTACTTCCTGGTGGCTTGAGAACTCAAATGCTATCAGCTCATCACTTTGGGTAGAAACACACTACGACATTATGGAGAAATTCAGGATGCAGAGGTGACCAGGTAGCACTAGGAATGTTTTCAGCGATGAACCAGAAGATATAAAGACAACAATAACTTCTGTGTGATTTTCCAATGCCTGTTTTTCATCCATGAATGGTTTAATGTTCCTGTATTCCTGTAATTCATCAGGAAGAAAGGGATTCCTACAGGGGATTTCTGCAAGTTAGTTATAACAGGATACAGACAAGTCTAGCCATGGCCTGAAATGCATCCCATTTCTCTAAAAATATCAGGAAGCATGAGGTGCCTCAGAGGCACAGAGAGGTGAAAAAACTTGCCTAAGGTTCTTTCAGCATTGTGGAAAAGAGTCCAGTGCATTAAATATGACTGAACAGTCTAACTTCAGATCCATCCCCACAGGCAACCAAGACTATCATTCAAGCATATGCAGCATAGTAAGCTGTATGCCTTTACTGCCATGGTTCCTCCCTTTTGACTACACTTGTCCCAGGAAAAGGAAGTGTGCAGGATGGCATTATCTCAATATAGATCCAGACTTTAGGCTGTTTGAAGGCCACAGTGCCTTTGTATTCATTGAGTCTCAGGGGAGGAAGGAATTCCTATTTATTGGGAATTAGAGGTCTCCCACTGGTATAACCACTGTACTGCTTTAGTGTTCTAACAGCTAGCTAACTGAAAGCAAAGACAACAATAATGTTCTGTACAAACTTCAGAAGAGAAGCGTTGCACTCATCAGATCCACTTGTTCCTAGGTGTAGTTGTTGAGCAGGATTAATCCAGTAAGGGGTAAGAACACAGCTCTGTAGGAACAAGGACTGCATGGGTTTTATGCCCTTGAATTCCCTCAGGCATGAAATGACTATTCTTATGTGAACCCTCATGGCCCCTTGAGCCACCTGGGTGGAAGACAGACAGAAACAGAGCAAGCTGGTGACAGAATTCAACATTGCTCTCAAGCACATTCAGCAAAAGATCTGAAGGCACTTCAGTGCCCAGAACCATCTTTCTCTTTCAGTGGCTTCTGTGCATACTGTGAAGCTGATACCAGTCCTTCCTCAGTAGACTGAGGACTCTCCACCTCTAAAAGCTTTGAGGCAAAAAGGACGCTACATCTAGACAATCACAGCAGAGAAAAAAGAATGTTTTCTCATCATATGTTAACACTTGCCTAAAAAAGACCAAATGCTACACCAGGAATATAGAAGCTGGAGGAACATAAACCTGCTAGGTAGAAGTATATTATGGAAGCTAGGTGCTACTACTTTACCTCATTGAAAGCATGGGACTGAAAGTTTGGACCTCTATCAAATAAACAGTAATTGAACCACAAACGTAATGTGAGGCAGCCAGTGTCTTTTTATGAAGAGAAAAGTTTAATTTCTGTCTTACAATTGACATTTCACCTACAACTTGTTTGTGTTGGGTAATCTGAGCACTCTTGTTAACAAGCAGAAAACCCTACCTAACAGAATGCCTTACATTTTATCAGAACAACCTGAGTAAGATAGGAGATAATTTTTCCTGAAGTTTTCCCCATAACTATATCAGTCTAATGATTTTTTCTATTTTTTCCCTTTTTTTTTCTTTTCACACACACAAGTACTTACAGAGAAGTGTCAATGACAAAAATAATTATATAAGAGTGGGATGTATTTTATGGATCCATTTTGAATGAAACATGTTGTTCGGTGTTTATATGTTGCCCTCCAAGATTGAAATTGATATGAAGTAATACAGGTGATGTGTGGCAGGCAGCATATTACAGAAGAGCATTCCTTCTTACAAGGACTGTGAGCTGCTGGCATGAATGATTACTCACTAGGCTCCATTAATTATCTTCATTTACTATGGCAAGGAGGGCTGATCTCATCTGCTTTTGATACCCTAAGAAAAGCAGAAAAAATGGCAGCATTCTCATGCCCTTCCCCACATATGCCCCAGAAAAGAAAAACAAATTTTTATTTATTTTTTTTTTTAAATCATCAGACAAAATTAAATCTATAATAGGTAGGCTGCAGAGCTCTCTGGCTCACAGAATCATAGTTCCTGGATAACCCAAATATCTTTATGTAAGGCAAAATTGAACTCTGTTTTAAATCAAAAACTCAGTTCAGCTTTAACTGCAAGCAAGAACTTGCTCCTTGAATTGGTTATAAACATACAAAAGAGTTACTGTTTGTTTAGAGGTGTGGGAAAAGGGAGATTCTTTTTACAGGCTGAACAACCTCCTCTCGGGGGTAACAGGAAATTTATTAAGGTCATTTCTAGAAGCTTCCAAAAAACTGTGGGCCTGCATGTTTTAGATGCTATAGGGGATAGAGGAAAAGTATTTCTGACCTTGAATACAAAACCCCCATAAAACAAGACAGTTAATGTCCTTCAGGTATCTGTAAGATTTCCAACTGGCCTTAAAAGAGAGGTATGATTTGCCCTGTGTTTGCATGACTGAAAGCCCATTCAAAAGAAAAAAGTTAAAAAGCAGTACTTGTAAGAAATAACTTTTGGAGTATGGGAACTCAGGTCTTCATACAAGCATTTAAATCAAGGATGCAGAGTCCTAGACAGAAGTACCAGGCATTTAGGCAGAGAACTGACAAAAGGAGTAATCCCAATTATTTGAAAGGAGATGAAAACAAGAAGAATGTAGCTCCAGACTCTCCCCAAGCATGCAGAAAAATAGCCTGTTCCTATAAACTGGTACTGTTTTACTAGATGTCACATAGGTAGTGAGAAGGTAGGAAAACATCGCCTTCCTGGGAGAAAACAATTCTATACAAATGGCTGCACATTTCATGACATACAAAAAGTCAAAGCACCCTGCAGACATTTGTAAGGACTGAGCTAGCATCATACAACATAGTCTCAGGTTAAATGGCAACAAATAGACAAGCGAGCATATGATGTGTTAAAGAGAAGCAGCCTCTCCGCATTGTGCCAGCAGTATTTTCATTACTGGAAGATAGTACAGAAGTAAGACAGAAGACCCAAAGCTGCCTCTATTGCTTTCTGCTGCTTTATGTTGGCCAGAACAATCCTGGTAGAAAATGAGAGAAGACAGACACTTCTAGGATGGAGGGAGAAAATATTAATTTCTAAGCTTTACTCCAATTTAGGAAATAAGCCAGTCCTGATAGGAAAAAGGAGATAGACCCTAAATGATCTGAATCTACTGCCAACTCAGTTAGTGGGTAAGTAATTAGCTCTTGAACTTCAGTCACTGCCACTACATAAATATACCATTTTCTGTAAAAACTTTGTTATAATCTGTGTTCAGGGTTTGGGGGGGTAGGGGGTTGTTGTACATGCAGAGTGAGAATATAATTGTCACAGTTTAAGTTCTTCTCCCAATAACAACATTAAAATACAACAGCAAGAAAATACAAAAAGCTTGTCTTAGCAAACTCATCATTTTTGAAGCATCTGAAATCTAAATTAGCTCCACTCCATTGATTAAAGATATCACTTACAGTGATTTGCCAAAAAAATTTGTTCTGAAATTTAAATTAGGTTAAGTATTTTGTAGCAGACTGCCATAATAGTTTTCCAAAGTAATAAAATCAGTTATCAGAATTAATGATACATAAAATTCATTTTATGATTTTACTTACATTACCTTGCTTCCTTCCCTCATCTGTTTTCAAACCAAGTCCCATAACTTTATAATGTGCTTTAACACCATTCAGTGACCCTTCTTGCAACTGAAAGAACAACATGATTCAGTACAAACCTTTTAAAATTGCCTTGTTGATCTCTCCGAACAAAATCACAAGGCAATGTAGAAAAGGGATGGGGACAGCCTTGCAGAATATTTGAAGCTACAAGACAACTGAGAGACTGAAAAGGTGGCAGATGTCACATCAAGCAAGGGCTTTTAATGCCATAAAAATAATGAAGTGCAAAATTAAGTCCTGGATTTCACAGTGCTTTTAAGCAGATAAGATATCAGTGACTATGTATCTAGCACAAGAACCACCTTCCAGGTGTTAGGATCCAATTTTGTTGGATGAGAGGAAGGCCCTCTTGCTTTCCAGCTGACCTCAGACAAGGCTGGGAGGCCAGGGGCAGCTGGACCAACCTCTCCTTTCAGGTTCAATCCCCTCCAGCAAGATTAAGACGCAAGCGAGGTCAGATGCCGTAAATCCGCCAATTTACTCACTGCTCAGGGGGAAGAGAGAAAGCAGCAATAAGAAAGGAAGGAAGGAAAGATGGGAAATTAAGCGAGAGGTCCAGATAGAAGAGCACAGACAGTCACCACCATGGATCCATGGCATCCTGGGGGTCCATGCTTCTGGGGTCTTCTTCAGTGATTGCACTCCCAATCTTCGCTGATCACACACAGAGTCTTCGGTGGTCTCCCACGAGGTTGGTGATCCCCCCCCCCCATGTGGTCTGAGACTGCAGCCTTTTTTATAGAGCACCATCCAGCACAGGCACATGTTTCACACGCTTTAATTTTGGCAGGCTCTGTTCACACCCTTCTTGTTGCTGGGCTGGGGCAGGGCCCTGCTCACAGGCTTTAAGTGGCAGCAAACTGCAAACCTTGGTGGACCGGCAGCCCCGTCTGGGTGTCCACTGCTTCAGCAAGCCTGCGAGCCACCTCGCCTGCGGCAATGCTGCTCTTTGCACATCGCCACACAAAGGAGCAAGCTTTGAGACAGTTAGCTGGCTGTTCAGCCTCCCACACCAGGTTACGCCTGAAGTTTTTCTCCATCAAGACACAGTTACTGCTTTTCTAGCACTATAGAGGTCATCCTTTCTAGACAGCCCATACAGGGAAACAGTTTCTTTTCTGCTTGAAAATCTCACTCTTGTGTTTCACTTGTAAGCAATGAAACAAATATTACAAAGGTAATCTTGCATCTACAAGGTGAAACATGAGGGCAGAGCAGTTAATGAGTAAAGCTACTGCTGAAGGGAAATTTTAAAAGTGCTTTCGACCCATATCAACTGGTGAAAGGGACTAGATGATTCACAGAGAGATGCAGTGCGAATATGCTGACCTAAAGTTACACACCATTATGATCAGAGTGCTGCTATTGTGACACATTTCAAGAACACCACCCACTAACTTAAAGCAAGGTCTTTCTGCCATTAGCTGCTGTCATTTACTAATAAAAGATAACCTGGTAGCTGTCATTTGATATCATTGCTTGCTCCACAAAGCAAGACAAACTAGGAGACCCCACATGTAGAGGTAGTTACTTCACTGGCAAGGACACAATCCCATAGTACCTATGCAGAATCAGTGACAGTAACAGGTAGTGACCTTCAGAAAAATACAAGGTGAAAAGGCAGGTCTGAGAACAACTCAGAAAAAACCAGCAAGCAAGCCATGCTCAGTAGAGAGCAAGGACAGGCATAGAGCCACCAACAGCAAAGCTCAGACAAGGCTTAGAGGCTGGGAAGTGTACTTATATGGAGCTCACAGGTCAGGGGAAGAGAGTGTGTGCAGAGGTCCCAGGTGTGGCTCATCGGGGCAGTTAGAGGCTACTGGTGCACTCAAGTCCTAGCAAACTCCTCTTAAGACATCTCTTGACACTTGCTCTTCATTTTTTGTGTGCAAAGGTTGTAGTCTATCTTCTCAGTGTGATGAAACAGACCTTGTGGAGATGGGAAGCGTAAGAACTATTTTCCACCAAGGAATAACAGAAAGCAGCTCTACTCATGAGCTCTCTACTGTGTAACTGATTGCTCAAAACAGGAGAAAGCTCTACCCAAAACCTAGCTGCTGACAATTGAATTGCATGGCTCTGAGAAATAAGTATGAGCAAAGGAGCAACAATAAGAGAAAGCATGAACACGTTCAAGAGAGGATGCCAAATAAGAGGCTTATGGTTGTGAACAAACAAGTTCTCTTCCCGTACTTGACTTCTTCCATCATCAAGGGAACAGCAACTCATACATAAACAATAAGTTTGAAACATAACTTGCTTTCTGCTGCTAACAGACAAGGGATATAAAGAACCAAACTTTGTCTCATTGTCTGGGTGAAAAAAAATTTGCTGCATTTAGCACCTGTAATTCTTTAATTGATAAGTATTCTGACACCTATACTCTTGCAGGCCTGGCTTTAGCTATGGTAAATGATCAAAATTATTAGAAAGTTCTGAGCATACACTGTCCAGAAAAAAGGAATCTTAAAGATGTCTTAAATGAGACACACAGTATCACTGATTAACAATGGATTCCAGTGAATATTTTCAGTGCTGCAGAGCTGAGAAAAACAAACTCCAAGGGGCTTTGATTTCTTGTTCATTATCTCATAGATGTATTGCTTCCCATAGGAAAAGTAAGTGTAAGAACTGCAGGTACATGTCTAATCTCTCAGAGGAGAGCATCAGGTATGGGGCAAGAGCAGACAAGCCCTTTACAATATTTACACAGCAGAGGCATAGAGAGAAGTCAGATTGATAGCTTATACTGAGGTTCAAGTTAATTCCAAGGTCAGATTACAAATGCACCTTAAGAAAAGTAGAGGGGTTTTAATACTATGCAAGTAATAATTAGAAAATCTTAACATAAGCACCCGTAGTAATTGGCATATATTTTTTTGTAACATCAGATGGCATATTACTGTAGGTATTTAAAACCTTTAGCTGTAAAAAGGTCACAGTGAATCTCAATTTCATATACCTGGCAGTATGTTTTTGAATATAACCTGCACATTTCTTGCCTTTTGCAGATGTTGAGGATGACTGTCTCTAGACTATTTTTTCCTAGTAGGTGGTAGATTGCTTCCTGTGTGTTTTATATTCAAATATATGAAATAAAATCACTAAGGTAAAATAAAATTGCTTCTCAGCCATTCCAGAGCAGTGGGACTGCGAACTCTTGATCAGAACAGTGAACACAAATATAACAGCAACTAAAAGGTGGGATTCTTATCCACCTGAACTCCTTACACGTTCCCATCACTATAAATTCTTTAAAAAGGCTTTTGCAACAGGAGAGCTGACCTAAATTTCTTGGCAGGTTTGACAGGTTTTGTTTAAAGTTCAGAAGAAGATGAGACTGATGTCATTCTGTTAGATAAGTTATAGTCCTGGTATTTCAATACAACCACTTCTTCATAGCAACTATGGTATGACTACAGGGCTACAGCTTAAAGGAGGGGAGACACTTAATAAATCATGCTGTGAAGATCTGGGATAAGAAAAACAATGTTTTTCTGTGAAAGAGGGCTAAAGAATTGGTCTGGATGAGATGATAAACAGATAGCAAATCTGCAGTTCTGGCTACTTGGGATTGCCTCGGGCGAGCAGGGATTTACACATGCATTTTAAATGATCTCACAAAGGCCTCATTGAGTTGGACTGGAGTTAAGGTACAGTAGATCAAAGCCCACTCATCTTCTGATCTAATTCTGGTCCCAATCAGAATATTTTTGAACACTTCCAACTCTTTAAGTCCCTAACGTGCTCACATTTTGAACTAATGCAGAGCAGAAAAATACCATATAACATACCGGAAAAACACACATTGCAGGTGTATTTGTATTCATTTTTCGAACTTTTTTTATTTGTTTTCACCCTCTGAAGGCTTAATGGTTTCACCATGAATACTTGTCCATTCACATACAGATTTAGTATGCAGATAAAATACGACAGAATTTTCCACAAAGAATTGATTGTATTTTATGTTGTGACATTTCTATTCTTTTCTTCGTGGGATGTTAGACATTTTTAAAGATAGAATAGATAAATTTAATATGTATATGGGAAAAAAAAAGGCTGCCTTTTTTAAACTGAAGGGAAAATATTATAATAACAAAGAAAATAATTAATAATACTTAACATTTATAAACTGGCTTTCCTCCTAGTGTCTCAAAAGCATGTTGCAAACAGTACCTAGGACTGAATCTCTACCCAAAAAAACAGGGGAACCTGCATTTTCTGTAGCAGAGGGGAAGCCAGTACCCACAAGAGCATGTATTTTGGGGCAAATGTGAGAGATGGAAGCACACAGAAGAATTGAAAAGGTACTAGCTCAAGAACCTGGGAGCCAGGCAGTACCAAAGGATGAACATCTGCAACAAGATTTGAATTGTTGATGTTGGTGATTGAGCAGTCAAATGAAAAGTGGTCATGTATACACGTTCTGGCTGAATCCTCCTACATCTTTCTTGTTGGGTTCTATGGGTCTTGCATAAATATTATCTTCCAATAGATAAACTGATTGCCAAACTAAGGTCCATAAGAGGAAATTTAAGGTCAAGCAGTGGTAGGCCTAAGGGTGGAGGTGTTGCTAAGTGTGGCAGCAATCACAGCTGAATGGGTCACAGCCAGACCTCCATGTTGCCAGAGAGAAACTGGATTGGTAAAAGAATCCTTAGAGGCAAATGCAGCGGTGAGCTCACATGGACTGGAGGTGCAGGACTCACATCTCCATTCCCACCCTTACTGGAATGGCCTTTGAAAGTCCCAGGGGGCACAGAAAGAAGAAGGAGTGAATAGCTACACACACTGTATGAGTGGTTTTGCATTCCTCCAGCCCTTTGGGATTTGGCCCAGATGATTTGATGCATTTAGATGCATTTGCATCATCTGGGGACAGGAGATATAATTTCCTGAAATCACCCTCTATTACTACTTAAAGTTTGGTTAGTTTGCTTTTTGGTTTCTTTGTCATAGTTAATTTGCATATGTTAATAATTCATTTGTAGCAAATAAGGGTACACATAGTAATATGACCATACTCTTATGGCTACCAGATTTCATAAGTACTTAAGTTTTCAAGATGTGCCAGCTTGGATGCTGCATGGAAGTAATTTAATTTTTCTGTGCTCCCCCTACTGGAAGCAGAGCTTGCAAATCAGACAGCCATGGGGAAAAAAATTGGGATGAACAACTTGTTTGAAATACAAGTGTAAAATCACTATGCTGTGTAAAATAGCAATGCTGATCAACAAATAGACTCCGAGGAAGCTTAACATGTCATGTACTCGTGCCAAACTTCTCCTGAATCTAAAATTTTACCTCCATTGGTAAATTACTGTTTATGGGGAGCTGATTCTTCTCCCACTACTAAGTATTTGTAGTTCATTCTTGAATTAGTGTTAATTCTTGAATACAATTAATTTTTTTTTCCTTTTTTAACCCAAATGTGTTTGAATTATCTGTCACTCATCTGAATATTTCCAAAAGCAGTCATATCTGGCCAAATATCTTGACAAGGACAGGAGGGGGATTAAAAGGAAAATCAGATCAGAGACTGGGTTGCGTGGCTACTGGGATTTAGACAAGCTTGGTGTGGGTTTAACTGCTGTTCAGACACTTACACCAAGGACATCTTCAGCAACATGTTGCTGTGTCAGATCTTGCCTCAGTGCTTTGCTCTAGCCTGCACCTTTATATTCCAATTCCCGAGCTTCTGCAAGTCAGCTTTGCTTGGCCACTAGTTGTGCCTCTACTTCCCACTGTAAACTGGTACATCTCATGGCTCCTCAGCTTCTAGATCTCAGCTTTTCCTTGACTCTAGTAGTGGTTTCCACCTCTGGCTGTACCTTATGCAGAGATAGACAGGATGATGGACTAAAGGATGCAGTGACTGCTTCTTTCTCTGGGATGAAAACCTCAAACTCAGAAGCCCTAAGAGGTTCTGCACTTTACCAGAACTTCTACAAGAGTGCTCTGTAAGAAGAGAACAACAAACTTGGGTTGATCTGTTTGTATGCTACTGTCTTGATGCTCTCTCATCTTAAAATAAATAAATGTTGCAGACAGAGGATCTAGTTACTTGGATAGCCACTCACCTTTGATAAGCACCTTGCTTGGTCTTCACAATCATACTTTCTGCTTAAAGGAATAAGCACCTCAAACAAGGAAGCTGGATTGTCCATGTGTATGTGTAGTAATCTCAGTATTAAATAGGATTCAAAGCCCACTTGCATGTACCAAAGGCATACCTATTTTCATGAAACTTACAAGGCCGTAATATCTTTGCACTTTTGATTTATCTGCCAAATTTATTTGAAGTTAAGCAATGCATGCAAAGATTATTGATGATGGTTTGAGGAAGGGAATGACAAACACAGCATGGACACCAAACTAGAAAATATGTTCCTCATTCTGCATCTGTGAGCATCCATGATCTGGGAGTACCTAGGAAAGAGCCTAGAAAGGCACCGCCATGTCCCAAGTACATGGAAATACTTAGAAAATGGCTTTCTGCTCTTTGTGCACATCACTGAAAATGTTCGTGTGATGAGACATGGCTGGAAATGAAAGTTGGTATATTACCCACCTTGCTTGTAATTATATGGCCTTATTATATGGAAAATAATGTGATATGGAATTACAATGTGCCTAATTACAGGTCCACTACTGACACAAAATGTATTTTCTCCTATTGTCTTCCTGAACATTTAGTATTTTATGGGTTAGCTACTAGTTTATTCCCACTTAGCAAAGGGTTCAATTATCAAGTCAAAGAAAACAGAGATAAAGAATGACAGTACAACCCTACCTATTATAATGATGAGGAGGGGGTTCCATCCTAGAGAACAGAACTTCAGTTCAACTGATCTCATTTATTAGGGCAACAGTTCTTTGCAGCTTTGATAAGATTAAGTTCCATTAAGAGCTTTACTTAATTTTAAAGAACCATGCAATGAATTTCTAATCCATCACACAGACGGTGTGTTACTAGCAATAATGTGGGGTAATTATTGGCATCCTATTCTGTTTCTAACCTATGTAATGGGGCAGAAGGAGCTGTGGCTACCTAAAAATCCTGGAGAACTTTAAGCTGTGTTTATATGCGTTATCCTAGATGGCCAGAAACTGAAAATCTTCTTCAAGAGCTGTCCTTATCTGCTCAGAAAGCCATGTTTTCTGGGTACTCACTGAAAAACATCTCTGCTGCTGATTATTGAATATTCACTATGAACTGCTTGTGAGTCACCTATAATAAAGCCAGAATTATTCATAAAAGCTGTTTACTGAATTATGTTTAATATCAAGTACAGCTAAGAGAACTGCAGCTTGTTTGTGGGCAATATGCTAACAAGAAAAAAATTAGACTTTTGGCGATGATGAATTTCTTGCTTCATTCTAGTAATTAAGTCGTAGCTCTCAGTCCAGCTAGGTCAGGCTGGACTGTCCATGAAGTCAGGCAAGATTTCAAAGAGAAATAGGAGCAACAAGTACAGAAATGCCATGAAAAATCAGGGAAATGGATGTTTTGAAAATCCTAGGCTTAGTTTCATTGTCACAAAAGCCCACCACCACAACTGAAATTTGTGTCTCGCAAAAAGAGCTAGATTACATTTCCTTACAGAGTAGGAAGGATTTGCTTGACTGCCTTCAGACTGCAATAAACTGTGAAGCTAGTCATATTTCTTATATACAATATGTAGTAAATATGCTACTTTAATATATGGTTCTAATCATACTGAATAGTAAAATTCCCACTGCCTTGAATGCGAAAGGAACCTCAGTGGGTCCTCCCAGTGGCTTGTTTCAAGTAATCTTCATCTTATAGTTAGCTATGCATTCCATGGGCTACACATGCTTGTGTTCTTTGATGATGAAGGTGTCTAATGTGAGCTCAGAAACTACCTGTATATGAAAGTTGAAACACAGTGCTTCAACATACCCCACATGGCATTTTAGCTGATCATCTGGAAGATTTTATACAAAGATTATACACTTGGCTGTCACTTCACCCACTGAAAGTTGGTCAATAATGGCATCCCTTCCGCTTCAACATAAAGAGGAGGATAAACTAACAAACTGGTCAGTTTCAACACTTAACACCTTGTATATAGATACTATTTGCTATCGAAGTCTGTCTTATGTAGCACAGAGTTCTTTAATAAAGCCAGGAAAATAACATGCATATGTCACTGCCAAATGCAAGTAGAGCCAATGGAGTATGGTTTTGAAATTCTTTATCTGTTTGTGAAAGGAAAAGACAAAAGGAAAATGCTCATAATACATTTATAATACACAGCCATGGAAAAATTTGGTAGCTCACCTCTGGGATGTTCTGGAAGAGAAGCACCCTTTGAGGCAGTAAATGACCTTGGCACTGTCAGGAAAAATGCTTGTCTGCTTTTTTAAAAGAATTGGGACTTCATACGTTTTTTGTAAAGAAACCAAAGCATATAGAAGAAAGAATGTATTTTCATTAATTCTGCCCTCTGCTAGTGAACACCTGTAAAGTCCAAAATGCTGCAGATCTGTTCAGATCAAAAATGGTAATGATACACATATTCATGTTTTGTTTTATAATTTCTATGACATTATCATAAGAAAGTATGTTCCTATTCTCTAGACACACTTTTGCTTTATACCAAACATGGACAATGCAGTCCATAAACAATAGTTCTGTATCTTTCTTCACTGAATCAGGAAGCTTCCATTTCAGAGTATACCATCCGTTGTGAGCAAAAAGCAGAAATTGTAATCTAATTTATTATAGAGGTGTTAACTAAACCCTGGCATTAACCTAGAAATGTGTTATCTTCACACTTTCTGTACTGGTATGGAAGTACTATGTGTTCAGGGACAAATAATTGCTGTATGAACCTTACTGCAATGAATTTGTTGGTACAGATGTTCCAAAGAACTTTGCACATATTTAGGCTCTGAAGTAACTGGGCTCAGAAGGGCTCAGCAGCTGTTTGAATTACTGGTGATCCTAGGTACTGGGACCTTTGGAAGGTCTGCTGGCACCTAGCTATGCAAAATTGCTCCCTGTTTAGTTACTTCCCTGTATAAAAAGTGGAACTTAAACCGCACATATCATGGCCCTTGTTCTCTTCTTTGGACCAACCTCAGCTGAGACTGAGCAAGTGAATATAGAAAGTGGCACAGTTAAAATGCAGAATTACGGGGAGCAAGAAGGTTTCCAGCAGTCTTTGGAGGAGCAAAGAAGAAAGCCACCTGCAGCCTGCTTTGGGCCTGAGGTAGATTTTTTTTGTGGGCTACTTTTGGCATTTGTATCTGAATAATAGAGCTGAGCCAAGAAAAAAAAAAATCAGCTAAAAAAAATAAATCAGAGTTTTCAGAATCTGAAGTTTTGAGACTTTTAGGTATAGTCTCAGTTTTTGACTATAGAGGAAGGCGAAGTCAGAAGCCTTCAGTTATCCTTTTGCATAGGCATTAACTTGAACCTACTTTCAAAAAATTCTTTCAAAGAGGCCAAGCTAATAACCTCTTCATATTCCTTTAAAGACTGTTTAGTTTAACACCACAGTATCTTTTAGCTGTGTAATGCGGTCATATTCCTCTGGGACATATCATTAACCTAGTTGCAGGAACGTAGTTGAGCACACTCATCAGGGCAATGTGGTTTGGGGGTGGGGCATAGAAAGATGCTCCTGCAGTGGCCTTTTCTGAAGGGGCTCCTGTGAGCAGGGAGTGCAGCTTGGAAATGTGCACTTCTGAGCTGCTGCTCAGCAGCATAGCCTGACCCCTGTTCTGTGACACCTCATGTGAAATGTAGCCAGTTGGCAGGTCACATATCTGATTACCAAATGAGTTTGCCTGTAAGAAAGGGTCTGCAAATCTAACACCCAAATCTCCTGGTATAACTGCAGACTCCTCTCTACCCCAAGCAGAGTGGCAACTCTTGCATTCACTGCAGGCCCATGTGTCTCCTCCTACCTCATAGTCATGGACAGTGTGTTCCATCCTATGCATAACCAGGTTACTATCCCACTAGAAAAGGTGACAGCCTCCTGCCGGTCCAGCCTGATAGTTATTTAATGCTTCTTCCATGAGCCCATTGCTTGTCCCAGATCTGCTCCAGCCTTCCCTCAGATCTCTGTACCAACCACTAAGCCTGTCAGTGCTACCTATGCCTTAATGACAAGATACCAGGGCTGCTTTTACCAGCTGATTTTCCTTCCTGATTTGACTTTGACTTTTAACTGAGTCTGTAAGAGGAACTAGAGTTCTCATTAATGTCTTCCTGATACTATGGGATTCCCTATGCAAGTGCTATAGTTTGGATTGCAGGTCTGGAATACTCCTATGCTGAAGTCCATTGCAGTTCAGGATAGTAAATTTAACATGTATTTGTTTCTAAGCATCTGCTCAAGCCCAACAGGTAGAGTTCAACAGGGCTAAAGAAGTTTAACATAAAACCCAACTGATGTGCACTATTCTGAACAGTAACAGAGACACCCTTTTTTGAAATGCATTCCTTGTGAATAATTCCAGCTGTTTATTCCTTCAGATCTTTAGCGTTTATGGAACTGTCTTGAGAGAAGGGGTTAAGGGAATCTTAGTAGATAAGATGCTGCATAATAATTGTCTAGATTGCTGCGTAGCCCAGAGAATCAAATTGATACATAGTGCTCAAATGTTTTGCTAACTATTGTGCGAACTAACTGACGCAGGAAGATTTGCGTCTCCTTACGAAGGACAGTTCTTGATAAGAACACCCTGCAGTTTGGGCAAGAGCAAAGAAGCAACCGAGTCTGCGCAAGAACAAGGGGTTACTAGCGGTGATGAAGAAGAGCCATCAGCCTTCATCCCCACAACTCCCGACGACCACCACAAGGAGGCACTGAGCAAGCGCAGTTGGGAGGGACATATGGAAATGACCTCTTGAAACTAATTTTAATATGAAGCAGGGACAGGTTATGTATATGTATAGGCGTATTGGGAAACTTCATGCATATGTAACACTTTGCTACATATAAACAGGACAAGTTGCCATGTGGAGGTGCGCACGACTTTGGTGGGACTACCCCCCGTGCTGCCCAGTGCTGAATAAACATACCTACTTTACAATCTTACAGATTGTGGAGTCTGTGTCCGCACATCAGTCTGAATGATGGAGAAACAAAAGGGGTTTTCCTCCAGATCTCCTAAACCGGGGTAATTTTTTTGTGAACTGCTACCTTTCTTTGTGCACTGCTACCTTTCTTTGTGTAACTTGAAAGACCTTCAGAGAAGATGCTTGTTGAATATATGGACAGAATGTATCACACTCCAAAATATAATCCAAACAACTTCTATTACTCAGAAATTCACATTTAAAAAACTGTTTCCAAGGAAAAAACCCCAATCTCTCTAATAAATACAATAAACCTGCAACCAGGTCTCAGATTGATACTGTACAGCAGGACCAAAGTGTGAGGCAAATAAAAAATTTAGACACCAAAACCAAAATACTGACAATCAAGTAGGTTAATTATTGAGTAAATTACTCAGTAAATTACCAAGGAATGAGCATAATTAAATATGGATTGAATTGTACTGGGTTCAGTGGGAACTTGCCTGATGCTATAGAGCCAACTCAAAAAGAAGCAAGACTTAGGCTTTGCTCTGCAAACCCTTCCCCACAGGAGTCCTGCTCCCTGGAGAAATCCATAGCCTCAAACAAGCCCCTGAGTCTAAAGAAAACTGGACTCAGACTGGATTACACCAAAGCCCATACAAATCATAAGAAACATTTTGATGGGAGGTTCATGGTTTGAAATTCACTGCACTCATTGATTTTGCTAATCCTTTTCCATCAGCCTCTTCTGGAGTAAGAAGGGAAATCAGTTTAGCCACACAAAACCCAGCTGTTGGAAAAAGTGTCAGAAGCCCTGCATCTACTGCCCAGAGATATCACTACGATGTGTGAGAGACAGAGCTGACTGATGAGTCCTGGCTTGGGTTATGAAGGCTTTAATGCCCTGTGGATTTACACCCTATCTCCTGAATAGACACTACCAACCCAGGAGTATCTGGAAGAACACAAAGCTGTCCACATGTTTTGGCTATGATAGCTGAGCTCAAACCCCCTTCACATGGGTTGCTAATATCCAAAGCCTGTATCAACAGGGTGAGATACAACAGAGCCAAAGCTTTAAGAAATGTATTACACCCGAGTTTACAAAGTCCAAGATTTCTGAGACAGCCTTTCATGGCACGGAAGAGGAATATTTAACTGAGATAGCAGTAAGACTCCTATAGCTTCTCTTGTTTCCTTTTAATCCCAAGAAAAGATCATGATGTCAATGCTAAATCTGCTGTGTCCATTTTTTCAGTTCATTTGCCTACCAACTCATGTTTACACAAAATGCATGTTGGGTGCCCTGGGGAATTTTCTGACCTACTTAGTAAAAGCAGTGCTGAGTGACTAATTTCCTTAAATGAAAGTAGACAACTTCGCAGGTTAAATGTTGCTTGTTTTGACTTACAGATAGACAGATGAAGCAGAAAGCTGATCCTAACGGTAAACTTTGGTTTCCTTTTTTTTTCTTTTAAGGCACGACAATTCAGAAATGGTCAGAAACACAAAGTCCTAATTCCACAAATGTATAGGCAGCCTAACTCCCTTGGGTAACCATATTCATAAGAGATGTTTGCATTGTTCTCCCTTGTCACAGTTTCTCTGTATCAGGATATATTTGTACATAGTTGGCAGCAACGTGACAGGATTAGCCAATGAATATTGTCCAAATGTCTGGGATGTTGTCTCAAAAACTAGCATTTTAGTGAACTCAGAGAGAAACATTTACACCACCAGTTCATCCATTCAACTCAAGAGCTGTTTATCTAAAACAAAGGCCACCATCCAGTCCCCTTTGTGCTGAGATAAAGTCAGCTTCTTTGCAACAGCTGTGCTCAGTCACACCCTGGATTATTCCCGAAGTTGCACAGGCATATCATCCTTGCCCATCTTTTTTGAACCTTATTCCATCAGCCACAGCCATGAACACCAGAACATTGTTTTTATTGTTTGGATGAAGCTAAAAGTATCACAAAATATATGAGTCCAGGAATGGGACTTGAAAAGAAACAAGCACTCACCAAAACTGTGAAAAAAGCACAAAATCTACAGTACAGCAAGAGCTGACAAAATTGTGAAACATTTTGCAGAAAGCAAAATCAGACAGTCACAAAGAAATAAATAATTGTAATAATCTGAAATGGACTCTTGTACTCCTATGGAATATTATTTTTAATAATTGCTTCCACAATAGCCCTTATACTTTGAGCTGAAAGCCCAGTGGAGTTGATGAAAATCAATACGAAATACAGTTTCTTTAAGCAGCTGAATATTGCACAAAATAGAAAGCATTCTGTCTTGTCCATTTTGGAGCCCCTGCTTAGAAAGGATGTGCTCATTTCTGAAATGTCAATGAGCTCCCTTGTTCCCTTTAAGACCTGGTAGACCTCAAAAATGTTCCACACATCATAGAACTGTTCAACTCTACGTGGAGCTGAGATTTAAAGGAGTGAAAGAAGCTTTAAATCACCTCTTTCTGAAGCAAGAGGTGTGTTTATATCGTTGTGCATCTTCAGGGTTGCTTTAAGCAGGGCATTCAGCAGAAAGATTGCTTATATGGTGGGTAATTTAAATTTTAGCTGAATCTGTCCAATACAACCCAGCTCCAAAAAGGTCATTATTCCATTTCAAGAGAGGTTTTTCATTTTTAAATATACTTCAAAATCAAATGTTTCATTAGAGATAGTGTAATTTTCACACATCTTTTAACACTACCACACAGATTTTCCCTATGGACTGGAAGTTTCTGAGGAAGGGCAGAGTGGGTAAGGGAATCATATATGTGTGAAACTGAAAAATAATCTGAAGTGAATAGTTTCATTTGCATTTTTTTAAGTTACAAAAAAGCAATGATTATGCTGGATTTTTATGTAGAAAAAAGCACCAAGCACTAGATTTTTCAAAGAATTCAATTTCCCTGGATGAAAACCAGGAAGTTCTCTGTAGAGATGAGCTTTCTGCTATTTAGACTTAAGGACAAAGGTTGCTTGATACTAAGCTTTTCTGAAATAACAGGTGTCAATTCAATACGGTTTTTGAAAGAATAAGGAGTCTTTTGTGAAAGGCTCTCATGATGAGCCTGTCCTCCCCAGTATGGTATTCCCCCATCACTGGTATCCTGATTATTTTTACCAGGCAAGTGTTTTTTTGTGAAAAAAAATCCAAACCTTTTCAAACAATTTTATGTTTCAGAGTGTATATTCTGGCATCTGCTGCTGAGAAGAGGGACAGTTTAATACTGATTGATTGGCAAGTTTTTATGGGATCCTGTGGTTTCAGAATTCCTGAAGATGACATGAAGTGCCTCAAAATGCTACAAGCTGGGATTCCTGTTTCCTGCTTGTACCTATCTCTTCTGGAAAGCCGCAGTTGTAACCATCCCTGCTCTGCCAACAGGGCTGTTTGATCTTTGGGAAGTCACTAAGCCTGTCTGTGCTGCTAGGAGCTGTCAGCCCATTTGAGATTATCCTTTCCTGCTTCACAGAGCTGCTGCATATTAAAGTGTAGGAGATATGCAGACATCACAACAGTACCCAAGAAAAACCAATGGAATGATTGGCTGATGACCTCTCGATAGCAACATTTATAAATATGGCAGTATAGGAACGTACACAAACCTGATCAGGCTCAGAACTGGTTTATGCTATCAAAAATAGAACCTTCCTGCCTGCTCTCATGCATATGCCACATCAAGAGATATTCAGTTTTGAGGCAATAGCAGTATGTAACAGTGAATTCTCTCCTTTCCACATTCAGATTTCAGTGAACCCTGGGCTTTCCACAGGATAACAGTCACGCAGAAATTTTGGATCCAAGCTAGCCCATCAAACTAAACACATCTGTACATTACTGATGTGTGCATTTTCCCTCTCATCTAGTTTCCAATGCTCTTTTCTTTCCTTCCTATATCCCTCAAGTTAGTGTTTCCAGACAGCATGTTTTCAAAGAATAAAGTATAAACGTTTCAAGCTGTCTTAGTTAGCAGAAGTTTGTTTTCCAGCTGGTGCTTTCTTCTTCTTTGAAAATAAGCATGAAAAATGCACTTTCACTTAAAGCAGTATATTTTCTTAGCCTGTCCACATTCCTCTAGTCATGAAGGTTTGTGTTTGGTATTATACAAGGAGTGTAGACAAAACGTTCTAAAGATATAACCAGGGAAACATCTGAAAGGATATCCTATTTGAGACAAATTCTGAAAAATCAGATAAGAATTAAAGACTTTCCCTGAAAGATCATCTGTGTTTTCTAGATGTATCAACTGGCCTAACAAAAAGTACCACAACTCCTTACAAACATTGCTGTCTTTACGCAAGGAATTATGCATAGTCTAGGTGAACTGTGTGAGAACAAGAAGATGGCCAAAACACCAAGGACTGAAATGGGAATTTCCAGACAAAACAAATGGTCTTTAACCACATAAACAAAAGAATTAGGGTTTCTGGGGCATGGCTCTAACACACTCACATACTCTGCAACTCAGACTAAGGATGACTTTTAATGCATGCTCATGAGTGGACTATAATAGAAAAAATACTCTCCCTAGTAAAAGAGTTACCTACTGATAATATATGGCAATGTGCAACAGAATGTGTCATAACAGCCACCCTGTATGGGTGGATATGCTTAAAATATTTTTGCAGAATAAAATCACTGCGTTTGATTCTTTCCTCCTTCCCTTGGAGACAGTGGTCAAGAAAAGTTGCTACCGGCAAGCTGTTTCTTCTTACCCTTCTGCCCCCATTTAAATGCCTTCTTTGCTACCCAGACAATTAACTGCCCTGTGTAGGCCTTCTGGCTCTGGGGTGGTGGGAAAACTTTTAGAAGCAGTACTTGATATTTTACCTTGAGCTAGTTCAAAAGATACTTTTCTGGGAATATTCTAATCCTGAGAAAAGTTTAAACCTGAACAAAAGAGGTTTAAGATTTCTGAAAAAAACAAACTTGGCTACAAATGAAATTTGGTCAAGCAATGTCAACAGCTGTTGGGAGATAAAAAAGAATAAGCACAGACCTTTCCTTCCCTCTTGTAACTTCAGGTTCTACTGTGCTTATTTTTCTTTAAAACAGCATTTCTGCCCTTAAAATTGTGCAAATAGACTCTGTTTTCTTATACAAAGCTTGTTTATAACAGTGCTGAACTACTTCATCAACCCATTTCCCATGTAGCTACAAACAAGATTCAAAACTTGTTAAACATTTTTATCTTTTTTTTTTCTAGTTACATAAATACATAAAGCTATTGATGGACTGCTGTTACAGAATATGTGAAACACTTATTGCCATCAGTTCTTATGCTTTAAACATGCAAGAAAATCTTCAGCAATAAGCAGAGGACTGCTGATCCCAGTGTTATTCCAGCCGTATGTCCACAATATTGCCCACTAACAAAGAAAACTGTGTGCATTTATCATCTTTCCCTGCCACTCCCTGTGGAATTCAGCAGGCTGTTGATAGCAAATAGGGAATGAAAAAGGATATGTACAGACTTAACATAGATGCTTGGAATAATACCATTATAGGGCTGTATTGATTTTTTCCCTCGCTTTCTATGTTTCAGTTTTTTGTAAGCTGTTGCAAGGAGATAATGGATTTTAAGGGGTGGATGTCAAAATCACACTCATATGCTTGGCCAAATTATAGTTGTGAGTCAATAAAGAGGACAACAGTTATAAAGCAGTCTTCTAGAAGATTAGAAATCCTGTAGACTCAGTGATGACAACTACAAAAAAGAATGGCTATATCAAGAGAGCTATATCAATTTACACCAACTACTGGGTTTAGCTATTACACACACTGACTCCATCTGAGAACTGGGCCAAATTTGGTCTGATCCATGAATCATGGACCTTTGTTCTTTAGCCTGGGATCTGAGGCTCAGGGCTTAGATGCTTTTCATGGACTAAACTGCTGGCTTTCTCTGAAACTTAGGTTTCCAAGGCTTCACAACAAAAAAAGTGTTAATATGGGAGAAGAAACATGTCAATGTTGTCACCCCAACCTCTAATTTTAAGGAATCCATCTAATATGAGGCAGCAATATTGGCATAGTTCCAACAAAAATTATATAGTTTAATTAAAACCTTTATACATTTTAGTCCAGAACCTTTAAGAGAAACGAAACTGCATGTTTTGCTTGAGGTTCAGAAGACTTTTTTTTTCTTTTTGTGTTTTTGCTAGAACTGAACTGCTTCAGCTCCCATGAAAAGAAAGGCAGGCCTTTTCTTATTGTTTCAGTCTTGCAGGACTGTTAGAAACTAACCAATGTACTGTAATACAAAATATGTTTGTTTAGGGCCAGGTTGGGGTACGCTGAAAAAGACAGGTGTCCCAGCAGTTTTCTCCCACCTGACCATAACCTGTGGGCACACAGGTCATGAAAGGATCTTCGTTTAATGACCATTTTTGTAACCTTAGGCAATATGGTATGTTTTAAGGAGAAATCCCATGCAGTAGCAGTACAAAAGAAAAAGCATCTGTGGTGGAAAGTCAGTTTTATATTTCCTTTGCAGAATCAGTCTGCATATGTGGGTATTCATGAATGCACCTTACAGGAAATGTGAACCCAGCCCTTTGGGTGAGAATTATATAGTGCAAAAAGTCTTGTGCTTCACCTGCTGTACAGCTGACTTGTCTATTTAATGCTTTTCCACAGGGTTCCTGAACACACCATTAGGAGCTCCACAGGCTGTAAAGAAAGCTTAGTTTTGGATTATAACACATCCAAATCCTTCTTTTCTCATATATCTCATATATCTTATATATCAGGCAGCACGGTCAGGGCCCCAAGAAGAAGAGCTCTGGAGCTCAGCTAAATTTAGACTATGTGTTGGGAAAGGAAATACAGGGAGGAACAACTCTGGAAGTTTCTCAGAAGATGTGGTATAAATGACTGCTAGCAGACCACTGAGTTGGATGTGCACCTTGTGTAGTGTGAGAGTTTAGTCCCCCACCAAGCCTGGGCAGCTTGGCTGCTGAGTGACCCTAAAGACACATGGTCAGGTTCAGGCAGGATGGCTTTGCCTCCCCAGAGCAGCTACTATGGACAACACTGTATGAATGAGTTAATTTTGCAGAATTTGTACTTCATTTCCATGGAAATTGTAAATTCACTTTCTCCAGAAGCCTTAAAGCACTGCTGTACTGTAGGCTGCTGTTCTGTTATAGAGGTCGTCTGCTGCTCTGAAAGCATGGCTCATAGAATCATAGAATCATAGAATCATAGAATCACTTTGGTTGGAAAAGACCTTTAAGATCATCGAGTCCAACCATTAACCTAAACCTGACATCCCACCACTAAACCACGTCCCTAAGCACCTCATCTATCCTTCTTTTAAAGACCTCCAGGGATGAGGACTCCACCACCTCCCTGGGCAGCCCATTCCAGAGCCTGACAACCCTCTCGGTGAAGAATTTTTTCCTAATGTCTAGCCTAAACCTGCCCTGGAGCAATTTCAAACCATTCCCCCTCGTCCTATCATCTGTTACCAGGGAGAAGAGACCGACCCCCACCTCACTACAGCCTCCTTTCAGGCAGCTGTAGAGGGCGATCAGGTCTCCCCTCAGCCTCCTCTTCTCCAGACTAAACAACCCCAGTTCCCTCAGCCGCTCCTCGTATGACTTGTGTTCCAGACCCCTCACCAGCTTGGTTGCTCTCCTCTGGACATGTTCCAGCAAGGCAACATCTTTCTTGTAGTGAGGGGCCCAAAACTGAACACAGTATTCAAGGTTCGGCCTCACCAGCACCGAGTACAGGGGCACGATCACTTCCCTACTCCTGCTGGCCACACTATTTCTGATACAGGCCAGGATGCCATTGGCCTTCTTGGCCACCTGGGCACACTGCTGGCTCATATTCAGCCGGCTGTCAACCAGTACCCCCAGGTCTTTTTCCACCAGCTTTGCCTGGGTGTTTCACTATAACATTGAAATTCCTCATCTTGGATTAAAAGTCTATAAAAACATGGCATATGCAGCTGGTTTAAAGTGCTTTGACCAGAAAGAGTTAACAGTGAGAAGGCATCTGCAGTTGAGATGCAGGTGAAGTATACTGGGTAAATGAGAAAAAATGGGGGAAAAAAGAGAAAATATTTTAAAAAAAAAAAGAAAAAAAATCAGATTTTCCTCGATGCTTATTCTTATTAAGCTTTGCTATTACAGAAATGACTATTTTGCTTAGGACTGGTCAAGCCAGCAACCTTGCTTGAAATATAGTGTTTTTCGTAGTTATGATATTTAGGTTGGAAAAGAAACCTTCTGGAAGTCATCTAGACCTCTCCTGTGCTCAAAGCAGGGCTTTCTTTCTGGTTTTAATCAAATGACATTTAGATTTATTTTTAAACTATGGTGACAAACTGTGGTCTCTCAAGACCACAGTTTTAATTGATTCAGTACTTACATTGTTCTTGTTTCTCAGAATATTTTAGTGAAAGATTTGGAGTTCTTTTTGGAAAAAAGGCAACTATAACACAAACATTGAGGAAATCAGTGTATTAACCATATCTAGTTACAACATAACTGATCACAATAACTTTAGGATTAACTTTTCTATGGAATGAAGTAAAAGAGGTGAGAATTTGTTCCAGAATTAGAACTACACTGAATATTCATTACAGTTTGTTATGCTTATATACCTTGTTTCTTTTAATAATCATAAGGCTTTAGATTTTTATGTATTTTTTAAGGATATATAAAATAATGATGTGTGTGTGTATATATATATATTCTTTATCCAGATCTTCTGCTACATTCAGATTGAAACCTGAAAGGACTCCATTTTCCAGTTAGTTATGGTGCAGTCAAGATCTTAGAAAGCAGACCACTTCTAGCAGAGACTTGTGATACTCAACTGTAGCTGGAATGCACATATAAATCCAAGCTTTATACTTGATTTGCATAAGAGTAGAAACACTAGAAAGGTTAAAGGAAAGAAAAGCTCTGGATAACAGCATCTTTCCTACCTGTCTTCAGTTTGCAGTGGTTTGGCAAAGCTCTTTCCCGCTTCTAAAGAGGAGTCTTGATTATCTTCCAGCTTCTTAGTTTCTTGGTCTCAGTTAATGCAGCTGAAATGTGTAAAGTTACCGTGACTGAGTAAATTAAATGTCTTGGAAAAGTTCAGTTTCTCCTGCTTTTTCAGAATTTTCTAGTGGCTTTCACTGAGGTGGCATTTGCCTTCAAAATGCCCAAGAGGATATGTCACATGTTCTTGCAAAGCTCTTGATTTCAAAGCAGCTATCAACCAGAAAAGCCATTTACCTGCAAGGCTTCTCCATGAAGAAGGGACAGAGCAAGTGTGAGAGCATCCTGAAAGCTTATACAGTCAAGCTGTAGATGACTGCTAATTATTGAGAATTTACAATGGGCAGCTTTAGCATAACCATATCTGCTGACACCCCCAACTGTCATGAGATTGTCTTTTTAAGGTCCATTGTTTAATGATGATTTGCTTCAAAAATACTTATTGCTACAAGAAGAGTTGCATCATTATTCTGCCCAGCTGATGTCAGAAGACTTTCTGTTGATCTACTTGTGCCAGTTCCAAAAGAGTGAGAGCTAGTGTGACAGTGACTTACTGGATTTACTATATACAGAAACTCTGTATGGTAAATCTCAGTTCTCCAAGATGTGTTCTACCACTAGTGCAAGGTAGACAGCAAGTAGTGTCTACCAGCAAGCTAGACAGCAGGTAGTGTCTACCAGCAAGGTAGACATTATATAGATTTCATGTTATAGGAATTTCACATCCACTGATTGGAAGGGAAACCTGGGGACATGATAAAACAGGCAACTTGTACAAGTCTGTTACAAGCCCAGTACACAGAGTAATTGTCACGGCTACAGAAAACTTATACTACCCCAGAATATTATGGAGAGAACTGCAGTGTTGCATCTGGAATAACTACAGCCCTCTGTGTGGGATACAGAGATCACAGGACCAGTAGATCCCACAAGTATTTTGTTATAAACCTGTGTTGGAAATGGAATAGTTCACAGTGTTTGAAAAAATAATAAAATATCCTGAGTTATGTAGATGATATGAAGCCTGCCATTATTTGCCTGGAATCACCTGGTAGTCTAGGACAATGTCACTGCATGACTGGCTGTCAGCAAGGGCCAGAAATTGGTGGAGTTTGAAGAATGGACTACTTTTAAGCATCTGTGGAATGCTTAAATGAAGCATGACTCCAGAAATCATACGACTGAATAAGAAAGTGCTAGTTACGTATGAGTTCTCTGTAGATTAACATGACAGACAGTACAGGACCCCCTTATGTCATGGGACTGGCTTCTTTTACTGTGTGGAAGAGGAATGGGGGATGAGATAGTGCGGCATACACCTGGTAACTGCTATAGTTTGCAGCCTGCCTTCTCCACCAAATTCAGGCTTTAAAAGTATCATTCTGCTAGATTCATGTGAAGGTGAGATGGTGATTTATTTGATACTTTCTACATGCTCACCAAACCTTGAAGGTGAACAAACCCAGGAAAATTATATCAACTACAGCAGCGGGTGCTGCTCAGGGGGCTATCTTGCACATAAACCACCTAATTACAATCTCTGATTTATTTATTTATCTTTGGTCCCCTGGTAGCATGCCAGCAACAGCCAGCTCTCATAGGCTGCCTTACTCTGTTATGTCCCAGTTCTTAAAGAACATGATGCCAGCTTTTATAAAAGTCTTCCATTTAACACAATCCCTCATTGTTATTTCTTTTGTAAGCTTTATTTTTTTTTACTGTTAGAATATTGTTTCTAAACTTTGGAATGCTTTAAATAAATAAAGGGTAAAACCAGGCAGGGCACAATCTTCTGTTTCTCTACTTTTTGTGGAAATTAGCAGCATCACTGGAAGAGTTAAAATGAAATTTCCCTCTTTGAATGGCACTGTAATTCTCTGGATTTTAGAGTACCTCTAAGGGAATGAAAAAGCCTCTATGTCTAAAAAACATGAAGGATGAAATCACTATATGCTCAATTTCTTCCCATGGTCTTGTGTCCCAGATTTCTCCAGCTGCCGTGAAATGAGCTTACTTTTTTAGTTCATTAGTCAAGGTGTCCAAAACTTTCACATTTATTGCTGAAATACAAACTCTGTAGTCATCTATCCGGCTAGGAAAGTAAAATTCTGCTTTTCTGCAGTGCCCCTAAGAGCAAAACAATTTGGTATGGATGACTAGCATGGTGCCTAACTCATGCTTAGGTGTGACAGAACTTTGGGGCTAGCTAAATCCTGAGTTCTCCTTTAGCATAGTAGACACTGAACACAGCTGGAGAAAATATTTATCTTCTCTAACTGCTAGTTTTGTTGCATAAAACTTGCTGAGGAAAAGAACATAATAATGTGTATGGAAGAGTAAGACTGTCTTATGACTAAGTGTGAATGTGGCTCCAGACTAGTGGCTGGAATTCATCTTCCAAATTCTGTGCAGGGACACAGCTTTAGAAGCAAGGACAGAGAGAATCTCTTACTTTCCCCTTGACTGTGTGAAGGGACCTGAACCCGTGTTGCTGCTCCCTGGATCAGTATTTGTTGCTAGGTTATTATAAAGAGGATGGTTTGTTTCTCTGCCACCCCCACAGGCTTAGTTCACAAATAAAATTCTCTGAGTGCATTTGGGTGCTAAAGAAACATGGTGAATCATGAGTGGATTGCAAAAGTGTATAGTAGTAGTATCCAATGTGTGTATTATGCAGAAAAGCAGGTATTTTCTTCAGACAATTGTTTGGAAAAACATGAATGCATGATGTATGTTTATCTCAGGCTGGATTTTAGACTTACAAAAGCTTTTACACATTTTGGGTGTGGAACTGAATTTCCCCCAGAGTGAGAAGAAAGATAAAAACACACCAGTTTAGCAAATGTCATTATTTTGACTCCAGTCTCATGACACTATTTTTAACTCATGGGGTTGTCAGTTTGCTCTGATTGGTGTTGATGTGGTTGCCTTTTTGACCTGCCCTGAGCATGGTCCCTGCCTTAAGGTACAGTTATCAGTACCTTTTGCCTGCAGTCTCCTGCTGCTTTCAGTAGTTGAGCTCCTAAATGTGAGCAATCTAAAGACATTTAAACTAACTTCCAAAAAAATGGGCATCAGGGGATTAATGAGGTGCTTGAACATGAAATAAAGCAAGGGGTTGGTGGGGAGATCTCAGAGACTTTAAAAGCTAGGAGATGGAAGCTTGTAATAGGAGCTGAAATGGAGACTTCTGTGGAAGTTAAGGATATGGAGGTACATATTTATTTTCTAGATACATAAAGATTTCTAGGTAGTCTACCCATGGAAATTTAGAGGCAGAGAACCTTTAACTCCATTTGTATGGATTTAATTGGCATAAATTTCAACTTGATTTCAGAAACCTGAAAATCCAGAGGATTTTTACAATATTTGTCTTACGAAGGACGTGGAGTGTCTCTGTCCCTGGCCTTACAATAAGCTTTTGAGGAGCATTCTATCTGTAAGCATTTTGTTTATGGAGGGATTTTTCTGCTGTTGGAGAAAAATAAGAGGTTTTGGGAGGCTGCATCACAAAATGTCAACCTGTTCTGCCCCTCTTCCCTACACATGTGGCAGGGGGAGAAAATAAAGCAAAAAGCTCACAGGTCAAGATAAGGACAGGAAGATCACTCAGCAATTACTGTCACAAGCAAAACAGACTCAACTTCAGGAAATCAAGTTATTGCCAATAAATAAGAGACTAGGATAATAAGAAATAAGAACAAATCTAAAAAAATCCCACCTACCCACCAACCCTCTCTTCTGAGGCTCAACTTCACTCCTGACACTTCTACCTGCTCCTCCCGAGCAGTGCAGGGGGACGGTGAATGGGGGTTGCAGCCAGTTCATCACACGTTGTCTCTGCCACACCTTCATCCTCACACTCTTCCCCGGCTCCAGTGTGGGGTCCTTGCCACAAGATACAGTCCCTCATGAACTTCTCCAATTAGGGTCCTTCTCATGGGCTGAAGTTCTTCAAGAACTGCACCAGCATAGGTCCTTTCCACAGGGTGCAATCCTTCAGGAGCTGACTGCTCCAGCGTGGGTCCCCCACAGGGCCACAGGGTCCTGCCAAGAGCCTGCTCCATCACGGGCTTTTCATGGGGTCACAGATTCTTTCAGAGCACATCCACCTACTCTAGCGTGGGGTCCTCCATGGGGTGCAGGGTAGATATCTGTTCCACCGTTAACCTCCATGGGCTGCAGGGGGACAACATGCCTCACCATGGCCTTCACCACAGGTTGCAGAGGAATCTCTGATCTAGCACCTGGAGCACCTCTTCCCTCTCCCTCTTCACTGACCTTGGTGTCTTATTGTGGTTTAACCCAGAAGGCAGCTGAACACCACACAGCCACTCACTCACTTCCCCCACAATGATACAGTTTAATAGGCAAAGCAAAAGCTGCGTGTGCAAGCAAAGCAAAACAAGGAATTCATTCACTGCTTCCCATGGGCAGGCAGGTGCTCAGCCATCTCCAGGAAAGCAGGGCCCTATCACATGTAACGGTTGCTTGGGAAGACAAATGCCATCACTCTGAATGTCCCCCCCTTCCTTCTTCTTCCCCCACCTTATATGCTGAGCATGACATCATATGGTAGGGAATATCCCTTTGGCCAATTTGGGTCAGCTGTCCTGACTATGTCCCCTCCCAGCTTCTTGTGCATCTAGCAGAGCTGAGAGCTGAGAAGTCCCTGACTAGTCTTAGCACTACTTAGCAACAACTAAAACATCAGTGTGTTATCGACATTCTTCTATTACTAAAGCCAAAAGACAGCACTATGCCAGCTACCAGGAAGAAAATTAACTCTGCCCCAGCTGAAACCAGGACATGTCTGCAGGCCTTTTTCTCTCATGTTGTATCATTCCTCTCTCCCAGCTCCTGTTGTGTAGCATTTTTTCCCCTTTCTTAAGGGGGAGTGTTATCCCAGATGTGCTATCACTGTCATTGCTCAGATTAGGCCAGCAGTGGGTCCATCCTGGAGCTGACAGGAACTGGCTCTGTCCAACATGAGGGCAGCTCCTGGTGTCTTCTCACAGAAGCCATGCCTGCAGCCCCTCCCACTACCAAAAACTTGCCATGCAAACCCACTAAAAGGAGCAGGTTTACAGTGTGTGCTGGTTTTGGCTGGGATAGAGTTAATTTTCTTCACCATAGCTAGTATGAAGCTATGCTTTGGATTTGTGCTGAAAAAAGTGTTGATAACACAGGGATGTTTTAGTTGTTGCTGAGCAGGGCTGACACAGAGTCAAGGCCTTTTCTGCTTCTCACACCACCCCACCAGTGAGTAGGCTGGGGGTGCACAAGAAGCTGTGAGGGGGCACAGCTGGGACAGCTGACCCCAGATGACCAAAGGGATATTCCCTATTATATGACATCATGCTCAGCAATAAAAGCTGTGGGAAGAAAAAGGAAGGGGGGAATGTTCAGAGTTACTGCATTTTGTCTTCCCAAGCAACCGTTACATGTGATGGAGCCCTGCTCTCCTGGAGATGGCTGAACTCCTGATGGGAAATAGTGAATGAATTCCTTGTTTTGCTTTGCTTGCGTGTGCAGATTTTTTTTTTACCTATTGAATTATCTTGATCGCAACCCATGAGTTTTCTCGCTTTTAGCCTTCCAAGTTTTTCCCCCATCCCACTGCAGGGGAGTGAGCAAGTGGTTCTGTGGTGCTTAGTTGCCAGCTGGGGTTAAACCATGACAGTATTTTTTGGTACCCAATGTGGGGCTTGGAGGATTCAAGACAATGACAGATTTGACTGGAAAGTGCTAGATAGAATTTTCTCTTTCTAGGTACCATCATGTTGCTTTTCTGAACCAAATTCAGCCAGAGGGGAATGGAGGTAAAGAGAGTTACTTAGGTCAGTGCTATTGAATAGTTATGTGCAATCCTGTTTTAATTCTAGTATTTGGAAATAATGGTATTGATGCAAAGTTAAAACCCTATGGGTTTGTGCTTTTCCATCGTATCTCCTGAGAAGCACTATGTGCTTGCCTATTGTCAACACAGTTCTGTTTCCCCTTTCAATTCCAAGTAAAACTCAAGTACCATATTGGAGAGGGATTTGGGTTTTTTTGCCTTAGAGGTAACCCTATTGACTCCTAGTTAGGAGTTCTTAGGGAAACAACTTAATTATCTACTTGCTGGAAATGCGATGGTGTCCTAAAGATCCTGAATGTGCATCATGTCAGTGTTTGGGTTTTGAGTGCAGGACCTGACCATTTCAAGATCCATAAATAGGGTGAGAATTCTGCTTGTGTGAGACATAAAAATTTGTCTTGTTATAAGCAGGAATAAACTCCTTGATTTCTCTAATGTCACTCTACTACCCTAAAAAAAAAATAATTATTTGTACTACTTGCCTTGAGGAAAAATTCAGAAATATACTTTCTAAGTACTATTCACTTGAAACTCCATACTTAATTCAGAAATAGACAAAAATACATTTCCTCCATGGAGTCGGAACTTCTGCTTTTTTTCCTAAATCGAATTCCAGCAGATGTGTCTGATTTTCAATGCTATATCCTTTGGTCAAAATTCATTTGATCAAATGAACCCTTGTCTTTGAAACTGGTGATCCCTTTGTTCATATTTTCCTCTCTCCCTGTTCAGTAGTCTCTTCCTGAATCAGATGTTGTTTTGAAGGTCATTTAGATTGCAGTAGTCTTTTTTTATTAACTTATTAGGATTTCATAATCTTAAGGGCAGAGCCCCTTATGGGAATGAGAGTTAACATTTGTCCAAAGAGATGTTCATATGGAAGTGTGTTCCCCATTTACCTGAAGGTGGTTAACCCTGCATGGTACAAAGCACCTAGTCCTCTTCAAAACATTTTGCGTTGTGGGCTTCTTCAACTTAAAGAAGTAGTCTTGAAGTATTCAGTGGTGCCTGACCAAAGTATCCAGGTTTTACATTCATAGAATCATAGAATGTTTGGGGTTGGAAGGGACCCCTAGAGGTCATCTAGTCCAACCCCCCTGCAGTGAGCAGGGACACCACTAACTAGATCAGGTTGCTCAGAGCCCCATCCAGCCTGGCCTTGAATGTTTCCAGGGATGGGGCCTCCACTACCTCTCTGGGCAACCTGTTCCAGTGTTTCACCACCCTCATTGTAAAGAATTTCTTCCTTATATCCCGTCTAAACCTACCTTGTTTTAGTCTAAAGCCATTACCCCTTGTCCTGTCACAGCTGGCCCTACTAAAAAGATTTTCCCCATCTTTCCTATAGGCCCCTTTTAGGTAGTGAAAGGCCGTAATCAGGTCTCCCCGTGGCCTTCTCTTCTCCAGGCTGAACAAGCCCAACTCTCTCAGCCTGTCCTCATAAGAGAGGTACTCCAGCCCTTGGATCATTTTTGTAGCCCTCCTCTGGACCCGCTCCAACAGTTCCATGAGTTCCATGTCCTTCTTGTGCTGAGGGCTCCAGAGCTGGACGCAGTACTCCAGGTGAGGTCTCACCAGAGCAGAGTAGAGGGGCAGAATCACCTCCCTCAACCTGCTGGCCACGCTTCTCCTGATGCAGCTCAGAGTACGGTTGGCCTTCTGGGCTGCCAGGGCACATTGCCGGCTCATGTCCAGCTTTTCATCCACCAGCACCCCCAAGTCCCTCTCGGCAGGGCAGCTCTCGATCCTTTCTTCCCCCAGCCTGCATTGATACCAGGGGTTACCCTGACCCAGGTGCAGGACCTTGTACTTGGCCTTGTTGAACCTCATGAGGTTCACACAGGCCCACCTCTCCAGCCTGTCCAGGTCTCTCTGGATGACATCCCGTCCTTCTGGTGTGTCAACTGCACCACTCAGTTTGGTGTCATCCACAAACTTGCTGAGGGTGCACTCGATCTCGCTGTCTAAGTCATTGATGAATATATTAAACAGTACCCAGACCCCTGAGGGACACCACTCGTCACCAGTCTCCATCCGGACATCGAGCCATTGACCACTACCCTCTGGATACAACCATCCAGCCAATTCCTTATCCATCAAACAGTCCACCCATCAAATCCATATCTGTCCAATTTAGAGAGAAGGATGTTGTGGGGGACCGTGTCAAAGGCTTTGCAGAAGTCCAGATAGATGACGTCCATTGGTTTTCCCTTGTCCACTGTTGTTGTCACACCATCATAGAAAGTCACTAGGTTTGTCAGCCAGGACTTGACCTTGGTGAAGCCATGCTGGCTATCTCGAATCTCCTCCCTGGCCTCCATGTGCTTTAGCATAGCTTCTAGGAGGATCTGTTCCATGATCTTCCCAGGCACAGAGGTCAGGCTGACAGGTCGGTAGTTCCCAGGGTCTTCCCTTCTACCCTTTTTGAAAATGGGCACAATGTTTCCCTTTTTCCAGTCACCAGGGACTTCACCTGACTACCATGACTTTTCAAATATCATGGAGAGTGGCTTGGCGACTACATCGGCCAATTCCCTCAGGACTCTGGGATGCATCTCATCAGGTCCCATGGACTTATGTGCGTTCAGGTTCCTCAGGTGATCACGAACCTGATCTTCTCCTACAGCAGGAGGGGTTTTGCCCTCCCGGTCCCCCTCATGCCATCCATCAACTCAGTGATGACTGAGGCAAAAAAGTTTGAGTACCTCAGCCTTCTCCTCATCTGTTGTTACCAGCTTGCTGGTCTCGCTCATCAGCACCTTGGCCTTCCTGACCCCATTCCTACACAACCAGACGGCATCCCTATACTCTTCCCAGGATGCCTGTCCCTGCTTCCTTCCTCCTTGTTTGAGCATCTCTTCTCAGCCATGCCAGTCTCTTCCCTTCTTTGCCTGATTTCTTACACCTAGGGATCCCTTAAAGATCTGCCAGCTCTTTCTGTTCCCCTGTCCCTGAGGACCGTTTCCCAGGGCCTTCCTTGGAATTTTCTTTTCAAAATTGGGCCTCTTACTCTTTGTTCTTCCCATTTCCCTCAGGAGCGTGAGCTCTACCAGTGCATGATCACTGCAGCCCAGGCTGCCTCTGATCTTGACATCTCTGATGAGCTCGCTTGCATTGGTGACCACCAGGTCCAGTATCGCATCCCTTCGGGTAGGGGTGTCTGTTACCTGGCTTAAGAAGTTGTCCTCAATGCATTCGAGAAACCTGCTGGATTGCCTACAGCTTGCCATGTTGGTTTTCCAGCAGATGTCATAGAATCATAGAATCACCTCGGTTGGAAAAGACCTTTAAGATCATCGAGTCCAACCATTAACCTAAACCTGACATCCCACCACTAAACCATGTCCCTAAGCACCTCATCTATCCTTCTTTTAAAGACCTCCAGGGATGAGGACTCCACCACCTCCCTGGGCAGCCCATTCCAGAGCCTGACAACCCTCTTGGTGAAGAAGTTTCTCCTAATGTCTAGCCTAAACCTGCCCTGGCGCAGCTTCAAGCCATTCCCCCTCGTCCTATCATCTGTTACCAGGGAGAAGAGGCCGACCCCCACCTCGCTACAGCCTCCTTTCAGGTAGTTGTAGAGGGCGATAAGGTCTCCCCTCAGCCTCTTCTTCTCCAGACTAAACAACCCCAGTTCCCTCAGCCGCTCCTCGTATGACTTGTGTTCCAGACCCCTCACCAGCTTGGTTGCTCTCCTCTGGACCTGTTCCAGCAAGGCAACATCTTTCTTGTAGTGAGGGGCCCAAAACTGAACACAGGATTCGAGGTGCGGCCTCACCAGCACCGAGTACAGGGGCACGATCACTTCTCTACTCCTGCTGGCCACACTATTTCTGATACAAGCCAGGATGCCATTGGCCTTCTTGGCCACCTGGGCACACTGCTGGCTCATATGTCAGGGTGGTTGAAGTCCCCCAGCAGGACGAGAGCCTGCGAGCACAAAGCCTCCCGGAGTTGGAGGAAGAGCACTTCGTCAGTCGGCTCATCTTGATCTGGCGGTCTGTAGTAGACACCAACCACCAGGTTCCCTTTGTTGCCTCTCTCTCTGATTCTTACCCATAAGCTTTTGACCTGCTCGTGGCTATTCTTCAGGGACAGCTCTTCACACTGTAATGATTTCTTGATGTAAAGGGCAACGCCTCCGCCCCTCCTTCCTTGCCTGTCCCTTCTGAACAGCCTGTAGCCATCAATAGCTACATTCCAGTCGTGGGATTCATCCCACCAAGTTTCCGTAATGGCAATCAGGTTGTAACTTTCTAGCAGCATGATAGCTTCCAACTCCTCTTGTTTGTTACCCATGCTGCGTGCGTTTGTATAGAGGCATTTCATCTGAGCTGCCAGCTTCGTCACCTTCATAGCAGAACACCCCTTGTTTCCTTTGAGGTGTTTCACGGGCTTTTCCTTGTTGGCTCCTACTACCTCAGGAGCCTCCGGCTCACCTCTGCCAGACTTCAACTTCACTGCAGCGCCCCTGACACACTGCTGGGCAACAGGTTGAAGGCTCATACTAGCCCCCAGTCCCTCTAACCCTTACTTATCATACCCTAGCCTGTCGCTGGCAAGCCCGATAGGTTCCCCTTCCCCCTTCACATCTAGTTTAAAGCCCTGTCAATGAGGCCCGCAAGCTCCTGGGCAAAGACCCTCTTCCCCCTTTGAGAAAGCTGCCTCCCATTTGACGCCAGCAAGCCCAGTGCCGTGTAGACCATCCCATGGTCAAAGAATCCAAAGTTGTGGTGGCGACACCAGTCGCAAAGCCATGTGTTAATAGATTGAGTCTGCCTGTATTGCCCAGTGTCTCTGCCCACCACTGGAAGGAGTGAGGAAAAAATGACCTGTGCTCCAGATTCCTTCACTAACCGCCCCAAAGCTTTGAATTCTTTTTTGATTACCCTCGGGCTACTTACTGCTACTTCATCGGCACCCACATGGAAGAGCAGTAAGGGATAGAAGTCCGAGGGTTGGACCAGGCTAGGAAGTTTCCTAATGACGTCTCTAACCCGGGCTCCTGGGAGGCAGCAGACTTCCCTAAGAGCAGGGTCTGCCCAGCATATTGGTCCCTCTGTTCCCCTCAGATGGGAATCTCCCACTACTATTACCCACCTCTTCTTCCTTGTGGATGTAGTAGTAATATGACAGGGAGGTCTTTCTGATCTTTGTGCCTCCTCCGATGTGGATAGGTCAACACCTACCCCGTCCACCGCCTTGTCTTCCACCTCTAGAGCCTCATACCTGTTATGCAGAGGCACCTGGTGAGAAGTCTCCATCCAAACTGTCATCCAGTTTACTGTTTCCTTTCTCTGCTAAGAACAAAGGACACCATTTCCCACCCCTCACCTCCACCCACCCCCATCCGTTGGAGAAACGGTGGGCAAGGAAAGGGTTTCCTCCTGCCCCAACGCAGACCGTTTCCACCACCCCTTTCACGCTCTCCATTGAGGCTCTTCCTTCATCCTGACGGGGGGGGGGGGGGGGGGTACTAGTTCCCTTTGATCCCGGGCCTTTTTTGGTGGCTGTTCCTGCATAGATTTCTGGGAGGCCAGGGGACGGCTCCACCAGTCTATCTCCTGCTCCGCCTCCCTGCTGCTCCATAGCCTGTCTACCTCTTCTCTTAGCTCTGCCACCAGGCAGAGTAGATAGTCCACTTGATCGCATGTTATACAGGTGTTGCCTTTGCTGGTGTCCATTTCCAGCGCCAGCTGGTGGCACTCCCTGCAGCCAGAGACCTGGACAGCTGCGTGCTTTCCAAGGACCTCAGTCTGCGTTGAGGCATCCGTTCTGACCAGCAGTTTAGAGGCAGCCTTCTGACGGGAGGGTGCCATGGCTGGGCTTCCTCCCAGCAGCTGAGTTTCCTGAGCGTACCTCGGCACTCGGGGGAGGGCCCGCGCCCTGCCTACGCAAACTGCCGCGCCACGCCCTTCTGCCACGCCACGCCACGCCCTGTTCCTCGCGCTCCCTGGGGGCTGCTTTTGTACGCCAGGAGGGTCCGGCCGCCGTCACCCCTGACTCCGCCCCCGCTGAGTCAGAGCTGCCCGCTCGTCAGGAGCTGGCTCTGAGGTGTGTGTGTGGGGGGGGGGCGCTGGGGTGCCCTCTCCCTCCCTGCGCTTTTGACTTCGCGGTTCTGCCGCTTTTAGGAAAGGGTCCCGCGGCGCGATCCTCTGCTCCGGAGCCCTTCGCCTCGGTGTCTTCACTGAAATGGCGGGTACACAGGGCTCACGGGCTTTTAAACTGCCGCCGTCACCCCTGACTCCGCCCACGCTGCGTGAAAAAAGAAGCTGACCTGTTTCAGCTGTCAGCCGCACAGGCTTCCAGAAGAACAAAGCCAACCGCACTGTGGCAATGTGTAATTTTCTTTGTTGGTATCTTCAGGAGAGGGTAAATATCGAATGAGCTCAAAACTGGCTCATGTGTTTCAGACTTTGAGGCTTACTAGAAGGATATTTAGAACTTGTTTCTTATTTGGTTATGTATTTTATAGGAAAGATAAGAGGAATATTTGCCTTTGTGGATGCAGCATTTGGAGTTGAAAGTTGGGAAACTTTTGGTTCTTGAATGTGTCATAGATACCTGTAGCTGTGCTAAACACAGCAGTAGGAACTTGGTGCTTATGAAGATTCCTACTCTTTACTTCTTTGTCCTGGATTAATGATTTTAAAAATGGAAATACATATTTTAGTTTGCCTCAGAGAGACTACTTCTCTATTCCTGGAAGTCATGCGACATTAAGGACTAGGATGTATAGTACATGTCATACGTCCACTCTGGACTTTGCAGCACTGAAATATTTTCCTACAAGGAGGTTGGAGATGTTCAAAGAAAAGTGTCCTACACTTTTTGAGCTGCCTGATATCAGAAAATTGTATCTAGAAGTACAAAATAGAGGTTTGAAAGATGTCAGCTAACATAAGTCTCGCAAAGCATAGCATAAATATTGTTGAAAGAAGTCAAACAAGTCAGGGGCTATGTCAGAGTCACCAGCATGCATAGTGAGGCATAGATAATGAAACCAGAGCACTGGCTGCCTGATGCAATGAAAAATACTTCAGGGATGAGCTGTTGGCAGCAGTTTATGCTAAACTGCCAGACCGGACGCAGTTCAGGGGAGATGTATATATGTGTGTGCCCCAGTGGAAGAAAAAAAAAAAAAGAGAAAAAATAAAGGGGGGTTGCCAATCAAAGGTAAATGATTTCTGAAGTCAGCATTCTGTACCGTGCTAAATAATTTTTTCTGGGTTCTGCCTAATGAATTTCAAATCAATAGTTCTAGTGTGCACTTAACTACACAATTTTCAGCAGAGGTATTTTACCTTGCAGTGTTGTGGGTGAAGCCTATTGTAGCAGAAAATTGTAAATGATTCAGAAATGGAAAATTGTAGCCAGAAAATTCTACATGATTTCATGTGGGAAAACATGAAGGGAGGAGAAGCTTTCCTTTTTCCGTAGAAAAATATTTTTTGTAGAAAAAGGCGGTGCCAAACACTGTTGAACAACAATTTTGGAACTTGCTAGAGATGATTTGCATTTCCTTTTTAGTTCCCTGCTGTTCACGTGTACATTTCCTAGTGTGCCTGCTTGCCCCTTCTTGTACAATAGCATTGGTGATGAAATTAAATCATAGGTATTCCTGCTGTGTAAGCTCAGCAATGCCAGTCTGCATTCAATGACAAGCAGACAACATCTATCAACTCTACAAGGACACAGGTTTTGAAAACTGTTTTCATGCTATTTATATTAATTGAAATAGGTGTAGTAGTTTTTTATTTTATTTTGGTTTTTCTTGTAAATAATAAAATAGAATTGTCAAGCAGAAAGCACACTATAACTTAAAAACATGTATGTTAAATGATCTTTTATTATGCAACTAGTTCATGCCAGGAAATATATGGGTGCTCTGAAGGAATTTTGGAAAGCTGTGTGGTGCTTCAGTGGTTAGAAGTAGTAACATTTTCTCAGACCCTCTATCACTAGAAGTCTTCTCTCTCTAACAGTATTTCCTTCTGAAAATATTTCTTAGGACTTTTTTGGAAGAGATGTAAATGATCTTAGTTTGTTTTGTATTGTTATGTTTTCCATATTTGCACTGAACTTCTAGTTTGTTTGTTGATTCCCTTTTCCCCCAAACCAAAAAAGCTTAAGCAATTGCATTGTCTCTTTTTCTGTACCAGTCCCCATCTAATGGCTGTTAAACAAGTCTCACATGGCAATGTCAGAACTTAACATAGCATGTACAAGATTTGGGGAAAAAAAGAAGGTATCTCTAGCTACAATCTTGTGGTCTCACTTAGGGAAAGTTTGTTGCATGTAGAATTGTGGAATCATAGAATGGTTTGGGTTGGAAGGGATATCTTTCACCAGATCAAGTTGCTCAAAGCCCCGACCAACCTGACCTTGAACACTTCCAATGATGGGACATCCACCACTTCCCTGGACAACCTGCTCCAGTGTCTCACCACCCTTCCTGCAAAAAATGTCTTCCTTATATCCTATGTAAATCTACCATCTTTCAGTATGAAACCATTGCCCCTTGTCCTGTCACTACAGGCCCTGGTAAAAAGTCTTTCTCCATCTTTCTTATAAGCCTCCTTTAAGTATCAAATGGCTGCAATATGGTGTCCCCAGAGCTTTCACTTCTCCAAGATGAACAGCCTCAACTCTCTCAGGCTTTCTTCACAGGAGAGGTGTTCCAGCCCTCAAATCGTTTTCATGGCCCTCATCTGGACCTGCTCTAATAGGTCTTTCTTGTGCTGGGAACCCCAGAGCTGGGTGCAGTACTCCAGGTGAGAGCAGAGTAGAGGGGGAGAATCCCCTCCCTTGCCATGCTGGTCATGCTTCTTTTGATGCAGCCCAGGTTATGCTTGGCTTTCTGGGCTGCAGGTGCACATTGCTGGCTTATGTCCAACTTTTCATCCACCAGTTATCCCCAAGTCCTTCTCTGCAGGGCTGCTCTCAATGCATTCTTCCCCCAGTCTGTACTGATATTCAGGATTGCCCCAACCCAGGTGCAGGACCTTGCACTTGTCCTTGTTGAGCTTTGTGAGTTTTGCATGGGCCCACTTCTGAAGCCTGTGAAGGTCCCCCTGGATGGCATCCCTTCCCTCTAATGTATCAACTATACCATGTCCTGACTGTAAGTAGATTCTAACTTGATTCCAAGACTTTCAGAGTTTTGTAATGCAGTTTGAATTCAGTAATAGGAAACAAGAGATGAACAAACCAGCTTCTGTGCTCAGGATAGCCTGAAATGGGCTTGGTTCTGGCCAGGTAGGTGTGGAAGATGGAAAAAGAAGGATCCATATATTTTTCTATATACAAATGTTATCAAATATTTCTGTATTTTAGTTTCTTGCTCATATACTGGAAATATTTTTAAAAATATTTATTAATGTAGTATCTGGTTCATAAGCATTTTGCTGGTTAGTATTCCTGCGATTTACTACCTCTAATGTAGTAGTTTCCTCTTGATTGTTGTAGGTAGCTGAAAAGTTTGAAGAGTACATGAGGTTTTACGGGGAGTACCCCGTGAAGGCAAAATTGCAGTCTTTGACCTGAATGACTGTTTCTCTGTATGTTCCTTGCAGTGCTAAAGGAAGGCATAGAATGGCTTTGGAATAAGTGTCATGGGAGAGACAGAGCAGCCTGAGCTGTGAAAACCTTCTTTGGGACTTGTTTCTACTCACCAAGATGACCAGTGTCCTCCAGCAATAAAAGAGTCTCCACCAACATAGATGCTGAAAGACAGCAGATGTGAAGTTGGTTCCTATTTGCGGTACAGGGGATCCATGCAGTATTTTCTCTCTCATTCTTCATCTTTACAACTAGTGGGCCTGGTTCTAGTGTGCAACGTTCTTTAACAAAGGTGTTTTGAAGTTAGAGGGATGTGGTGGGTTGACCCTGGCTGGATGCCAGTTGTGCATCAAGCCACTCTATCACTCCCTTTCCTCAGCTGGACAGGGACAGTGTCCTGGTTTTGGCTGGGATAGAGTTAATTTTCTTCCTAGTAGCTGGCATAGTGCTGTTTTTTGGATTTAGTACTAGAAGAATGTTGATAACACGCTGATGGTTTAGTTGTTGCTAAGTAGTGCTTACACCAGGCAAGGACTTTTCAGCTTCCCCTGCTCTGCCAGGTGCACAAGAAGCTGGGAGGGGACACAGCCAGGACAGCTGACCCAAACTGGCCAAAGGGGTATTCAATACCATATGACATCATGATCAGTATAGAAACTGGGAAAGTCAGCCAGGAGGCAGCAATTGCTGCTCTGGGATGGGATGGGCATCAGCCAGTGGGTAGTGAGCAGTAGCATCACTTGCTTTTCCTGGGTTTTGTTCCTTTGTTTTTGTTGGTGGTTTCACTACAATTATTATTATTATTGTTATTATTTATTAAAAAAACAGACTCGACTTGGGGAAATTAGTTAATTTATTGCAAATCAAATCTCAGTTACGAGAAATAAACCCAAATCTTAAACCATCTCCCCTCCCTTCTTCCTGGGCTCAACTTCACTCCCGATTTTCTCTACTCCTCTGTCCCTGAGTGGCACAGGCGGACAGGGAATGGGGGTTGTGGTCAGTTCATCGCACATTGTCTCTGCTGCTCCTTCCTCCTTACACTCTTCCCCTGCTCCATTGAGGGGTCCCTTCCATGGGACCCAGTCCTTTACAAACTTCTCCAACGTGGGTCCTTCCCACAGGTTGCAGGTGGATATCTGCTCTGCCATTAAGCTCCATGGGCTGCAGGGGGACAGCCCACATCACCATGGTCTTTACCACAGGCTGCAGAGGAATCTCTGATCTAGCACCTGGTGCACCTCCTCCCTCTCCTTCTTCACTGACCTTGATGTCTGCAGAGTTGTTTTCTCACATTTTCTCACTCCTCTCTCTGGCTGCCATTGCTGTTGTGCAGCAACTTTTTCCCTTTCTTAAATATATTGTCACAGAGGCACTACCACCATCACTGATTGCCTCAGCCTTGGCCAGTGGAAGGTCTGTCTTGGAGCTGACTGGCATTGGCTCTATCCAGCATGAGGGAAGTTTCTGTCAGCTTCTCACAGAAGCCACCCCTGCAGCCTCCCCCACCCCCATCCACCGGCCCCGCTGTCTACCAAAACCTTGCCGTGCAAAAGCAATATAAGTGATTTCTCTTCTTTGTCTTTTTTTTTTTTTTTAAATAATTTGGTTTGGATTAAAGAAAATATTTTATGTTTCCTGCTTCTCCTTCAGTTGTTAAGCTTCTGTCAAGAAAAATAAAATCAAGCAGACTTTATTTCTAATACTCTATTTACTCCTCATGTCTTCACCATCCTCCATGAGAAAGTAATGTGACTATTTAAAGAGCCTGCTAGGAGAAATAGTAGTGTTAGTAGTAGGTACAACTAAAACCTGCTTCTGTTTCTGAACCTGTGAATATTATCTGGCATGCTACCCCAGTTGGAGTGGGCTGAGCAAGGAAATATTAACTAAATATATATGGCAAACTACTGATACTTGGGCACAGTCTAGTTGTCATCTTTCAAAAAGATGTACTGTTTTTCTCCAAAGAATTGCAAAACTGAGTTGTTGTTTGAAGAACATGCCTTGTATAAAAACTAAATAAATTGGGTTGCTTGTCTAGCCAGGAGAAAGATAAGAGGTAACTTGATTATTGGCCAAAGAACTGATACGATGGAGATTTCTGATAGTAAAGAGCTCTGTAATTTGACAGAAAGGGCATAGTGAGATCCAGGACTGCCTTTGGTGTTCTGCTCGCCCTTCAAGGACATAACTGTTCCTGTGTGATAGTCTACAGCTCATTAGTATAGCCTGTGTCACTTTGCTCTTTCTAGCTCATTCACCTGAAACTGTCCTTGGAAAGGTTTATTACCGTCCTTGGATGTCATGATACCCTTCTTTTATATCTTCCAGTTCTTTCTGTCCTTTTTTTCTGAAAAGATTTCAGTCTTACGTGTAAAATATGATATTGCCTTGATTTTTCATGTAGGCAACAAGAAAGCATGACCTTGAAGTGCCTTTGTCTTTTTAAATGACATGTAATGCTTCCTTTGGAAATAAGAGGGGGTAACACCCAGTGGTGCAGTGCCAATTTGAAAATAGTCCTTCTATTGGATGTTGTTCCGAACAACAGCTGCTGATGTTTGGGAGCACATACTGGGGAGACATCACAGCAGAGGTCCTCCATTTACTTCTTCCTGAAGGCATTTATTGGTCAGCTCAGAGACAAGCTACTGAAGTACACCTACCATGGCAAACTTTACACTGCGGAACTAGTCTGTTTGACACCTGGCACTAGTATGTAGAGGGCATATATGGAGCAGGCTGGAGTAACTTCTGCTATTCGCACTGCTTTGATTGAACAAGTGTACCAGAAAAAGCAAAAAGAACACATTTTTCCCTGAGCTTGCATTGGAAATGACTTTAAAATGCAGACATTTCTAGAAGCAAGAAACAATTAGTTATTAGATTCATTTCAATTTATTATTAACCTCTGGTACCCTGCTTAGTCATGTGTGCAATGGAAATTTTAATTTAATTTGTTTAATTTCATTCTGTACATAGACAGTGTTTAGTAAATTTATTAGGATTCCTTTATACTTTGCCCTCTTTATACTAAAAAAGTGATAGATTAGTTAGTCATTCCAAATAAGCAATTTGTCAAGCCTGTAAGCCATATAAAACTAAGTGCATAAATAATTTACTGCATACTCTAGTAGTAGAAATAATGTACATTTGGCAAATTCTAATTAAAATAATCGAGATTAATCATTTGATAGAAAGTTATTTATTAAACAGAACTAATTCTCTTAAAGATGTTTTAAACTTGAAGCACTAATGTGTTCTTACCTGAGACTTGGTAAATTAGAAGTTTTTTTCTTTTTTAATCAGCAACTTCATAAAACGTGTGGCAAGGAAATAAAATGGACATAAAAAATGTATTTTTGTAACACTTAATGAAGTTACATAGGAAAAATCACTTATTCCTCAAATGAAGTTATCAGATCAATTTCTTATACTGTAGTTAGGGTTTAATTTAAGGTACATTTAATGAAACATAAGTTTTTCTTGGTAAGTATTTTCATATGAAAAATATCTGTGGCATAACTCTTGGTCCAAACTACTTTTTGTAAGGTAGAATTCATCTTGCTTGCCACAGCCTGATTTACATGTATATACAAATGCAGAAAGAAAATAATTTTATTTGGTGGCTTACAGACACATTGTGAACTTTACAATATGTTGAGCCAGATTCAGACACAGCATGAGTCTGTGCATTGCTCCTTGATGCAGCAATCCAGTGACAGATCATGAACTTCAGTTGTGATCTTGCAGTTCTGCACTTACATAAGGGTCTGTTGTCTTTTTTGGAAGGCCTGCGCAGCAATTTGTACACACCAAATACGCTACATGACTGCTACTCTATCCTGTGCACCTTGTATGTATGGATAACTTTACCTCTATGACCAGTCTCATTGAAGGGAGGGGAATGACTTTTGCATGAACTGCTCTCTTGAAGTTAAGAAAAATGGAAGATGAAAATGAAGTTCATTCAATAGAAAGATTTGGTACTTCAGAAAAGTACTTTCAATGGATGAAGCATAACCAGTGCTTGATGTCTCATTTTGGCTTTTAGGTTGCAATCTCTTTTTACTAATATTGTGGCAGTACCTGAAATAATTAAAATATACTACTTGAGAGATACCATTCTCTTCTCATAAACCAGTGCTCCATTCCGGTCACCACAATGCAGTTTTTGTTATACAGAGCAGACAAATTGATGCTTAAAACATAGCAATACAATAATCTGCTATTTGTATGGTAATTTGGGGTTCTTTTCTGCTGTAGTCAGTCCAGAAGATATTTTCCTGTATAGCCTGGATCTGTAGACATTTATCTTCAATGTTCTCTTTTCCTGAATGAAGCCTGGGTCATTATCTGGTTTCAGTGTAAATCTAGTTCTTGTACTGATAGCCCAGAAGATACTATTCTAGTACTAAATGGTACTAGTTAAATCTTGTTATATATGGTTATGAGTCTTCACAACTGCATAGAAGAACAGAGGCAGTGGGAGTAATTCCATGAAGAGGTAAAAAAAGTTAACTTCCATGTCAGATGAACTGGATTGCTGATAATACTATCAGTTGTTTATGCACAGAAACAAGTAATAAGCTGATGAAGAGGTTATATTGTGTATGCAGCTAATAAGCCGTAATGTGCTCTGTCCATATTTGAATGACGTTAGCTTAAACTTTTTATATGTTTGAATGGAAACAGCTTTCAAGACTGTGTTCAGGCAGATTTTAGAAAATATTGGTATGGAAAGGAAGATGCTTATCTTCAGCTCCCTTCACATACTATGTAACTTCAAATTAAACTTTTGCAAGTATCTAACCCAAGTGAAGACAGTGTAAGGGATGTAAAAGCCAAAGATTAATGTATTAATTTCCATAGAAGCTGAACAGGCCATAGTGGAATTAGGGTAGGAAAGGGAAACTGCGAGAGCAGAGAATATCAGCCATGAAGGGAAGGTTGAGGGTTACCAGAAGTTTGATAAGAATTTAAAACTGAATATAATGTAAGACTTCTGTAATGACAAGTCTTTTATGAAGATGTTAACCTTGTTGGTGCATGTGGTTTGCGGTAGCATTTGTTTTGGGCAATGTCACTAGGACTCAGAGTAGAGATACTCAGTAGCCCAAAACACAGGCCCAAAAACGGACTTGACTAAAATCTTTCTCCATTCAGTAACACACTAAGCATATGCTTAATTTTTCTTTAGTTCAGATTCTAAAACAGTTCAGATTTAAATCTCTGATTAGGCACTCTAATTATGTTCAGGATGATTCTTAAATTAGTCTGGTAATCCTAGTTACTTTAGAAGGTGAATTTGTTGCCAGGTGAATTTGAATGCCATTTGCTGCATTCTAAAGAAGCATTTTCATTGATTTCAGTGCCATGTTGTTAATTTGTTAGCATACAGGGAAAAAGTTAAGGCTGAACTTAAGTGAAATGACACATTGCATAATATAGGGCTATAAAGACCTTAGAGGGTTCTCTACCCCACTCCCCTGCCTAAAGCAGGTTCACCTAGACTGGGAAATCCAGTCTAAGAGCTGTGAGGGGCTCCAAGAAATGCTGAAGTGAGTGGAGCTACCAAGAAATATGATACAAGAAAGATATTCAACGAATATGTGTAGAGGACTTGAGCTGTGACCTGCTTGTGTTTAATTGGGTTGGGTTATGGATCAAGGTCAAAAGAGCATGGGCTGTCTATGAAAGCTATCAGGAACACAGCTAAGTCAGAGAACTTCAGGTAGCAGGTAGGACAGCAGCTTCTGAGGGCAGAAAACATTTCTCACTCATCTGTAGGATGGAGAAAATGCAGTGCTCTGGGTAGAGTTCAGAGTTGGGGTGTGATGAGGCAACTGCACAGTTCCATGCAGGAAAAAACCTAGTGGAATAGTTGTTTATCCACCCCACACTTAACTAGAATATCAACTGTGATAAAATGAGATATTGAAGATGATGAAAATCTCTGTGTTGTATAGCTGCAGCAATCAATTGTGGAGCAGCATTGTTGTAAGAACAATTGCGGAATTTAGTAGTGTTTCTATTAGAAAATGCCAAATCTTTTGAGCTATGTTGTTGAAAAGGGTTTACTTGTTTTGATTAAACTTTCAGGGGCAAAGACTTCTCAGGTCTGAGATGGAAATTCAGGTTAAGAGAGGAGACTTATCTAATGTCCAGTAATTTTATTGTCAGAAGACTTGTCTATGGCATTGAAGTCTTCATTCTAAGTCTGTGCTTTTCATTGATCCAAGCAGGCATTCCTATCTTTTTAAATATCATGAGTGTACTGTGAAACTATGAAGAATTTCCATGGGGCAGGAAACATTTTCCACTCAGTTAAAGTACTTTTCATTAAAAAGGCACAGCTTGAGAAATGAGTAGTTTTTAACTTTAAATTTTGACTGCCCAAATTATCATGGGCACAAGGAAACAGAATCTGAAAGTTGCATTTACAGCAGTTACTGAAGTATTTTGATTGTGCATTGGGGGAATAAATCGCTATTTCAAGTTCCTCATAAACCCCTCCTTTTAGGAAGCTGCTAGATGACATGGATCTGAACATGCCGCAGGGTCTTGGTTTCAGGTTGTATTTTAAAATAGGAGAAGCCTGTCTTTTGAGTAAAACTAGAGTAAAGAAAGTAAAACTTGAGTAAAACTAGAAAGTTTTTGATCTCATGAGGACCTTATCATCCAAAAAACTGAACTTCTGTTAGACTGGCTTAACTGATTCTTGGCCGCAAGCTTCTTATAAATTTGGATTAATTATACAACAAGATCTTAAATGCTATAAGCTAAGAAATGTTTTGGGACAATACAGGACTCTGCTACACAAATAGTGTGTACTAGAGGGTCAAGCTTCCTTCTTTTTACTCTTGCTCTCTCTTCACTTTCTTAATCTGTAAATACATAATGAAATTGATCTGGGAAAACTTAGTGACATTGAGGGTTTTCTTTACCCAGAGCTGAGAGGGGCAAGTTAAAAATATTCTGTTAAAACTGTTGTTAATAAAGAAGTTACAAGAATATCAGCTACGGTACCTGAAGAAATACTGCTGCAAGAAATCACAGATTAGAATTTCAGCTGAGGTTACACAGATATTTGCAGACGCTGCGGTGGAAATAAACAGCTTTCAAGTGCACAGTGTTTCCATTTAAAGGCAGGTGAAACAATAATAAATATTTGCAAAGTAAATTAAACTGTATCTAGAGTATTTTAACAAATAAAAGTTCAAAAAGCAAATCATTGAGAGGCCTGCAACTGTTTGCCAAGTCTGAAACGTGGGAAGAAAACCCTGAACACTAAAAGCTTTTTAAAAAAATAAAGATGCACATACCACTTCCCAAACTTCTTACAAGGGATCTAAGTGCCATGTGAAATGTAAATGAAAGCATCAACTGCAGGGATTCAATGTGAGGTTAATTTTCAACATGCTTAGACAAGGCAACATTCTAAACAAAGATTTCTGTTGTATTAATTATGTTCTCTGCAAATGAGTGAGTGTTAAACTCTGCATTCTGATTAGTGTAGGGAGATGCACCAGGCATTCTTAGGGTAAGGTTGGCTAGGCACCTGCATATTTGGGTAGATAGGTATCTAAATCTCCTTGGAATGCAAAACCAGACAAGAAAGCTTCTCTGATTTGCTCTTTCCTGTACAGCCAAAAGTATCCTGAGAAGAGATGTCAGTGCTTCTGCTTCCAATCATACACAAAGCATGGAACTGAAGAAGCAGTCCTGTAAAAGTGAACTGAATTTGTGATTTATTCAAAACAGATAGGAAACGTGTGGTAGTTGGAAATAACGCTATGCATACCTTAGTTGTTTGAAATAGGTGTTCTTTACTAGGTGACCTGCTTCCAGAAACCTCTTCTTAAGAGAACATATGTTTCTGATTGGGCCTTTCCCCTGACTCCCTTTCTTCAGGAAACTATATTGCTGGCAGGTACAATTTGAAGTGCTATCACGTGATTTTGCAGTTAAGAAGCTATAGGCACCACTTCAACCTGTTTTCATTTTCTTTGGCTCAGGGCCACAGAAGGGATGCAAGAAGGCTCAGTTCTTTCCTGACTTGTTTGAACTTGCCTACTGTGATTGACACTGAAATCCAGTGGACTTTCTATTGTGGATCTCTACTTAGACACATCACTTTGAAGTTAAATGTATATCAATCTGTCTCATATGTAGACACCTAACATTTTACTAGATACTAAGGAAACATCAGTGTATAACTAGATGAATCCCTATTTAGATAAATGCTCTTCTTATTCCTAAAAAATAGATTTTGTTAGTGTTTATCTAGTGGTATATACTTTTGCTGATTCTTACTAGATTTTCCATTCTTCTAGCACCAAGAGTCTACCTGTGTAATGGATTACTAAGAGATTATTTTGTATCTCATGCATTGTGATCTGTCTTGAAGTATTTGGACTATACTAATCTTTCCCAGCATATTTATGCTACAGGTTTATATTAACATTTGAAAATTAGTTAATTCAGTGATTTTTCAGCTAGAGACTTGACTTGACTTCTGTATTTGTCTCTGAAGCAATTTCATAAGAACTACAAAATACCTTTGACATGTTTCTACTGTATTCATGAGGTCTTTTTCTCTTTTAACTGCATCATATGTTTGGGGACAAACCTGGCTGAAGACAACTGCACCTTCCTGTTTCAGACATGGGGTTTTTTTCCTTAAGGTTTTATACTGAAAGTAGGTGTGTAAATAAAAAATATTGTGATTTATAGAGGTGTTGAGTCTTGTACCTGTCTCATGTCAGTAGCTGTGGGTGATGAAATAAAGCCACTTTTACTTATGTGCCAAAATATAGATTTATGTCAGTGACAACTTAAGGCATACAAGTTGGAACAGTTTGGCCTAAGTTTCAAACCTTCTTCTTTTCCAAAGACAGCCTTGACAAAGTAAAACTATTGCTAGGCTTGAAATATTACCAGCAGTTTTTTCATGAAGAGGATAGGTTTTTCATGTTTACCCCTATGTCCTGGTTTCGGCTGGGATAGAGTTAATTTTCTTCACAGAAGCTAGCATAGTGCTGTGCTTTGGATTTAGTACCAGAAGAATGTTGATAACACGCTGATGTTTTTAGTTGTTGCCAAGCAGTGCTCAGACTGCTCAAGGACTTTTTGAGCTTCTCCTGCTCGGCCAGGTGCATAACAAGCTGGGAGTACAGCACAGCTAGGACCCAAACTGTCCAAAGAGCTATTCCATACCATATAACGTCATGCTCGGGGGGGTTGGTGGGTCGGTCGGTCGCTCGGGTACTGATCGCTGCTCGGGACGGGCTGGGCATCAGTCGGCGGGTGGTGAGCAATTGCATTGTGCATCATTCGTTTTGTATATTCTGTATATTTTGTTATCATTCTCATTATTACTATTATTATTATTTTCTCTTATTAAACTGTCTTTATCTCAGCCCTCGGCTCTAACCTTTTTTCCCCTTCCCGATTCTCTCCCCCATCCCACTGAGGGAGGGGGGGGAGTGAGCAAGCGGCTGCGTGGTGCTTAGTTGCCAGCCGGGTTAAACCACGACAGTCCTTTTTGGCGCCCAACGTGGGGCACGAAGGGCTTGAGATAACGACAGAGTAACCGGAGTATATTAAGGAATTTATATCTGTTAAATAGTTGTGGGTTCCAATTTGATTCATTTGTTCTTGATCTTAGCTTATCCGATCTGCACCATGCTCCCTCCTTTGCTGTACTTGTTAAAAGTTGGTGTTGGTTTTTGCAGTTTGTTATGCTCTGCGGTGACCAGACATGTTTTGCTTGGGAAACTTGTTATTAAAACAATGACCTTGAGCTTTATCTGGTATTTGGGTTTCATGTCGAAGTCTGTACTGCACTTTGGGTACCACCTTGCGGGGAATGTTAGCAATTATACATGGGACTCTGAAAAGTTTGTTCTGGAGGAAATACAGAATGGCACTTTTTCTGCCTTCTTTGATGATGTTTCCTCCTTCACTACAATAACTTTTCAGTATCTTGAGCATCCTTGGATAGTTAAGGTATATCTATTGATATCTATTTGGAATATTGTTTCAGTTTTGTCCAAAGTTTGTAAGCAACTTAATAATACCATCCAGATGTCTGCCCCAGGGCTGGATAGTTATGAGTGGAAGGGTATTTGGGGTAGTATGGGTAAATGCCTAGAACGATGGGCACCTCCAATGTTTTGGAAATTCACTCCTGAACAAGTGCAGAATCCTGAAAAACTGGTAGAATATTTGGAAAAGATGTGCTGTCACCCTGGAAATTCTAAGCAAACACAAATCACTGCAATGTGCTGGGGCCTGGCCCATGCTTACCGAACCCTGTTCAACATGATTCAACACATCCAAAGGGAACAGAAAGTCTCTGGATCTGATGATAAGGCCACAGCCACTGCAGCTACTCCAACCCTGGCCACAGCCACTGCAGCTACTCCAACCCCGGCCACAGCCACTTCAGCTACTCCAACCCTGGCCACAGCCACTGCAGCTACTCCAACCCTGGCCACAGCCACTGCAGCTACTCCAACCCCAGTGATATGCACTGCAGCTACTCCAATGAACCAACCCGTGCCAGTATCAGTCGCCCCTATACAAAAGAAGAAATCTTGGAAGCGAAAGTCAACTCGTTTAGAAAGGGAGGATGAAAAAGCGGGGCCATCACAAGGGGAGGAGGAACAGCTCATAAACGAGACAGAAACCACCAGATCCCTATCCTTGAGTGAGCTGCGAGATATCCGAAAAGATTTCAGCCGTCGTCCAGGTGAGCTCATTGTCACCTGGCTACTCCGATGCTGGGATAATGGGGCCAACAGCCTGGAACTGGAGGGTAAGGAAGCCAAGCAACTAGGATCCCTTTCTAGGGAAGGGGGCATTGACAAAGCAATTGGAAAAGGGACACAAATCCTCAGCCTCTGGAGGTGTCTACTGTCAGCCATGAAGGAAAGATATCCCTTCAAGGAAGATGGCATATGTCGCCCAGGTAAATGGAACACTGTGGAGAAAGGCATCCAGTACCTGAGGGAATTGGCTGTCCTGGAGGTGATTTATAGTGACCTGGACAATGACCAGCTGCCCAAAGATCCAGATAGTGTCCAGTGCACACGACCCATGTGGCAGAAGTTGTTACGTAGCGCACCAACATCATTTGCCAACACATGGGCAATGCTGAGCTGGGAAACTGGACGGGGACCAACACTGGATGAAGTGGCTGGCCAGCTCCAGGAATATGAAGAAAGTATCTCTTCCCCCTTTGTTTCGGCTGTGGAGAAACTGTCCCAAAAGGTTGAACGACTCGAAAAGCATATGTCCTACTCCCCTCCTGTACAGACCAGTATCTCAGCCATCAGAAGTAAGCGCCCTTCTGCTCAAGAAAAAGAATATCAAGGGTACACACCACGGGGCACTCTATGGTTTTACCTGCGTGACCATGGAGAGGACATGAGGAAATGGGATGGAAAACCTACCTCAGTCCTAGAGTCACGAGTACGTGAGTTGCAAAGAAAAACAAACACAAAAGGGGGCTCTTCCAGGAAACTTGTTGCTCCAATTTCCAGAGACTGGGACGACGGTAGTTTTTTCAGACAAAATAGAAGGGCTGATCTTAATTCTGATTGTGATGAAGGAACTTCTGACTCATACATACAAACCATGAGCAACAGTGACCAGGATTAGAGGGGCCCTGCCTCCAGCCAGGTGGAGGAAAGGGACAACAGGGTTTACTGGACTGTGTGGATTCGATGGCCTGGCACGTCAGACCCACAGAAGTATAGCGCTCTAGTAGACACCGGTGCACAGTGTACTCTAATGCCATCAAGCCATATAGGGGCAGAATCCATTTGTATTTCTGGAGTGACAGGGAGATCTCAAGAGCTAACTGTATTGGAGGCCGAAGTGAGCCTAACCGGGAATGAGTGGCAAAAGCACCGCATAGTGACTGGGCCAGATGCTCCGTGCATCCTGGGCATAGACTACCTCAGGAGAGGGTATTTCAAGGACCCAAAAGGGTACCGGTGGGCTTTTGGTATAGCTGCATTGGAGGCAGAAGAAATTAAGCAGCTGTCTCCCTTGCCTGGTCTCTCAAAGGACCCTTCGGTTGTGGGGTTGCTGAGTGTTGAAGAACAAGTGCCGATTGCCACCACAACAGTGCACAGGCGGCAATATCGCACCAACCGAGACTCCCTGATTCCCATCCATAAGCTGATTCGTCGATTGGAGAGCCAAGGAGTGATCAGCAAGACTCGCTCACCCTTTAACAGTCCCATATGGCCAGTGAGAAAGTCTGATGGAGAGTGGAGACTGACAGTACACTATCGTAGCCTGAATGAAGTTACGCCACCGCTGAGTGCTGCTGTGCCAGACATGCTAGAACTTCAATATGAACTGGAGTCAAAGGCAGCCAAGTGGTATGCCACAACTGATATTGCAAATGCTTTCTTTTCAATCCCTTTGGCAGCAGAGTGCAGGCCACAGTTTCCTTTCACTTGGAGGGGCATCCAGTACACCTGGAATCGACTGCCCCAGGGGTGGAAACACAGCCCTACCATTTGCCATGGACTGATCCAGACTGCACTGGAACAGCGTAATGCTCCAGAACATCTGCAATATATTGATGACATCATTGTGTGGGGCAATACAGCAGAAGAAGTTTTTGAGAAAGGGAAGAAAATAGTCCAAATTCTTCTGAGAGCCGGTTTCGCTATAAAACAAAGTAAACTCAAAGGACCTGCACAGGAGATCCAGTTTTTAGGAATCAAATGGCAAGATGGACGTCGTCAGATTCCAATGGATGTGATCAACAAAATAACAGCCGTGTCTCCACCAACTAGCAAAAAGGAAACACAAGCTTTCTTGGGCATTGTGGGTTTTGGAGAATGCATATTCCAAATTATAGCCAGATTGTAAGCCCTCTCTACCAAGTGACCCGGAAGAAGGATGATTTCAAATGGGGCCCTGAAAAACGACAAGCCTTTGAACAAATTAAACGGGAGATAGTGCATGCAGTAGCCCTTGGGCCAGTCCGGGCAGGACAAGATGTAAAGAATGTGCTCTACACCGCAGCCAGGGAGAATGGCCCTACCTGGAGCCTTTGGCAGAAAGCACCAGGGGAGACTCGAGGCCGACCCCTAGGCTTTTGGTGTCGGGGATACAGAGGATCTGAAGCCAACTATACTCCAACTGAAAAAGAGATATTGGCAGCATATGAAGGGGTTCGAGCTGCTTCAGAAGTGATTGGTACTGAAGCACAGCTCCTCCTGGCACCCCGACTGCCGGTGCTGGGCTGGATGTTCAAAGGGAAGGTCCCCTCTACACATCATGCAACTGATGCTACGTGGAGTAAGTGGGTCGCACTGATTACACAACAGGCTCGAATAGGAAACCTCAGTCACCCAGGAATCTTGGAAGTGATCATGGACTGGCCAGAAGGCAAAGATTTTGGAATATCGCCAGAGGAAGAGGTGGTGCGTGCTGAAGAAGCCCCATTATATAATAAACTGCCAGAAAATGAGAAGCAATATGCCCTGTTCACTGATGGGTCCTGTCGTCTTGTGGGAAAGCATCAGAGGTGGAAGGCTGCTGTATGGAGTCCTACAAGACAAGTTGCAGAGACTGCTGAAGGAGAAGGTGAATGGAGTCAGTTTGCAGAGGTGAAAGCCATCCAGCTGGCTTTAGATATTGCTGAAAGAGAAAAATGGCCAGTGCTCTATCTCTATACTGACTCATGGATGGTGGCAAATGCTTTGTGGGGGTGGTTGCAGGAATGGAAACAGAACAACTGGCAGCGCAGAGGCAAACCCATCTGGGCAGCCGCATTGTGGCAAGATATTGCTGCCCGGGTAGAGAACCTGGTTGTAAAGGTACATCATGTAGATGCTCATGTACCCAAGAGTCGGGCCTCTGAAGAACATCAAAACAACCAGCAGGCAGATCAGGCTGCTAAGATTGCAGTGGCTCAGGTGGATCTGGACTGGCAACATAAGGGTGAATTGTTTCTAGCTCGGTGGGCCCATGACACTTCAGGCCATCAAGGAAGAGATGCAACATACAGATGGGCTCGTGATCGAGGGGTGGACTTAACTATGGACGCTATTGCACAGGTTATCCATGAATGTGAAACATGTGCTGCGATCAAACAAGCCAAGCGGTTAAAGCCTCTCTGGTATGGAGGACGGTGGCTGAAATACAAATATGGAGAGGCTTGGCAGATTGATTATATCACACTCCCACAAATCCGCCATGGCAAGCGCTATGTGCTCACCATGGTGGAAGCGACCACTGGATGGTTGGAAACATATCCCGTGCCCCATGCCACTGCCCAGAACACTATCCTAGGCCTTGAAAAACAAGTCCTATGGCGACATGGCACTCCAGAAAGAATTGAGTCAGACAACGGAACTCACTTCCGAAACAGCCTCATAGACAAATGGGCCAAAGAGCATGGCATTGAGTGGGTCTATCACATCCCCTATCATGCACCAGCCTCTGGGAAAATTGAACGATACAATGGACTGTTAAAAACTACACTGAAAGCAATGGGTGGTGGAACATTCAAACCTTGGGATACACATTTAGCAAAAGCCACCTGGTTAGTCAACACTAGAGGATCTGCCAACCGAGCTGGCCCTGCCCAATCAAACCTCTTACGTACTGTAGAAGGGGATAAAGTCCCTGTAGTGCATGTAAAAAATATGCTGGGGAAGACAGTCTGGGTTACTCCTGCCTCAGGTAAAGGCAAACCCATCCATGGGATTGCTTTTGCTCAAGGACCTGGCTTTACTTGGTGGGTGATGCGGAAGGACAGGGAAGTCCAATGTGTACCTCAAAGGGATTTGATTTTGGGTGAAAATAGCCAATGAACTGAATTGTATAATGTTAATTGCTGTGTAATATAGTATGTCTTTATTTTTACTATTGCTGTATGTCACATCAATGGTATAACAGTAAGGATCACCCAGATTAAGAAGAATGAATTTTGAAGAAACTAAGGAAGTACAGCGGATGGAACCAGAACTGACTTCAGCAAGCAACAACCCAACACTAGACCCCATCTCTCCTGCCCTGAAAGACTGTTACGACAGATGGAGCCCAAAACTGTGGACTAAATGAACCCAATGGACATTTCAGAGGGATGGTCCATAGACTAAGGGAATGATATCTGTGTATGTACCAAAACGATGAGAAAATGGTGGTCATTAATTGGAATGTATTATAAGGGTAGGACCTAAGCATGACGTAAATGGTATAGAATAAGGGGTGGAATGTCCTGGTTTCAGCTGGGATGGAGTTAATTTTCTTCACAGAAGCTAGCATAGTGCTGCGCTTTGGATTTAGTACCAGAAGAATGTTGATAACACGCTGATGTTTTTAGTTGTTGCCAAGCAGTGCTCAGACTGCTCAAGGACTTTTTGAGCTTCTCCTGCTCGGCCAGGTGCATAACAAGCTGGGAGTACAGCACAGCTAGGACCCAAACTGTCCAAAGAGCTATTCCATACCATATAACGTCATGCTCGGGGGGGTTGGTGGGTCGGTCGGTCGCTCGGGTACTGATCGCTGCTCGGGACGGGCTGGGCATCGGTCGGCGGGTGGTGAGCAATTGCATTGTGCATCATTCGTTTTGTATATTCTGTATATTTTGTTATCATTCTCATTATTACTATTATTATTATTTTCTCTTATTAAACTGTCTTTATCTCAGCCCTCAGCTCTAACCTTTTTTCCCCTTCCCGATTCTCTCCCCCATCCCACTGAGGGAGGGGGGGAAGTGAGCGAGCGGCTGCGTGGTGCTTAGTTGCCAGCCGGGTTAAACCACGACACCCTACTGATGCCTTGAAATGTATTTCTGGTAAGTCACCAGCTTTGCATGCATGCTGCTTTCTGTGGGATGTGCAACTGTCTGACTGTGGTTCAGAGTGGTACAGAGCTGTAACAGACAGTGAGCTGTTCCTGCATTGCCACAAGAAGCAAAGCGAAGAGCTCCAAGAGTCACATGCATGAGGACTGAAGTTTTAAGTCCTATCAGAATACAGCTGCTACAACTGAGCACGCATTTCCTTTGTAGGCATTTGATACTGAACATGTGTCTTCAAAGTCCAAATAAGGCAACAGGGGAGGTATTGCTTCCCATTATATTCCAGAGCTAACTGTCCAGAGCAAAGAGACATCAGGTGGTGTCCTAGCATTGGCACTGCCAATGTCATAATCTGATTGTTTACAAACAGGTAAGAGGTAATGTTATGTAATCAGGAATCTGTCCCATCACCTTAAGGTAGGTCTGCAGTCAGGCTATGACAGTCTAGGTTGGTCTCAGTACGAATTAAACTAAGCAGCTAAGTTAGGTAGGTGGGCTTTCTGCTTCACCAGCAATGAATACATGATCTTCAGGGACTTGAATGGTTGTTCTTCTTTTATCTTTTTTTTTGCCTGTCAAAATAGTCGGTCATTCATGCTCTCTTTCTTAGCATTGTTCACCAGTTGTATCGAATACAAAATTTAACTTCACTAGCCTTTTGCTTGACAAGCTCTGTAGGGCTACTAACAACTGGCATGCTTCAGTGAATTGGTTTTTAAACTTCAGGGCTATTATTTGAGGAAAGCCGTATATATTATGTATACTTATAATATATATAAATATTTTTCAAAATTTCCTGAGATTCTAATTCCTTCTGTGTTCATTGCCTTTGAAGCTTTTAAGTGTCTGAACTTGGTGGTGAATTTGTCATTTCCTTCTCTTTTTCTGTAGTGCCTGAACTCCTGCCAGTTCTTCTTACAAACTATGAAATATTCCTCTGCTTTTGGCAACTTTATTCAAGGTACAAAGGTGTCTGTAACTCATTGGAGGCTGCTCTGTTTTGATCAACCTCTTTATTTAGCTAACTAGTTGCCAGTAAACTGCTCCACTGACAGCCTGGCTCTTTCCTCAGCTCTTGTGCCTGCATGCTGAGAGGGTTTTCCTATGTTTTGGGTTATGAATGAAAAGACATTATCACTTGCATACAGAAAAGACTAGCGTTTCAAGTGTGGCTTGTTTCTCTAACCACCTTTGGGGCGGCGGTGGGGCCCTGGTGACGCCCTGTCTGGTGCCAGCCACCGGCTGGGGGCGCATGCACGTGGCAGGCGCGTGAGACCCCGGGTGCGGGTGGGGGGCTTGGGCAGGAGGCGCGCGCCATTGCCCCGGGTGAGCGCGGCGCCGGCGTGAGGCGTGAGGCGGCTGCTGCCGGGGCGAGCGCGAGGCTGCGGCCGGTGGCAGCCTGCCCGGGCGCGTGCCACAGGCACACAGGCTGTACAAGGCCGCCGTCTCAGAGCCCGTGTGCGATCACCAGCCCTGTGGGAGCCCACTGAGTGCCCTGGGCGATCACAGACCTCACGGGAGACACCTGAGAACTCTGGGCGATTACTGAGAGCCCCGCGAGACCACCGACCCTGCGGGTGTGATCACCCACCACCGAAGAAGCACGGACCCCCAGGACGCCGCGGATCCATGGTGGTGACTGTCTGTGCTCCTCCATCCAGACCTCTCGCTTAATTTCCCATCTTTCTTTCCTTCCTTTCCTGTCGCTGCTTTCTCTCTTCCCCCCGAGCAGGGAATAGATGGGCGGATTTACGGCATCTGACCTCGTTTGCGTCTTAATCTTGCTGGAAGGGATGGAACCTGAAAGGAGAGGTTGGTCCAGCCGCCCCTGGCCTCCCAGCCTCGGCTAAGGTCGGTTGGAAAGCACGGGGGTCCTCCTCTCATCCAACAATATTGGATTCTATGATTAAATTGGCGTCACAGACAGGATCCCTCGAAGCGAGAGTGTCGTATTGCCCACCCGTTCTTGTGTTACCATGTGGTATGTGTGAGCCTCTCAGAGGCGTTAAGGGTGGGACTTTGCAATTAATTGCTCCCGATGAGCCGCCTCCCTGAGATGCCCACACCGCCCTTGCTGTAGGGTTGATTTGTCCCCAGTGGTGGCCGCAGGTTTTTGTCTGCTTTGGGTACGTTAGGCCTCCCAGGAACGAACTGGGGGTGGCACCGTGTGAGAGCTTGAAACTTGTGTGCTGCCTTCCTGGGACAGCTGTGCCCTCCTTATCTGACTGGTAAATGAGTGCCCCTGGAGGCAGGGAAACGCTGTCTGACCTCTTGGAGAAGCCCAGCGCCCAGCCTTCTGAGACCACCATCATGCTGCCGAATTTCAGACCATTGAATCCCTCCAAACTCTGGTTAAAACTTTGCAAGGAAAAGTTGGGGAATTGGAAATACAACTGGAGGAGGAAAAGGACCAAGTTAAGAATTTGCAGATTGCTCTTAAGGAGCAGCTCCTGGTGAACGCCGCCCACGAGGAGGCACACTCCCCCTTTCCCCCCCGGCCATTTAAACCATTAGCGATCTGCAAGCGGTGAGAGAAGATTCACAAAGAGCCGAACCACCCTTGCTGCGACCCTTAATTAAAACCAAATATAGTTATGAATATGAGCGGGATCATTTTACCCAGGTTACAACTAAAGAAATCCTCTGCACTGCCACTGAATTGGCAAAATTTAAAAAAATTTTGGCCAAACCCAAGGGAACGGGAGACCGATGATGTGTGCGGAGTATTGTTATTGGGAGGGGATCAGATTTTGCTCAGTGAACGGGAGATGGAAGGGTATTGGGGGCCGGGAGCATTTTTAACTCCCGGAGACCCTCGAGCCCCCTGGTCCCTGATGCAACGAGCAGCTCATTGGGCTGGAGGGTTAAACCCCCCAGGAAGGGGGCACCCCCTCGCCATTACAGGGACCGTGGATCACTTGGTGGAAAGCGTGCAGAAAGCGGCTTGCCTGCAAATGGTGAGCAATCGGAAATTGGAACCCCAGCAGGAATCCCCAATGATGATGCCGGCAGATGCTGAGGGAATGACCCCCCTCATAAGCAGACTCCCCGTTTCTTTAAAACTGGTTGGGATTCAATTGCAAGGAAAAACAGAGGCGATGGCTCAGGGTGAGGGAGTGGCAGCAGCCTTAGAGGGGCTCACTCCCAATCGGCCTTGCCAACCCCCATGTAGGAAAATGTGGACTTGGGGTGAAGTAGCCCAAGTGTTGATCAATTATGGGTGCAAATATGGCCCCCCCCCAAACAGACTCCAGGAACCTGAAGTGGGCCAAAGGTAAAACGGTCCTGTGCCCTGGAGGGACAAAGGGGCCGCCTTGGTAAAACCACCCGGGGAGTGACACAGGGCTTTCCACACAAGCGCAGCAGCTTGTGGGAAAAAGGCTGGCAAATGAGGATCCCACAGGACCTCACGGACGGGCTGCCGACAGACAGGTTGGAGAAGCTGGTGACGGGGTGGCCTGATAAACCCGTGAGCGGGGAAGCAGACCCTAAAGGTGCCGCTGCCCCCAGCGCACCCTCTGGGATCGGCCCTTTAGACCGTTCTGCTGGTATTTATAGCAGATCTGCTCTGTTACCATCAGCAGTGTTTTGGTCCTTGTTATCCCTTTGGTCGGCCACCGTCCTCACCTGTAATAGCTGGAAAACCTCTGGTACCATCTCCCCTACCCCCCTTTTTTTGATTGTCAACAGGCAGCTAATTTGATTAATCTAATTGGAAATTGAGTTGAGATAGCAGTCCAAACTGCTTGGAGGTGTTGCCTTACTTTTTAACCTGTATTTATAAGGTGTTCCAGTAAAAGAGGATGTAGCCTTTGTTGCTTTCACTTCTAAGCAACAATCACCCACGGTTCGACGTGTGAGCTGCACAGGGGGGTCGCGTCCTCGACCCTGGGCCACTGATGCACAGACACCAATATGAGGATGCAGCAAATGGCATTAATTATAACACAACAACAGCTTTTATACCCCTTATCAGGCCCGCCCTTCTTCTTCCTTCTTCTTGGTGACGATGATCAGTAGGCGGTCTTCTACACTCAATTGCTTCTCCCCTTTTTATTCCCCACAATTCCCCCTCCCCATGCTATAAAGGCATTTCTCGCATTAAGCATTAATAACTAATATTCTAATATCTTTCTCTTCTAATTAAATGCAATGCTCTCCTAATGTATGTTGTCATTGCTGGCCAGTCAATGACAACATACAATTATTATAATTATAATTGCTATTATTACATACTCTATTTTCCAGAGGACTTGCTTAGAATTCTTCAATCCGGAGATTAGAGGTTCTCCCCGAGAATTCCTCGGTGCCGGCTGGAGATCCCATAATCTCGTGGATCTGTCGAGATTCACAAGCAATGTCCCATCTGGGTCGCTACCCTTTTCTTTTAAAGCTACAAACATATAACATCTTATAATATTATGATTATCTAAGCCTTTTAGTAAGCAATAATGCATAGCATCTACTGCTTGCGCCTTTTTCTTAGCAAGCGAAGCAAAGCTTTTATCTATACTACTAAAACTGTTTAATAACACATTTATAATACAAAAGTTGATCGAAATGTTCTGCATCTTCTTTGGTTTGCTGTGCTTTCTTTTCTTCTGTTTTTCTGCTTCATCTGGCATTGATAACTTCTGATATCCTTCCTGTCGCACTTCTTTTTCTGGGCTTCAGCTGAAGAATCGATCCTGCAAAATTTTCTCAGACTATTCATTAATTTTGAGATCTGGCTGTACCCACCTTGCGGGTACCCATTTAAGTACTTCGTCTTTTTTTCACTGCTGTATAACCATGTCCCATCACCACTAGTTTCCATCCCTCCTCCCAGCTACCAATATCTGGGAAGTGGACTAGGACTCGAGGCCCTTGTTCTTCTGTTCTGATTGCCCAATGCTTATGCACTGGGGATTCTGACTCATTACCCCTAATAAAGTGATTTAAAGCATAGAGTGCTTGATTTAAAATTCTAGTTTGTTCTGAAACTGGAATCGCCTTTTGTTCTCCATATCCTTCCCCCTCCCCAAGAATTTGAATTTTTCTTTTTAAAGTTTGATTTGCTCTTTCAATAATAGCTTGTCCTTGGCTATTATATGGAACTCCATGACACAATTTTATACCCCATTTGTCTGCCCAGTTTTTTGTTGAGCTTGCTATAAAGCATGCTCCATTATCTGTTTTTATCTGCTGTGGGATTCCTAACCAGGCTATAACTGTGCTCCAATGGTGTTGTATTGCTCGAGTATTTGGAGTCTTATGCTGTGTAGCTACTATCACTGTAGTACATGTATCAATTGTGACAGCCAACCATTGTTTCGGTCGCATGAGAGAGCACATCGTAAAATCGGACTGCCAGATCTGATTAGGTTGTATACCTCGAGGGTTCACTCCAGCACCCCAAAGTGCGGAATTCTGACAATAAGGACAGGTGCTTATTACATCTTTTGCTTGAGTTAAAGTAATATTACAGTGTTTTGCGAGTGCTTTGGCGCCTATGTGTATCTCTCATGCAACTCTCTAGCTTTTCTGACTGTCCATACTCGCTGAGCGGCTTTGTCTGCTCTGTCATTTCCCTCCTGATATATTCCTTTGATTGTAGTATGGCTGTTAACATGTATTATTGACACTGTTGCCTCTCTTTTCTGCAGTGCTGCCTGTATTCTTAATGCAATTTCTGTTCCAGCTACTCCTGGATAGGCCATATTTTGTACCATGCGAAACACAAACATAGAGTCTGTTACTATGTTTAAGTGAATTAAAGGCCATCTCTGGATGGCTTCTGCGATGGCGATTGCTTCTAATTGTTGCACACTAGCTCTGGGTTCGGTGAAGAGCAGTTTCTGCCAGTTGTTGTCTTCTTCTTGCCACACTATAGCTGCGACTCCTGTCTTTGAAGAAGTGTCAGTATATACAGTTTTACCTTCTTTTGGAATTGTTAAAACACAAGGTTCCCAGGATAGTTTTAACGTTCGGACATGTTCTACAAAGTTAGATTTTACATTGGTTTCAATGTCCCCATAGTAATCATATAATGCTAAAGCTACTGTCTCTGATGTCTGGCTAATAGTGATTGGATATATAAAACAAAATATACAGCTATCTTAGTTTCTACTTGCAATCAGTACATTTTCTTTAGCTCATAGCTTCTTACTTGTTTCAGTGTACCAAGGACACGCTGTTTACAAACCTTGGATTGTCTACATATTCCCATAATACTTTGTGGCCCTGTTGTTCAAGAAACCCCTTTACAATTCCCTCTTTTTTTGCTTTTTGCCAAGCAGGGACTTGTAGTAGCAAGGCAAGAGACGATTTCTTCAAATTGCAAAGAAGTACAGATATAGGGATATCTGGCAAAGCTCAATCAAACTCTACACATCTAATATATTTTCATTAACGACCACCCTCTTCCCATCCTTTAAAATATTACACAGATATCATTCTTTTAGTCTATGGACTGCCCTTGTAAGATGTCCAGAAATGTCCACAAAATGTCACTGCTGCACTTGCACTGCTTCTTGTAAGGCTTGTCCTCCGTTGGTTTAGGTGGTTCTTGCTATAGTAATTCCTAGAACATGCAACTCAAATAATGGGTTACAACAATTTAAAGGTATATTCATTACAATTTCTACCCATGGTCTCTTTGGACCAGACCTTAGGGTTTAGCATTGCTATGAACTCTTCTTGTTTGGACTTATCCACAGCCTGTCCAGCACAGCAGCACAGAAACAGCAGCGATGCCCTGGCCATCTGCCAGCCCAGGCACATCACCATGGCGGTTATCAAAATGTTCCCAGGCACAGCGCAGTGAAATGATAAGCAGTACAGCGGTACAGCAAGCAGCAAAAGTAAAAAGCAGTAACTAACGAGCACTGAACTAATATACAGTAAGGCAAGCAAGCCCCATTGCAAGCACAGGAGCCTGCTGATTAATAGCTAAACAGCAATAACAGCTATAAATTTGATCCAGCACATTCCAATGAAACCTGTCATTATCTCAAACCTTTCGAGTCCCATATCATTGCTAAGAGTATCTTAAAAACTACTTGAACAAAAAATCTGACTCCAATTCTGTCAACTCCGTGTGTTCAGATACACCTTTCATGCCAAAAGGGACTGTCGTGGTAAACACCACGCAGCTACTCGCTCACTCCCCGGTTGAGATAAAGACAGCTTAATAGGTAAAGCAAAAAACCACACGCGTAAGCTAAGCAAAGCAAAGCAAGGAATTCATTCACCACTTCCCATGGGCAGGCAGGTGTTTCACCATCCTCAGGAAAGCAGGGCTCTGTCACGCGTAATGGTTACTTAAAAAGACAGACGCTATCACTCAAAATGTCACCCTATCACCTGAACAGGGAAGGCAGTATCATTAGGCATAAAGTCCCCTTCGATGATTGCATTTCGAATTACTCCGTGTCACCACTGAATCGGATCGGGGGGTGTGTGTGTGTGTGTGTGTGTCCCTATCTGAGCCCTGTGGATTAGGGAAAGTGATGGAATTATGTGAGTCGGGCCCTGAGGTCATAGCTTGCCGTGCCTGGTTCTCATCACATGTCCTCCTCCAATATTCTAATTCTCTTTGCTCTTCTTCAGCTATCCTCCCTAGTTTTTCCTCTAGTTCAGGCGAAATTAGTGGTCGCATTCCTGCATACCGGCCTTCATTGAGGGCTTCTCCGACTTTTGCCGTTTGCTCTGTTAACTCTTTCGGGCCTGGTAAAATCTCATTGTCCCGCACAGGCAGGTGAGCCAATCGATGTATCAGCTTTTGCGCTTCCGCATTATGCCTAGACAACTCAGTTCGTAAGAACAACATATCTGCGTCACAGACCATCTCCGGATCGAGTTGGAGACAAGTCAGCTAACTTCTGAATGATTTTTTGCGTTTCTTGATTTTGCTTACACAATTCTTCTCTAATCGCCTGCACCTCAACAGGAGAGAATGTCTCTGGCAAAGGTGGAATATGAGGCGGAGGGGAAAATACTGTTTCAATAATCATAGGTACGTTCGTCTTTGACTCAGCCTCCTGTTACTCTGTATTGTTGTTTTTCGAGTCTAGTGCTTCAGCGGCACAGGTGGCTACCGATCATTCGGCTTTTAGATCTTTAAGTACCGCGGTAATGAGTTTCCATGCCGAACTTAAAGCGACAGCCTCCTTATACCCATTGCCGACCTCATCCCACAACGCATCTCCCAGCTTATCTCAGCAGACTAAATCAAAAACATCTCGAGCTGAGGTAAAAAAACCATGTGACTGTCCCCATAACAATTTAAATCTTTTTAATTTTCTTCTCTCACAGAGAGAATATGCTGGAACAGTCTCGGCTGCTCCCCTCTTCTTTTTTTTTTTTCTTTTTTTTTTTTTTTTTTTTTTTTTCTTCTTTTTTTTTTTGATGATCCACAGCCAAGTCCTTTTCATAAAATCACTGTGCCATCATAGGCACATCGGGGGGGGGTTGATGGTTCCGTAGGAGGTGCTGTGGCGGCACCTGCACTGCTGGCTGGTCCTCTTGTTCACGCCTCTCTCCTTCCCACTTCCACGCCCCTTCTAATCGCTGAATTAATTTTGATACCTCCCCTTCCTTTTCTTCCACTTGTGGCGCAGTTGTTTTTCTAATCAATGCCCCAGGAATCCAGTCTAACGGATCTACAGGCACCTTTTCTAATACTTTCTCGGTAGCCATCTTTGGGGCGTTGGTTCTTTCTCCCGCTCTCTCGCGCTCCCATCTCTGGATTTCCTCTAACTCTCCCCAAGGGTATCGAGGGGGTGAACAAGGGGATCTTCCCGGGTTTTTTCTCTCCTCTTTCCCATCCAGTCCACTTTCCCCGCTTTCCCTTTTTGCTGCATGGGAAACGCGGCGCATCCCCCCTTTTCTTGATCTCCGCGCTCCGCCACCTCAAACTCCCGTTGTAATTCTTCAAATGCCTGCTGCTCCAACTCTCGCTCCAACTCTCCCCCGTACACTCCCTCCTCGTCTCCTGAGCTATCTTCCTCTTGCTGTTGATTTTCGCTCTGTGCTGCTTGATCTTTGCTTTCACACAGAGCCTGATGGGCTGCCTGCCACGTCTCTAGCTCTTCTTGCGCTTTTTGGATAAGTCGTAAAACCGACCCCCAGATCTTTAGAGCTCGAGCAGATTTATTAGCCATTGCGTGCTCCGCTAGAGCTTGCGTGCACTTGGCCCAGTTCTCCGGTGGTAATATACCGCCAGGAGATTGAATCGCTCCTTCCTTCAGAAGCCTCTCTACACAATCTCGGACGTCTTTTTTCTTCACAGAAGTAGAATATTCACGTCCCATCGCACATACTACCTTAAGTATGGCATCCATGGTCCGGACCACACACACACGGGTACCCGCGTTTCCTCTCGACCACAGGGGGGTTCAACGTCACACTTCCCTGGGCCTCTCGACCACCAGCGGTCCGCAGCCTCACACGATCACGTCGGGGTCACCATTTGTTGCTTTCACTTCTAAGCAACAATCACCCACGGTTCGACGTGTGAGCTGCACAGGGGGGTCGCGTCCTCGACCCTGGGCCACTGATGCACAGACACCAATATGAGGATGCAGCAAATGGCGTTAATTATAACACAAAAACAGCTTTTATACCCCTTATCAGGCCCGCCCTTCTTCTTCCTTCTTCTTGGTGACAATGACCAGTAGGCGGTCTTCTACACTCAATTGCTTCTCCCCTTTTTATTCCCCACAAGCCTCTAAGAAACGTACTACAGTACCAGCCCTATGGTCTTAGCTGGGAAGGATTCTGGATAATATATATTCTCATCTGGATGCTCATTCCTAACTGTCTACTGTATTTGTTACCAAAAGTGGTTCCACAAGAGCTACAGAAAAAAATCTGGATATCCTAATGTTCTAAGTATTAATAATAAAGTTTAAAATGCTTTTGCTGATTTTTCATTTTGCTGATTTTTCTGGTCTCAAACAGTATTTAACCTGATTGACCTAGTTCATTTCTGCAGAAAACCTGAGGGACTTGGGACTGTTGCTGTGGTTCTTAGTAACCCCTCACAGAGATTGTACCCAAGTTAAATGGGTTTGATGTGGACTTTCTTGTTTAACCTGTAGCTGTTTCCTGGTGCCAGAATAATGAACCATGGCTTGTTTGGTGGACGTTAGTTCAGCCCTGAGTATAGTTCATAAACTACCCAAGGGTCTAGGTGAGTCAGGAAGTAGTTTGAAATTGCTTTGTTTTGTCCCATTTTTTGGACACATTTGTCCATTGAATGGGCATATTTGGCTCAGAATTGTTTGGAATAAAAATACTTCAGAATCAGGTTAACATGGGAATTAGTTGACTAGGTTTTATTTCTGCTCATTTCTCATAATTTGGGATCTTCTTTCTAATCCTTGCTCTCTCCCAAATGGGCCATGAGGTTTCTGTTCAGTGGCATGGGGCTCATCCTTACAACCCCTTTCCCCCTACAAGAGCAGGAAAACACTTGAGAACCATACAGCATATGCTTTTCACAAGACATGAGTTATTTGTGTTGCCACACATGGCTATACTATCACGTGCTAACCAACAACAGGAATTAATCTTTCTTACTTTCCCACAGTTGGGAGAAGAACAAATGTACCACTGAAGGAATTTTGTTGCAGTCATTTGGTTCAGTCCCATGGCAAGAATTGAAATCTTCAGTACTGCAGCTAAAATTCTGCATTACTAGTGTGGAAAAAATACAATTGTTTATGCTATGATAGACTCTGATCCCTTACCACCTCTAGGTATACTGATTCCTTTAGGAAAAACAAAGTAGCCCAGAAAATCTTGTCTGTGCTAAACATGCTCATCATCTAGAATCTTCTAGCATTTTCTTCCTTTCTCAGTGGAAGAAATTACTTAGGGACATCATACATTAGCAGTAGCAATGCTAGATTTCCCTACCTGTGCTATAACCCTTCTGGCTGTTCTGGTCTGGGCTATTGATGGGTTCTTGCATACAACCTGTGAATTCACTCAGAGATGTTCTGAAAGGAATCCAGTGTTTCTAATAAACTTTCAATTTATGTGGCTGTATATCAGAAAAGTTGATTACTTTATCTTGTTCTCAGACTGATTCTCTCACCATCACTCAAGACTTGTTAGTTGTACTAGAAGGTGGCAGACTGCTGGGAATTAAACACTGTTTAGGAATACCTGAAAAGGCATTTTCCTGACATAAACTTTGCCAGATCTTCTTTCTCGGCCTTGACTTCTGATATCCCTGGGTCAGCTGAACTCAAGTTCAACACTTGTCATGACCAAATACTGTCAAAACCATTGGTCTGCCATTGTAACCTGAACATGGGCTGCAGTTGAAAGATCCTGATGAGAGCTTAACCAAAAGAAATCAAGCTCAATGTCAAAACTAAGTGTGTTTATCCATAGTTTTTAGGTGAAAGTTGTATTCAATGTCTCCTTTTTAGTTTTTACACCTATTCTTGATTCAGTCATTCACATGAACACATTTTCTTTGTAGCTGCTTGAAAGAAATATTTTAAGGAATCCTTCTGGTTGGGCAAAAAAGTTCTGGAAACTTAATTGCTCAGGAAATAATCTGTTGAAAATAGATGTTGTAATTGAAATCTTACACCCAGGTCTTCAGTGTGACTGCTTTGCTTTATACTTGGTAGACAAACATGAACTTGTGTCTGGAATTGCTGCTTCTTTTCCCTTTCCAAGAAATGACAGCAGATAGACACAACAGGACAAGCAGAGTAATAGCGAACTGCAGTACTACAGCAGATGTGCATTCTCTCAAGTCAATGGAGTTGGATTAAATTTTGCCAGAGAGAGGAAGTTAGTGAAGCAAGAAACAGTACTAAAAGATGGTATTTCCAAAAAGAATAATTGGTCAGCCATGAAAAGCAATTTAAAAGCTGAGGACCTGACAGAATAATCTGAACTGTCTTGGAAGAACTTCTATGGGAATTTATTGAACAGACATAAAGTGGGGTAGGTAGGACAGCCCTCAAAAGGAAGAAGTGCAGTGCACTGAAAATGAATAAAGCAGAGGGTGATGGCAATCTTCCCAGGTCTAACCACTGTACTAAGTAGCTTTAAAGTTTATCTTGTTTGTCATGAACCTGATGCTTGATGGTAAAATGGTGCTGCTTCCCTGAAAGGCTAAGAGAGTTGGGGTTGTTCAGCCTGGAGAAGAGAAGGGTCCAGGGAGACCTTATTTCAGCCTTTCAATACTTAAAAGGTACTTATGAGAAAAATGGGGACAGACTTTTTAGTAGGGCCTATTGCGAGAGGACAAGGGGTAATGGGTTTAAACTAAAAGAGGGTAGATTTAGGCTAGTTATAAGGAAGAAATTTTTTACGATGAGGGTGGTGAAACACTGGAACACGTTGCCCAGAGAGGTGGTAGATGCCCCATCCCTGGAAACATTCAAGATCAAGTTAGACAGGGATCTGAGCAACCTGATCTAGTTAGCATTGTCCCTGCTCACTGCAGGGGGGTTGGACTAGATGGCCTTTAAAGGTCCCTTCCAACCCAATCTATTCTATGATTCTATGTTGGTTTTGGTTTTTTCAAGTCATTGTGGGACCCACTTTAAGGCTGTCTTTATCAGCATTTATATGTTGGAAATGTTCTAATCTCACTGTTTCTAAACTTCCTTCTGAGATCACGTCTGGGAACTGTGAACTTTACTGCTGATTTCAGTAGAGCAGACTGGGGGAGGTGGGTGGTTCTGCCTCTGGTTGCATTGCCCTTTTAGGAACTAGAGAAACAGGAGAGATTAGGCTGCTTTTAAAGACCAAATAGTGCTGGAGTGCCTTTTAAAGAAGCAATCCCTTATATGGTCAGGGAGATTGATAAGTATGCATCTTGTCATAAGAAAAGACACATACTTAAAATTGCACACTATTCTGGTCTAGAGTGTCTGCTGCAGTCCATTGCAGTTGTGAAATCCTCCCTGACGATAAGAAGCCACATCCTTTTCCATAACAAAAGGAGCTGTCATTTCCAGAAAATGTGCCTGGATGGGGAAGTGATGCCAATTCCAACACCTCCGCAATGTGTGGGGTTTGTTGTGCTCTTTTGTCCTCCATCTCTACGTGCCATCCTCCAGCCCTCTCAGGGTTAATGTTTTGGGAAGTAAGTGTGAAATGATTACAAGCTGAAACCTTCCATCCCTGGAGAAATAGCCACTGCCCCAGCTGAAGGTATTTAGCAGGGCCTGACTGCTGTTAGCACTGCCAGTTTGTAATCTGCAGTCTGTTGCCGTTCTTCTGCCCCAGCAGAACTGAGCTGCTGCTACCACTTAAGGCTTAGTGATCCCTGAAGGGGTTTCAACTTGATTTGGGAAGTGCTGGCTTAGTGATTCATGTGTATCAGGACATCAGAGATTTAGCTCTTTTCCTCCTCTCCAGGGAAGTTTTTCTCAAAGTGTAGAAAAGAACTGAAATGGATAGAAGCTGGAGGACTCATTTCAAGACTGAAATGGATAGAGGAGGTGAGACTGAATACCCCAGGGGCTGGAGAACCTGTGGGTTAGAGGTAGAGAACTGGGCACTAGTCTCTTTTCCCAAAACTGAAGAGGTGAGTTCAGACATGTTTCCAACCAGGCATGGTCACATGGCCAATTTGGAGCTAGTAAACTCTATGAAGTTGGATATTTATGGTCCTTGTTACCTTAAGGGCATTGGGCCTGTGCTTTGCTGCAGGTCATAGGGCTGAATTCTGCACAGATATCATGCTGATTACCTAGGACCTTCTCAAGGTTCCACTGGAGGTATGGGTACCTAATGGTGCACAGAGGAGAACAAAACCTGGGTTTCCAGTCTGCTTCCAAGTTGGCCCTTATTTTGTAGGGTAGCAGCCACCAAGGCCTAAAGAAAAGGCAGGTTGCATAAATCTCATTGTAGCTTAGCTCATGCTCAACTTCACTTCCAAGAATTTCTTGGTATTTAGTTGACTATAATATAAATTTTTCCTTGGAATCCTTGCCTTTCAAAGTTGACTACCCTTAATTATGAATGCCTTTTTTTCTCCTGAGCTATTTAAGAGAGCTATCAGTAACAATGAAATATTGATTATTCAGTCAGCTGTTTGTCATTGATTAACATGTTATGTTCAAAAGAGCAATAGGGCTGAGGGAATATAGCAGTCTGGGCTTCTGACGCTTGGCAGTATAGCTTTAAGAGACTGAATCCAAAACTTATGTAAATGACTTGACTGGAGGAGTTGGAGTTAAAGGCTGCAGGTGCACAACATAATTTTGGGCTTATAAACCACTTTCCTCTGGAAGCACCTGATGAGATGGTAAGATGTATATTGGACTTTGGCTGGTGGGTATCACAGGGCTCTGACCTGTGTATTTGGAGGATTTTGGTAATATGTTACTGAAGCAGTGATACCCTTAAAAACCAAAAGATTTTACTGGACTCCTCTGCACCAAGCTTGCTAGGAGAGGCTACTTCAAAAACTGGGTTCTGTTCTCCATTTTCTGCGGTCTTTTTTTAAACTTAACATCCAGACCATTGCCAAAAGATCTTGGTGACTATGCTAAACAAGAGAGTGACTTGTAGGCATGCCTGTGCAGGGTAGACAAGCACAACTGAACTAATTCTGTCTGTGTTGACTGTGGAGATGGAAGCAGAAATATGTGGGCTAGGTACATAATTGATCAGATTAAGCGTACCAGCAGCGTATATGGGTGGTAATGTGTTGGTGCTGATTCTTGAAAGGCTATATACTGTTGGAGATGACAGATCTACTTGTCTGGGTCTCCACTAGCTTGGGATCTCTTTCTCCCACTCATAAGAAGACTGAATGAAGCATTAAGATGCATAATGTGTCCCTCTGTGCCTCCCTTCAATTTCTATGTCTGTAACAGGTGGCAGGGCTCAGGTATATTTTCTCCAATTTGTGCAATTCTTGTCCTGCTTTTTTTTTTTCAACTTTCTGCCTAGGCATAATTTGTGTAACCCATTTCCTAAGCACCCTCTTAAAATATGTTTAACAGAGATTTGATGTGTGGGAGAGAAAGTACTTGTTAATTGTTAGGACAACTGGGAAAGACCCAGAAGATCCTCAGAAGATCATGGGCATCCCCAAAAGAAGTTGTATTAAATAAAATTATTTTAAGGAAGGCATCCTTCCACAATAACCAAGAGCCATTAAAAAAAAAAAAAAAGTTCCTGTATTTCTACAGGAGATAAAATACTTTTTCTTTTAATTCATGTATCAATCAAGTCCTTCAAAGGAGGTGGACCAAGTAGTTTAAGATGAAACTAAAAGGCAGTATTGCTTTAATTTTACTGCTCATCAGGAGGCATAACTTAAATTAATGGAATACCTTGCTCTGAAGACTTCAGACAGTTTAATAAAAACTTTTTTCTTTAATTATTACAATTCCTTATTCCTTCATCTACTGAAAATGTTACTGTTTAGTTCAAAAAGTTATAAGGATGATACAAACAATTTTGTAATAAACTGTTTGCACAAAAATCAGAGCACTGTTTCTGGCACGCTGCATGCTCACTTTTGAAACAGTGTCTTAAGAACTTTGCAGGAAATACTGTTTTCTTAGTCCAGGAATATATTGGAAAATGCTTGTTGCTAGTATGCTTTATTAGTTTACAAATATTCATGTGAAAATAATGCTTATGATTGTTGCTGTTGGCTCCCCCAATCATGACATGAAGCTAAATAAAAATACGCCAAGAAATGGTTTTTTTATTAGTATTAAGGGGTGAGACTTTTGGAGCACTTGAAAAGATATGTAATGTAACAGGTTCTGCAGAGTTAGTGTTCTCACTTGTTTGGGCTAGATTTCCTGAGGGGCCTTGGGTTTTATTTATTATATTGAACATGCTATTTCGCTTGGAGAGTCCTTATCAGGTTATCTAGAAGAGAGAGGATGAGACGACCAAAAGTACTATGGGAAGTGCTTTGTAGTTGAGTAGCTTTCTGACAAGGCCTCCAAAGGTGCTATTTGCTATTAAAAGATTATCAAAACACCCTGGATCTTGTTTAGGTGACTTTCTGTGGACCTTTTCCAGCTGTTGTTAAGCCTTATTAAATATGCCTTCATAGAAAACAACATAAACATAAATCTGTAGTGGTTAAACAGAAAGCATCAAGGTAGAAGCTGAAACGCCTTCACATAGTCTCTGTTGTCCTATTGACTTGTTTGCATGCTGTAGTATTATTATGACTAAATGATGAATGCAGTACAGGGGTAAAACTAACACAAGGGAATTCCTTGCCTAGAGTGCCTTGCCAAGGGCACTGGAGTGAGCAATAGGCTTGCTTACTGACAAACATTGCAGTAACCTCTTTGAAATCAGTAGTGTTAGGTCCATGTAGACTTTCCATTGCTCTAAATCACTGTACTTCTGTTGAAGTTTGAACTTTGCCACATGAAAATTTGGCTGATACTTGATGTAGGAGAGGGAAAAGGACATGCTAATTGTTCGCTGGAGGAAAACCAGAAGAATGTTTAAGGAGCCCTCCAAACACCTGCATAACAAGCCAGTCAAAAGAGGTCATTATCCTGGTGTATTTAGCATTGGTGCAGCCTCACTTTGAGTACTGTGTGCAGTTCTGGGCCCCAAAATTTAAGAAGGATGTGAAAATACTTGAATGTCTCCAGAAGAGGGCAACAAAGCTGGTGAAATGGCTCGAAGACATGTCCTATGAGGAGCAGCTAAGGGCTCTGGATTTGACTAGTTTGGGGAAAAGGAGTCTGAGGGGCGATCTCATTGCTCTCTACAGCTTCCTGAGGGGAGGTGGAGAGGGAGGTGCTTATCTCTTCTCCCTGGTATCCAGTGATAGGACACATGGGAATGGTTCAAAGCTGTTCCAGGGGAGGTTCAGACTTGACATTAGGAAGTCTTTCTTTACCAAGAGGGTGGTCAAACACTGGAATAGGCTTGCTAGAGAGGTGGTTGATGCCCCATGCCTGTCAGTGTTTGAGAGGCATTTGGACAAAGCCCTTATTAAGATGCTTTAACTTTTGGCCAGCCCTGAATTGGTCAGGCAGTTGGACTATATGGTCATTGTAGGTCCCTTCCAACTGAAACTACTCTACTACTTCCAACTGGAATTACTCATTGCTGCATGAGGAAAGGTTTTTCCAGATCTAAACAGAAAATATGAGCCTGCCCCCTGGACAGAGGAGGAAAGAGAGGACACACACCTTGTTAGATACTCAAGAGGTCATCTAGGAAGGGGTAGAAGGTAATAGGAAAATGGAAAGCAACTGACATACAAACAGAAAACAAGTTTTCTTTTCCTTCACAGCTTTGCAGAATTGTGCCTGAGAAGAATTGCTAGGGAAGAATACTTCAGGCTACTATTTAAGTGTAGTAGTGACAGAAATGGAGTTTCCCTCAACTCACATGGGAGCTTCCATCTGCCTCCAGCAGATCCTCAGCAAAGGAGCTGGTGTTAAAGCAGGGTTCCTTCACAGTATTACATTTTTCAGATGCTCAGTCTGTTTGAATGTCATCTTCCTGATAGCATGCCTACTTCTGCTGTTAAAACAGATGGATTTGTGCAATATGAAAAAGACAGCATGGGAGGGGTTTTGAGCTGAGCCTCAGAAAGGCACTTTGGGGGTTTTTTGGACTTTGATAATTACCTTCAGGTATTTTCAGAGGATGGTCCAGGGATACTCATTAGGAAACTTTCATTAGACTGAATTCTGAAACCTGTTCCAAATCATGTGGTATGCAGACAGACCCTTTCTTTCTTGGTTTGTCTGGCTGGTTTTTTTTAATACTGAAAAGCCATCCAAAACCTATCTTTAAAAATTCATCAGTGAAGAGTGAATTGGTTGATGTGATATCTAACTGCTGTGAAAAGTACTTAGCTACTTTGTTGGAAGAAAGCAAAGTCAATGATTTGCAGCAGCTGAGGATATGACCCAATATTCTTCCTTACAGCACAACTATTTGAGACTTGGCACGTTAACAAGATACCATCTTTAATGATGTATGCCTACAGAGTAGATAACACTTAAAATAAGGAAATGTTTGCTTGTTGTCTCACATATGGGGATTTGGCTACAGGGGAAATCATTATCCTGTTTATAAAAGGGTGATTACTGTTAAAATCTTTAAGTCGTATTTTAATGTTTTAGTTTAGTGGATCCCAGCTTCCACTGAGGGTTGCAGCTTCAGAGGGCAGTTCAGGATAGTTTGATTTATGAGGGGCTGTTGGGTGCCTTGCATTTTCTCCATAACAAAATAGGGGATTGCTTGCTGAGTTACATCAATGGGTGCTTCATCTTAAGAAGAATGAAATTGTCTGTGTTTTGGCTAGGAGAGATCAGCAGATGCTTCACTTCTCCATTCTCAGGTGCCAATTAAGCCTTATGCATTAAGCCTTATGATTAAGCCTTAAGCCTATTTCCAGATAGGAATTTTGGACTGTCCCAAGGGGGCATATGTAGTGTCAAATGATGTGCTACTTCTACCAAATATGTTATATCTAGACATCAAAAACCTGCCTGTGTCAGCAGATGAATATGCAGATCTCTTATTTCAGCATATGTCTCCAGCCTCTAAACTGTTGCAAAATATGCACCGGTAAGGCAAGGGCAATGCTTTCAGGGGCATGGTGCTGCCATATGCTGCACCGTCTTCACTTAAAGGAAGAGATCACAGTTTGCATGAAGAAATTCTTACCAGTGCTCAAGTGTTCTGCTGCTCCATGCTGGACATAGTACGTTATTATTGGTGTAAGAACTGCTTATGAAAAAGGACCAGAAGGGCAGCCACTACTTCCTTTCTCTTGCTTCCTAAAGGTAATTTAGAATCACAGAATCATAGAATTGTTTAGGTTGGATCTCTACATGTCTTTTAAACACCTCCAGGGATGGTGACTGAAGCGCTTCTCTGACAGCCTGTTTCAGTGCTTGATAACTCTCTCTGTGAAGAAATTTTTCCTAGTATCCAGCCTAAACCTCCCTGGTGCAACTTGATACCATTTCCCCTCATTCTATCACTTGTTACTTGGGAGAAGAGACCAACATCCACCTCGCTGCAGCCTTCTTTCAGGTAGTTGTAGAGAGCAGTAAGATCTCCCCTGAGCCTCCTTTTCTCCAGGCTAAACAACCCCAGTTCCCTCAGACACTCCTCATAGGACTTTTTCTCTAGACCCTTCACCAGCTTCATTGTTCTTCGGATGTGGTCCAGCACCTTGGTATCCTTCTTGTAGTGAGGGGCCCAAAACTGAACACGGTATTTGAGGTATGGCCCCACCAGTGTTGAGTGCAGGGGGACAATCACCTCTGTAGTCCTTCTGGGCACACTATTTCTGATACAAGCCAGGATGCTGTTGGTCTTCTTGGCTACCTGGGCACTCTGCCGGCTCATATTCAGCCCGCTGTCAACCAGCATGCCCAGATCCTTTTTTCTGTTGAGCAGCGTTCCAGCCACTCTTCCCCAAGCCTGTAGTGTTGCATGGTGTCATTATGACCCAAGTACAGGACTGGGTACTTAGTCTTATTGAATCTCATACAACTGGCCTCACCCTATTGATCCAGACTGTCCAGATAACTCTGTTAAGCTTTTCTGTCTTTCAAGCAGATCAACGCTTCCTCCCAACTTGGTGTTGTCTGCAAAGTTTCTGAGGGTGCACTTGATTCCCTTGTCCAGATCATTGATAAAGAGATTAAGCAGAACTGGCCCCAATACTGAGCCCTGGGGGAATGACCACCAACTGGATTTAACTCCATTCACCAAAGAGTTGCAGTCAGTGGCTCAATGCAATGTCCAAATGTAGATCAGTAAGAAGTGGAGTCCCTCAGGAGTCCATTTTCAGATTGGTACTGTTGAATATCTTAATAACATAGACAGTGGAAAGCTGCACCTTCAGCAAGTTTGTGGATGACACAAAGTTGAGCGGTGTACTTGATACACTTGAGGGAAAGAATGTTATCCAGAGGATTCAGGAGCTAACCCATTGCAAAACTCATGAAGCTCAACAAGGCCAAGTGCAAGGTCCTGCAACTGGGTTGGGGTGATCCCCAACATCAGTACAGACTAGGAGATGATTGGCTTGAGAGAAGCCCCACAGAGAAAGACTTAGGGTCAGTGGTGGATGAAAAATTGGACGTGAGCTGCCAAGGTGCACTTGCGGCCCAGAAAGCTACTTGTATCCTGGTCTAAGGAGCGTGACCAGCACGTCGAGGAAGGCGTTTCTCCCCCTCTATGCTGTTCTCATGAGACCCCACCTGGAGTACTGTGTCTAGCTCTGGGGTTCCCAGCATTTCGGCGAAGACACCGAGGCGAAGGGCTCCGGAGCAGAGGATCGTGCCGGGGGACCCTTTCCAAAAAGCGGCAGAACCACGAAGTCAAAAGTGCAGGGAGGGAGAGGGCACCCCAGCCCCCCCCCCACCTCAGAGCCAGCTCCTGACGAGCGGCAGCTCTGACTCAGCGGGGGCGGAGTCAGGGGTGACGGCGGCCGGACCCTCCTGGCATATAAAAGCAGCCCCCAGGGAGCGCGAGCGACCCGGAGCGCGGCGAACAGGACGGGCAAACAGGGCGTGGCGCGGCAGTTTGCGCAGGCAGTTCGCGAGGGCAAGGCGAGGGCCCTCCCCCGAGTGCCGAGGTACGCTCAGGAAACTCAGCTGCTAAGAGGAAGCCCGGCCATGGCACCCCCCCCGTCAGAAAGGCTGCCTCTAAACTGCTGGTCAGAACGGATGCCTCAACGCAGACTGAGGGCCTTGGAAAGCACGCAGCTGTCCAGGCCTCCGGCTGCAGGGAGTGCCACCAGCTGAGGCTGGAAACGGACACCAGCAATGGCAGCACCTGCATAAGATGCGATCAAGTAGACTACCTACTCTGCCTGGTGGCGGAGCTAAGAGAAGAGGTGGACAGGCTACGGAGCATCAGGGAAGCAGAGCAGGAAATAGACTGGTGGAGCCGCACCCTGATGTCCCAGAAACCTGTGCAGTAACAGCCACCAAAAAAAGCCCGGGATCAAAGGGAACTAGTATTCCCCCCCTCCCGTCAGGATGAAGGAAGGGCCTCAAGGGAGAACAGTGAGTGGAAACTGGTCTGCAGTCGGGGCAGGAGGAGAACCCTTTCCTTGCCCACCGCTTCTCCCCAGGTGCCTCTGCAAAACAGGTATGAGGCTCTAGAGGTGGAAGACAAGGTGGTGCATGAGGTAGGTGTAGACCTATCCACGTCACAGGAGGCACAAAGATCGGAAAGACCTCCCCGTTGTATCACCACTACATCCACGAGGAAGAGGAGGCGGGTGATAGTAGTGGGAGATTCCCATCTGAGGGGAACGGAGGGACCGATATGCCGGGCAGACCCTGCTCTTAGGGAGGTCTGCTGCCTCCCAGGAGCCTGGGTTAGAGACATCGCTAGGAAACTTCCTAGCCTGGTCTGACCCTCGGACTACTATCTCTTGCTCCTCTTCCATGTGGGTGCCGATGAAGTAGCAGTAAGTAGCCCGAGGGTAATCAAAAAAGAATTCAAAGCCTTGGGGCGATTAGTGAAGGGATCTGGAGCGCAGGTTATTTTTTCCTCGCTCCTTCCAGTGGTGGACAGAGACACGGGACAATATGAGCAGACTCAATCTATTAATGTGTGGCTCCGCGACTGGTGTCGCCGCCACAACTTTGGGTTCTTTGACCACGGGATGGTCTACAAGGCACCGGGCTTGCTCAAGTCAAATGGGAGGCAGCTTTCTCAAAGGGGGAAGAGGGTCTTTGCCCAGGGGCTTGCGGGGCTCATTGACAGGGCTTTAAATTAGATGTGAAGGGGGAAGGGGAACATATTGGGCTTGCCAGTGACAGGCTAGGGGATGAAACGCAAGGGTTAGAGGGACTGGGGGCTAGTATGAGCCCTCAACCCGTTGCCCAGCAGTGTGCCAGGGGCACTGCAGAGAAGTTGACGTCTGGCAGAGGTGAGCCAGAGGCTCCTGAGGTAGTAGGAGCCAACAAGGAAAAGCCCGTGAAACACCTCAAAGTAAATGAAGGGTGTTCTGCTATGAAGGTGACGAGGCCAACAGCTCATATGAAATGCCTCTATACAAACGTGCACAGCATGGGAAACAAACAAGAGGAGTTGGAAGCTATCGTGCTGCTAGAAAGCTACGACCTGATCGCCATTACGGAAACTTGGTGGGATGAATCCCACGACTGGAATGTAGCTATTGATGGCTACAGGCTGTTCAGAAGGGACAGGCGAGGAAGGAGGGGCGGAGGCGTTGCCCTTTACATCAAGAAATCATTACAGTGTGAAGAGCTGTCCCTGAAGAATAGCCACGAGCAGATCAAAAGCTTATGGGTAAGAATCAGAGAGAGAGGCAACAAAGGGAACCTGGTGGTTGGTGTCTACTACAGACTGCCAGATCAAGAGGAGCCGACTGACGAAGCGTTCTTCCTCCAGCTCCGGGAGGCTTTGTGCTCACAGGCTCTCGTCCTGCTGGGGGACTTCAACCACCCCGACATCTGCTGGAAAACCAACATGGCAAGCTGTAGGCAGTCCAGCAGGTTTCTCGAATGCATTGAGGACAACTTCTTAAGCCAGGTAACAGACACCCCTACCCGAGGGGATGCGATACTGGACCTGGTGGTCACCAATGCAAGTGAGCTCATCGGAAATGTCATGATCGGAGGCAACTTGGGTTGCAGTGATCATGCGCTGGTAGAGCTCACACTCCTGAGGGAAATGGGAAGAACAAAGAGTATAGTCAGGACCCTGAATTTTAGAAAATCAAAATTCCATCTCCTCACGGAGATAGTAGGAAGGATTCCCTGGGAAACAGTCCTCAAGGACAGGGGAACAGAACAGAGCTGGCAGATCTTTAAGGATGTGATCCACAGAGCGCAAGAGCTCTCGATCCCCAGGTGTAAGAAATCGGGCAAAGAAGGGAAGAGACTGGCATGGCTGAGATGAGAGATGCTGGTCAAACTAAGGAGGAATGGTTGGAATGGGGTCAGGAAAGCCAAGGCTCAGCTGGAGCTAACCTTGGCTAGGGATGCAAAGAATAACAAGAAGGGTTTCTACAGGTATATCGGCCAGAAAAGGATGGTTAAAGAAAGCGTACCCCCGCTGATGAGCGAGTCTGGCAAGCTGGTAACAGCAGATGAGGAGAAGGCTGAGGTACTCAACAACTTTTTTGCTTCAGTCTTCACTGGGAACCTCTCTCCCCACCCCACCAGAGTTGATGAATGGCATGAGGGGGACCGGGAGGGCAAAACCCTTCCTGCTGTAGGAGAAGATCAGGTTCGTGACCACCTGAGGAACCTGAACGCACATAAATCCATGGGACCTGATGAGATGCATCCCAGAGTCCTGAGGGAATTGGCCGATGTAGTCGCCAAGCCACTCTCCATGATATTTGAAAAGTCATGGTAGTCAGGTGAAGTCCCTGGTGACTGGAAAAAGGGAAACATTGTGCCCATTTTCAAAAAGGGTAGAAGGGAAGACCCTGGGAACTACCGACCTGTCAGCCTGACCTCTGTGCCTGGGAAGATCATGGAACAGATCCTCCTAGAAGCTATGCTAAAGCACATGGAGGCCAGGGAGGAGATTCGAGATAGCCAGCATGGCTTCACCAAGGTCAAGTCCTGGCTGACAAACCTAGTGACTTTCTATGATGGTGTGACAACAACAGTGGACAAGGGAAAACCAATGGACGTCATCTATCTGGACTTCTGCAAAGCCTTTGACACGGTCCCCCACAACATCCTTCTCTCTAAATTGGACAGATATGGATTTGATGGGTGGACTGTTCAGTGGATAAGCAACTGGCTGGATGGTCGCATCCAGAGGGTAGTGGTCAATGGCTCGATGTCCGGATGGAGACTGGTGACGAGTGGTGTCCCTCAGGGGTCCGTACTGGGACTGGTGCTGTTCAATATATTCATCAATGACTTAGACAGTGAGATCGAATGCACCCTCAGCAAGTTTGCGGACGACACCAAACTGAGTGGTGCGGTTGACACACCAGAAGGACGGGATGTCATCCAGAGAGACCTGGACAGGCTGGAGAGTTGGGCCTGTGTGAACCTCATGAGGTTCAACAAGGCCAAGTGCAAGGTCCTGCACCTGGGTCGGGGTAACCCCTGGTATCAATACCGGCTGGGGGAAGAAAGGATCGAGAGCAGCCCTGCCGAGAGGGACTTGGGCGTGCTGATGGATGAAAAGTTGGACATGAGCCGGCAATGTGCGATGGCGGCCCAGAAGGCCAACCGTACCCTGGGCTGCATCAGGAGAAGCGTGGCCAGCAGGTTGAGGGAGGTGATTCTGCCCCTCTACTCTGCTCTGGTGAGACCTCACCTGGAGTACTGCGTCCAGCTCTGGAGCGCTCAGCACAAGAAGGACATGGACCTGTTGGAGCGGGTCCAGAGGAGGGCTACAAAAATGATCTGAGGGCTGGAGCACCTCTCTTATGAGGACAGGCTGAGGGAGTTGGGCTTGTTCAGCCTGGAGAAGACAAGGCTGCGGGGAGACCTGATTACGGCCTTTCAGTACCTAAAGGGGGCCTATAGGAAAGACGGGGATAATCTTTTTAGTAGGGCCAGCTGTGACAGGACAAGGGGTAATGGTTTTAAACTAAACCAGGGTAGGTTTAGACGGGATATAAGGAGGAAATTCTTTACAATGAGGGTGGTGAAACACTGGAACAGGTTGCCCAGAGAGGTGGTGGAGACCCCATCCCTGGAAACATTCAAGGTCAGGTTGGATGGGGCTCTGAGCAACCTGATCTAGTTAGTGGTGTCCCTGCTCACTGCAGGGGGGTTGGACTAGATGACCTCTAGGGGTCCCTTCCAACCCAAAACATTCTATGATTCTAAGAAAGACTTGGACCTGTTAGAGCCAGTTTAGAGGATGGACGTGAAAATGATCAGAGGGCTGAAAGGCTTCTCTTATGAAGAAAGGCTGAGAGAATTTGGCTGTTCAGCCTGGAGAAGAGAAGGCTCTGGGGAGACCTTATTGCATCCTTTCAATACTTAAAGGGGCCTAATAATAAAGATGGAGAAAGACTTTTTACCAGTGCCTGTAGTGACAGGACAAAGGGCAACTGTTTTGCTCTGAAACAGAGTAGATTTAGGTTGGATATAAGAATGAAACTTTTTACAATGAGGGTGGTGAGACACTGGAGCAGGCTGCCCAAGGAAGTTGTGGATGGTCCATTACTGGGAGTGTTCAAGGTCAGGTTGGAATGGGCTTTGAGCAACCTGTTCTAGTGGAAGATGTCCTTGCCTTTGGCAGCCTAAGGCAGACTAGGCAGTCAGATATTTCCTTGTCTCAAACAACTTGCCCTGGGATGGGGTGAGCCCTGCGGAGGCAGGGCAGCAGGCTGCCCCCTCAGCTTCTTCTGGCAGGCAACAACTGAGCGTGCACTGGTAATCAGATATTCACAAAAGGAGCACATGATCACCAAAGACCCTTGCTGGCCCATCAACATCCCCTGACCCAATTTGAGAACTCTTTAGGACACTTGACTGTGCAGAAGCAAGATGGTTGTCACTCTAGGGGTGGTCTTGGACTAATAAGGATGAGCACATATATTTTGCTTTGTCAACCCATCACCTACAGATGCAGAATCAACCCCAAGGTGACCTTGTAGGATCGAAGGGTAGTGATACCTCTCCTTTCCCTATCCTCTTTTTTTTTTCTTGCTTCTTCCTTTCTTTATTTCTCTACTATATATTCACTTAATATAAGTTTTGGACAGCTTGTGATGGATTGCACTGAAAATAGTTCCTTTGCCAAGTTGCCTTTGTTTGTTTGTTAAGTTTGCCAGTGACTCTACTGGCCATGTGGCTCTGCCAGGCAGAGATCAGCTTTTTGTCGGTACACAAACCCTTGGGGGAACCAAAAAGATTCACCCATCTCACAACCACCCATGTGGGATGGGACATAAATTTGGTGTCATAAGTGAGATCCCCTGATCAGTGAGAGGAACATAGATGGGATATTGGCCAAGTGGAGAAGGGAGGAAGTAAAATCAGCAGTATGAATCCTCTGGCAGATGATCATGGCTTCATGGACTCAGCGTGACCTGGACTGCTCCCCTTGTTAGAGATGTTAAAAACATATAAGTCTTGCCTGACCCCCAGAGGGCAAGTTTGAGCAGATGAGAACTGGCAATCTCCATCCACTGTTGCAGAGCCAATAAAGGATTTGGCAAAGGAGAACAGGTCGAAACCTGGGAAAGGAAATGCTGTAGTTTGCGGTGTTTTAGGAGCAGCTCTGATGGCAGCGCAGAAAAGTACAAAGTAAAACAGACCATGTGAGAGGCAAGTGAATCATTGCGAGGATTGGTTAAGAGTTTGCAAGCGGAATTAGAGGCTGAACGGGAAGGGTGGTTGCAAGCGGAATTAGAGGCTGAACGGGAAGGGTGGTTGCAAGCGGAATTAGAGGCTGAATGGGAAATGCAGTTGCAAGCGGAGGTAGAAACTGAGTGGAAAAAAAAGTATGCAAGCAGAGACCACAGTAAATAGCTTGCATGGTCATCTGCGTGACATGTCCATTTGGGAATGTGAGTTGCATTTAGAAGTAGTGGAGGCGCGGAATCTTGAGCGTGGGCACTCCAGCCTATCTAAGGAGCATGAGCTAGCTGACAGGGAGGGAGCTGGCCACTACTGCAAGGAAATGGAGCAGGCAAAGCTCCAACAGGATGAGAGAACTGATCCCCAACTTTGCCTGCTTATTAAAACAGAATTCCAGTATGAAGGGAGGGCTGATGCCATGCCAGAAATCATAACAAAATAAATACCCTGTAGTGCACTGAACTGGCAAAATGGTAAGAAAAATAGAGTAGGGTCCCTAGAGAAACAGTCCCTGAATCTGTGTGGAGTGTCTCCCTCACGGGGCAGAAGGGACAGGATCAAACTTACCGAAGAGGAGGTGCAAGGATGTTGGGGTCCAGGTGTGTTTCTAACTACCCCAGATACTCCAAGTATGGCATACTGGGCTGGAGGGCTAGTTCCTTTGGAATGGGGAGATCCAGTAGCCATCCCCTCTCTGGGACTGGATCGAAATACCGAGAGTGTGCAGAAAGCCACTTGCCTCCAGCTTATGTATGACAGGCATTTAACACCCCATCAGCTCTCCCCGGTGTTGTTAAAAGCTGACCCAAATCGAATGAAACCCCTGATAAAGGGCCTCCCTGACCCCGTGAAGTTATATGCCATACAAATCCAGGACCACCTGAGGGCAGCATTCCCAATTCAGGAGCGTTTAGCAGAAATGTTAATGCCAGGGAGAAACCAAATGCAACCTGCTCTGGCAGAATTCCCCCTCACCTGGGGAGAGATTGTGCAGGAGCTGATCAATTACAGCTGCAACCATGGGGATCTCTGGAGGGGAACAAAGTGGTAAAGCCATAATTAGGAGAACTGAATTAAACAATCGGCCCTTGAAAGGACCATCCCCCGGGAAAACCCTAGGGTCAGGGATACCAAGGAACCAACTCTGGAGAGAGGGTTTACGCAACTAGAGAACTTACGGATGGGTTACCCCTCTCTAACCTGCAATAATTAGTAAAAATGTGGAAAGATCTGGATAAGAGGTTTAGGTGAGGAGGGGGACACACACCGACCACTACTGCCTTCACTTCCCTCCCTCTGCCCCTCCCCTGGACACCAGGGTACTGAGCCAAGTCGGGAAACCATTTCACCATCCCCAGTGAGTGAGCTGGGGGATGGCTTGTGGGCTTATGTAAGGCAGCTCATAACAAATCAACAGGGAGACTTGAAGATTACCTTCCCTATAGGCCCCCCCAAAACACCAGTTACCTTCTTAGTAGACACTGGAGCACAAATATCTACTCTGCACGCTGATGTGGCAGCCCGCAACAGCATCGTAACCAATAAACCCCAAATATGGGTTACTGATGTGTTTGGAAATTCCCTGCCAGAGGAGGACAGCCCCATTTGGGTAACCACGGTTATTGGCCTGTACCCAGTGAACATTCTGGGACTTGATGTATTAAAAGGGAGAGGGTGGGAGGACTCCAGTGGGAAGGAATGGAAATTTGGGTCCCCCACTATCACCTCGGTACCCTGATACTTCCCCTGTCTAAAATAGAGAATGTAAAACCTTGCCCTTTACCATTGGGAGCCAAGGAAGGAATTACCCCAGTGATAAAAGAGCTACAAGACCAGGGAGCGATTGTCTAAACCTGTTCCCCTTATAATTCCCCAGTATGGCCAGTGCAGAAGCCAGACAGGAAATGGGCATTGACAATTGATTATTGATGCCTCAATGCAGGCACCAGCCCTGTAACAGCAGCCCTTCCTAATATAGCCAAATTAGTCTCCACTATCCAAGAGCAGTCTCATAATATTTTAGCCACTTAACGTTAAAGATATGTTTTTCAGGACACCCCTGCAGGAGAGTGATAGGGACAGATTTGCATTCACCTGGGATGGTATACAACATACCTTTACCCACCTCCTGAAAGTGTTGTTTAGTACTCTGTGTTGTCTTGCTTAATTGAAGAATCTATTTTTTTTCTTCCATTGCACACTGGAGAGATGAGTCTGCTGAGGGTTGTTTGATTTAATAACTTTCTTGTGAGGTAAAACCTGGGATTTTCTTCCTTAGCATGGTTGTGGGCTTGCCACGATCGAAATATAGGTAGAAGGTTAAGAGAAATTGGTGTCAAAAATCTCCAGGGTAGCTTGCTGAAGCTAATACTTAAAAATGGCAATAATTTTCTAAATCATGGAGTATCTCAAGTTGGAAGGAACCTATAAGGATCATCGAGTCCAAGTCCCAGATAAAACTTGCATTTCATGGGTAGTTCTGTACTGAAAGACCACCTGTGAAAAGAGTAGTAGAGAAAACGATGCCTGACTTTGAAGCTGTTTTATCTCCTCAGTCTGTTCTCAGGAATTCAGAGTAGACCACCATGCCCCACAGCTGTGATACTTGCCTATAGATTTGTTGTTTTGGCTTTTTTTAACATGCAATATATCTTATTGCCTGGCTGCTCTTTGTATATGAAATGTATCCTTTTATTTCATGCTTTAAGTAAGTTTTGTTACAGTACTCCCTATTCTGTTGTATATTTGTCTTAAAGAGTGTAAACAAATATCTGTTTCTTAATTTGCTTGCTCCTGCTGCTTTAAGAAAAATAAGTAGCACTTTTAACCTATTTTTTAATACATCGCCATTTTTTGAAAAACAAACATTCTGAGCCTCAAGAAACTGATTGCTCTCTGAGTTTTAAAAAAGTAATTAAGTTTTTTCCCCGGTTGATCTTGACCCTGCTTTTCTATAGGGCATTTATGAGGAAGGGTTAATAAATGTGGTATTCTGTAACTAACAGTGAACAGAAGAGTAGCTGAAAGGATGCAGAGGTAGAAGGCCAGGTTCATGGATCTTAAAGTTTTAATTGCCACTCATTCCCCTGATCCAAAAAATTCTGATTATACAAACTCAGGATGATAAAGAATTTACTCAGAGAAGATTTTCACTATTTTTTTTGATACAGGACCCAAGAATTTCTTAAAGCTGTAGAGTGTGTCTGTAATTGGATGTCCCAGATTTGGAAGTAGTTTCCATACAAAGTATTCTTGAAGAGTTTGGACAGATTTCTCTCATAATATCCCTGGCTAATGCTATTCTATATTGTCTCTGATTCCAGCTCTTCACCCAGTCTGAACAGTCTCATCCTTAACAGCCTCATGCCTCAGATTTTTGTGCAACTGTTCTGATGGGTACTGTGCCTGAAGCTTTCAGGGCTAGAGGGTGTCTTGGCATTTAATTAGAATATTGCATCTAGTTGCAAAGCAGACTGAAAAAAATGCATCTCAACAGATTCTGTGTGATCTCAGACCTTTGCTGGTTCTCGCTTTTTGCTTGTACTCTGCCAAGGATGATGGCACCACCTGGAAATATGTGAAATTGCTGTTGGAGGAGCTGCATATAAAGAAATGAGAGAAATGTGCAGGATTTAGAATACCTGTAGATGCAAATAGAATGGATTGAAGATTTTCATTGACATTAGAGATTAATTTTTTAGTTGTTGAAAATTTAGATTTTTAAAAAAAAAAAGTTGTGGTAGTCCAAAATACATTTTTTTTTCTTTTTCTCATAGTCTGAAGCACTAATACTGTTGCTAGTAAAGAGAAATTACCACCCCAAACTCATGTTTTTGGCATTTACTTTTTTCCACAAAAAATGACAATGGCAAACATTACTGTTATCTTATTTTTTTTTATTTCCTTTTTTGGTCAAAAATTATTTGATAATCCATAGATTTTATTATGTAAATGCTCTTTTCCTTGAAAGTCTATTCCTTCTCAAACTTTGAGCTTTTAGACTCCCTTTTGATGCAAACATCTGTTGTGGGGTTTTTTGGTGGTGGTTTTTTTGGTGTGGTTTTTTTATTCTTGGCTCCTGTTGGCACTTCACAGCAGCTGGTGAATTTCTGTCATCTCTGAGAATGCATTCTGGTGGAAGTAGCTGGTTTTTTACTCATCCCAAGGTTTTGTTACTCACTATGCAGACACTGTATTTCCACCTCTCCAAATGTTTTTCTTATTTAACGTGGTTTTGACATGAAGATTTTCTTAGGAAACATAGTTTCTTCTATCATCATGAATTATTCTGCAAATTAACAATCATTATTTATTACAGCAGACAAGGTATCTCCTTCAGTATGTTGTGCCATTGGATGCTTCAACTTTTAAATTTACTATAAAATAATGTGCAAAGATGCAGCTCTGAAAGTGCTGATTAATGCTGGGAAACTTCTAGAATTAGCTTTTTTCCCCTACCTTATGATGTAGAGGATTACTTGTTTACTTCTTCTACTGTTATGTGCGTATGTCTTTACAGACCTCAAAAAGCATAAAAAACCCCTCAAAAGCCTAAAAATATTTCTGTATTAAAAATGAATCATTCAGAAAGTTAGAATCAATGTTTTATTCTGCTCTGTGTACCAGGAGCCACTTCTGTATTTTCTAGTAAATGATTAACCAGTGGAAACGGCCCCTGGGTGAGGACTCTGAATGTGGCTCTCCATCTTCCCCAGCTGTCCAGGTGTCTAGCTACCAAGTTTTGGGTTTGGGATACTGTTGCGGTGTGGTCTCCAAGAAGCGAACTTCTTAAATGCTTTTTTTATTTCCCTTCCATGGTGAAGTTGTTTTGATGCCCTTGCCATAAAAAATAGGTGAAGGAGAATAATATCAGACACAGAATGGAGAAGAAAATGATCACCTGCCCAAAACCCAAATCCACCTCCTTTGATTAGCTTGAACTCTGCAAGAATATTTCACTAGTCTCTTGCTTATTATAGCAAAGGGAATTTAACTCTTTGTTTGAGAACCTACAGCTAGAGAGAGGATTTGTCAGAGAAATAAAAACATGCAGGAGCTGATGATCTTGGCTGTCAGTTCCTCCCCTGCCACTGGGAAAGTTATTTGCATGGTAACTCCATGTGAGCATGGCTCATGTGAAAGGTGAGGCAATACTGTTGGAATTAAGCTCCACTAGGTGTGAAACCTCTATTACTAAACTGCTTGTTATTCCTACACAGCAAACCTCATCGTTCAGCATCTTGATCTCCCCATCTGGAATATTGGTATTTATATAATAATTTGAGAACTCTCAGTGAAAAAATGTGGATGCACTTAAGTAGCAAATAGCATAAGAATACCTGCCTGTAATTTCATGCTTCATTTAGTTCAGCTTTATGCCAACATCCAACTAGAATATTAATTTCAACACGCAAAACTAAATCTAATAGTACTGGTGAAGAAAATATCTCGGTACCATAAACCAATCTTTTTCTGTATATATATTCACTTCCAGAAATGTTTCCACCAGTTTGTTTGGAGATTTTAATTGTCTTCTGTTCTGTTGCCCAATGAATGATCAACATGTCCTAAGTCTTCACGAGGTTATTTTGAATGATTTTTTTTTTTCTTCTTATCAGTAGCCCTCCTTGAAATGCATGTGCCTATTTGCTTGTAGTTTTACACAATACAAATCTTACTCAGTATAATAAAAATAGATTTTATTTGTTATCATACAAGTTACTGCAAAACAGGGGTGTTAATATTTTCGTTAGCTTTTATTTCCCTGGAGAGTAATGAAAGAAGCAATTATTTTACAAAGTCAGTCACCGAAGGTAGATGGTAGCAGCTCCCTACTGAGCACTGCTGTTTTTACATTTGCTAGGTGAGTTCTTGCAAATTTAAACTAAGCACTGGAATGAAGCACTTTTCTGAGGGAATTTTACAGCAGGAAGGCTCAGAGTTACTTACTCATTGTGATACTACTTTGGTACCTATTTGAACACATACTGAACGTATCTACCACATAAGTCATTGCTGTGTCTTCTGCTAGGGGTGAGAAAAGAGCAGCCATCAAGGGCAGCAACACGGTGGGGCTAAAGGGCTAACTTCAGTGGATTAATTGTTCTTTTGCAGTGTTGCTCAAAGGAATAATGACAAGATCCCAGTATTCTCTGCAGACAGGATAACTTGCCCTTAGGACATTAAAAGGTAAAAGTAGCTTTATGTAGCTTGCTGAAATCCTTACTGCTGAATATTCAGAAAGTTATTTACAACTAATGAGCAAACTTGAATGTAGGATTTGTTCCAGAACAAATTCCTTTACAGGTCACCTGGTAGCTATAAATATTAGTTTTTCTTAAATAAAGATTGCTTTTATATTGGACAAACTGTGTATTACAGTCCTACTGGGAGTGCGAAGGACATGTCTCACATGATTTAGTTTTGCTTGAGCAGAATTTGCTAGAGGAAAAACAAACAAAAAGGCGTAAATTGTACATCAGTTGTGCTGACACAAAATGTTGGCAAATTGGGCATCAGGAGTGTGATAATATTCATGTCCTTATAGTTCTATTTTATTCTGTTTTATTGCATAGGCTTTATTGTAACGGTATGTTGTTGGCATTACAGCATGTTTTCTTTTTATTTCTTCCGTGTGATCTGAATATACTAAAGAACTGAAAACTTTCTTGTGTGTTTTGGTCTGTTTATTCCCAAATGAGTACTTTGTATATAACTTGGGAATGAGTAGACAAGCCCAAAACTGAAGTTAGTTTTATATGCTGAAATTTTCAGAAAGTGATATTAACTTCTTCCCTTATAAACATTTGCATCCAAATCCCTTGGATTAAGTAGATAAGAAATTACCCCAGCATTACTATGTGTTTAGGCTGAGCCAAAATAAATCATTGCTACTGTTGCTCGTTTTTTAGGCAACAGGTAAGCAGGAGGAAAGGTTCAAATATATATGGGTGATGAGGCAAAGAGGATGAAAAACAAGGGGAAAGCAAGCCAAGGGAAGACTATATTGAATTTTAACATACTTGGAATCATTTTCCGTTGTGCCTAAGATATGTGATTTGTAATTGGCCCAGATGTCACTGTCTCTATTAAGCAGCTCTTCATAAACTGATAACTCAGTTGGCTACAAATTCCAGCTGTGCTGCTTTGATTGTGTTTACTGAAGTGCTAGGGGATAGTGCTACCAATATATTAAGCACAAGCACTTTTCTTTCACACTGGGTATACGCTATACCTTGGTTTCCCAGTTTTGTTTCTTCCAATATGTAATCAAGGTATTTGCCACTGTAAGGGAAATGTTTCATGCATTCTTTTTTTCAGTAAGGATCTGGTATGTGCATAAGTTTTTATATTTTTTTTTCTATATTATTTACTAGCTAGTCAGCTGAAAACCATTACTCTGTGATACCCTGTAGCTTTAATGCCATAATATTTGGTCAGTAATGAGGTGAGTTTTGCATAATGGCTGCACTTGGTGCCTCCCTTCTTTTTCATCTTCTGTGAGCTGCTCCTCCTACTTCAGAATCCCCTTGTTCTTGTTTCTCTGAACTTTTGCCTTGTGTTGGCTGAGCATATCTGTTATATGAAAGGCAGTTTGCTTGTGTGAAAATATGATTCTTCTAGTTGTGGTTGTGATTTTTCTGTTAAAGCAGCACAGTCTTGCTAGGCTGGATGCATTTACATAATGATCCCTTATCCTTGTGTAGCTTTATGTCAGTTTGTGCGAGCATCTTTGTGCTCCTGTAACCACACGTACGCTGTGGACTGGGCTACAGAGTTCTGACAATACCACTGTAGTTAAGCCAGTACAATTTGTGTTGGCAGGAAAGATCTGAGGGAGTTTAGGACATGCTTTCACATATAAATAATTTCAGAGCTTGCAGTCTTGCTGTGTGGTACCTGTGTTCATCTGCTCTGTCATTGCTGTCTTGTACTTTTGTGTGGTGAAATAATTGCTGCTGCCTTGGCATTTTTACCCTTGTCATATCCCTTTAACAACAAAACATAGGGTGAACAACCAATCTGACTTGCTGCATGCACCTTTCCTTGCTCTCAGATAGTTATTTTTGGGTGGCAGATGCTATGCAAGTACTTTAGGGAATGCCATGCATGGTAAGCAGAGCCACTGTGGAATTTTCTAATGAGGGAGTCTTAAGAGCTCTAATTCAGCATGAATCACTTCTCTTTGGATCCCACATTGTGCTTTTGCGTGCCTGCCACCCACTACAGAGCCCCAGCAGCATCTAGAGGCCCCAGCTGAACTCAGAGCTCTCTGCAGGGAGGCTTGGAAACGCACATAAATGCTGCACTCAGGAAATTAAAATCTTAGTTGACAAGATAGAGGAAGGAAGGGTGTTTGTTCCAATTAAAGTACTGGGGACTGACGTGTAAAGAGAAAAATATGTCCAAAAGTGCCTATGACACTTAGGAGCTTGCATTATCTTCAACACAAGTACAGGTTGACTTCCAAACTGGAGCTGGTCAGAAAAGCTCTGTTGGAAAAAAAGTGACTCAATGTGATTAAAAATTTGTGTGTTGACTTCTGTCTGAGTTAAACTGAAAGCTTTTCTGGCTGGATGTGGCTAGTGCGAAAGAGAAGGGCAAGCTAAGGTAGGAAGCTAGCCTGGTCCCAGGGAATTTCACTGCCCCAGGTGACCCAGATAGCAGTGAGTGTGACACTGCAAAAAGTTAATATGATTTCTATATTACCTTTATTTGTGTGCTCAGGTGGATGTGTATGCAGATGTACTAAGGATACTAAAAGTGACTGCTTTTTGAAGCATTTTGTGTATCTGTTTTGTTTCATCTGTTTTGATGTATTTTTGGCTTTTAAAAAATTCTTTATGAAAAAGATTAAAAAGTAAAGCTGAAAAATTAATTTGGTTTCCAAACCAAGTCACATTTGACAAGTTAAGATTCTGTTTTTCATGCAAAACTGACTTTCTAGTCAGTAAAAAGTATTCAGCTTTTGTTTCAAAGTGGAATAATTTTTTCTATGGAGAATTCATATCAAGAATGGGAATTCATCCTCTACCTCTCTCTGATTACTTACCTGCAGATTCTTAAAGCATAATTTCTGAATTTCTGTTGCATTCTTCAGTTGGACTTAACTGCAGAGTTTTGAAGATGTATAAGCCAGTGAATCTTGATAGTAGGATGTGATCTTCACAGGTCTGTTGGTCACTCTGGGCACATTACTTTCAAAGTATTTGTTATTAATATTAGTGTGTTTCATCAAGTGTTCATAAATTATGATTCATGTGGTAGTTGTTGGTTTAGTAGACAAGCTTATAATTCCTCTTACAATCCATGCCATAATTTAAGACTTTATTTATTATGAAGTACATTTTTTAGCAGTAACTTACGTTAAAACTGTTTAGATTTATAATGAATTAGAAAGACAAAAAGTGGTGAGAAGATGCTGACAGTGTCATTGTGGGAATACAGTTTCTCTTGATCCCTAATAATGTAATGCTCATAGGTGTATGTGCACTGTATGTACTCGTTATGTACTTGTGTGCTAGGTGTGCTGTGTTCTGCTGGGTAACATTCCCATCACTACTATGGTTAAGTTATAAACTTCCTTATAAATACCTTGAAAAATGCAATCAGACGTCAGTAGTGTCATGTAAGAACATCTAATGCTTAAGCTTTTATTACTTAATTTGGAAGTATCTCAAACCCAGTTATAAATGCGCTACAAGCTCAGTTGTTCTTACTAAGGGGAATAAAGCAATCTTGCTTAATCTAAGGAAAGCTCTACGTACTTCTTAACTCATGTCTAATGTCTAGCCCTCTTTATGGCTGCTGTGGAAACCAACAGAGTGTTTACTGAGACTTTGCAAAGGTATAATGATTTCTCTATGTGTCTATCCGTTGCTCTATGAAGTATAAGCACAAACCACTTTATAACCATTAGGACCTTTGTGTACTTTTTGATACCATTTTTGCACAATCTTAACATAGCAAGTTGTTTTGAAAAGCTGGTCTAAATTTCACAGTCAGGTTCCTTGGAAAACTTGCTTAAGCATTGTAACTATCATAATTGCTGACCCTGGAGCATGTTTAATGTTCTAGGGTCTTAATGCCAGCAGTTGACATGCAAGGAAACAGAGCAAAGAAAAAGTTTTTAGAACTTCAGAACTTTTGGAGTGATACTGTTCATACACACTGTCATTTGCAGTTATATTAATTCATATTTGCTAAGTATTTTTTGAAAGAATCTACACTAATTTGTCATAATCTGGGTGGTTCAGAAAAAATCAAGTTCAGGACAGCAAGGCTGTTGCAGTTGTGGTGGTCTGGGAATATAAACAAAATGAAGCTCTGTTGGAAGAACAGGATCTGATATAATTGGAGGGAAAGCAAACAAACACATGAACCCTTTTAGATCTGAAACAGAAACATGAAACTTAAAGCAAACTATGATGGGAACCATTGTTCTGATTTTACAATTTAGTTTTTCCTGGCATTTTAGTTGCCAAGCCATCCTGATAGGGACATAGCTGTAAATTAATACTACCTCACCGGTATGTTTTGGGTTTTTTAATCTAGGGGTAGGTTTAAAAGTTGGGGCATGGCTCCTCTGAAGTAAAAACATTTTTTCCATCCCACTCTTCCCTGTATTCTTGCTGCAAGTCTATGTCACTATTTTTCTTTCTCTGGTAGATTGAATGTTTGTCCTCTCTCAATGTAAAATAAATGCATATGCAATAGTCACCCCCTGGAGCATGCTGCTTTGTGAGCTGTTAAATTAGCATCTCCATCTGACCTGAGACATGGGCCTTATTTGTAAATCTGAACTTCTGTTTCAATTTCATAGAATGATTGCTGCTATGAAGAAAATTGGGTTTCGTTCTGTTTGTGTTCTTGTTTTCAAGATGGTTTTTATGTCATGTTTAAGAGTTTATTTGGCATCTACACTTAGCTGTATACTTTCCCTCTAAATAACATGCCCCAGGGTTGATTCTTGTGTTAACAAGCAGTTTTCAACAAACTTTGTATGCTGATGACACATACTCTCTTGAGAAGCACAGGAGTGAAGTTGAATTCTGCTTTCAGTAACAACTCTGCCCTGCCGTCCTTGCAGACAGACACATTCAGATGTACTGTAAGCATACGTAACTATTGTGACCTGTATTTGTTTAAGCCATTTAAAAACAGATTCAGATCTTCTAAAACTGGCCCTATATATCTGAAACTGATATTCTTTGATTCATTTATATTAAATTAAGAAGACGGTAAAGCCAAAAGTTTATAGTTGTCCCAAGGGTGATTTTTGGTACTGCATTGGGTTTGCGTGGCAGGGTGGCTTCTGTGGGAGGGTGCTGGAGGCATTCCCTGTGTCTGCTGCTGGCGAGGGCAAGGCTGGTTGGCAGTGGTGGTGGCGTCTCTGTGGTGACGTATTTTGGAGGGAGGAAGGCCTGCTGCGGGGCAGCGGCTGGAGAGGGAGAGAGGTGGGAGGATGTGAGAGAAAACAGCCCTGCAGGCTTTCAGGGCAGACTCAGCAGGAAGCCGATCCCTAGAGTTTTAGAGTCAGGGATACAGAGGATCCAAGGCCCACTATACTCCAACTGAAAAAGAGATATTGGTAGCATGCAAAGGGGTTTGAGCTGCTTCAGAAGTGATTGGTACTGAAGCACAGTTCCTTCTGGCACCCCAACTGCCGGTGCTGAGCTGGATGTTCAAAGAGAGGGTCCCCTGTACACATCATGCAACTGATGCTACGTGGAGTAAGTGGGTCACACTGATCACACAACGGGTTCGCATAGGAATCCCCAGTCACCCAGGAATCTTGGAAATTATCGTGGACTGGCCAGAAGGCAAAATTTTGGAATATCACCGGAGGAGGAGGTGGTGTGTCCTGAAGAGGCCCCACTGTATAATAAACTGCCAGAAAATGAGAAGCAATATGCCCTGTTCACTGATGGGTCCTGTTGTCTTGTGGGAAAGCATTGGAGGTGGAAGGCTGCTGTATGGAGTCCTACAAGACAAGTTGCAGAGACTGCTGAAGCAGAAGGTGAATGGAGTCAGTTTGCAGAGGTGAAAGCCATCCAGCTTGCTTTAGATATTGCTGAAAGAGAAAAATGGCCAGTGCTCTATCTCTATACTGACTCATGGATGACGGCGAATGCCCTGTGGAGGTGGTTACAGCAATGGAAGCAGAGCAACTGGCAGCGCAGTGGCTGTGGCAAGATATTGCTGCCCAGGTAGAGAACTTGGTTGTAAATGTACGTCACATAGATGCTCATGTACCCAAGAGTTGTGCCACTGAAAACAATGAACAGGTGGATGAGGCTGCTAAGATGGAAATGGCTTAGGTGAATCTGGACTGAGAACATGAATTATTTCTAGCTCAGTGGGCCCATGACACCTCAGGCCATCAAGGAAGAGATGCAATGTACAGATGGGCTCGTGATCAAGGGGTGGACTTAACTATGGACGCTATTGCACAGGTTATTCATGAACGTGAAAAATCCGCGGCAGTCAAACAAAGCGGTTAAAGCCTCTCTGGTATGGGGGACAGTGGCTGAAATATAAATATGGGGAAGCCTGGCAGATTGATTAAATCACACTCCCACAAACCTGCCAAGGCAAGTGCTACATGCTTACCATGGTGGAAGCAACAACCAGATGGCTGGAAACATATCTTGTGCCCCATGCCCTCACTAGGAATGCTATCCTGGGTCTTGAAAAGCAAGTCCTATGGCGACATGGCACCCCAGAAATAACTGAGGCAGACAATGGGACTCATTGCTGAAACAAGCTCATAGACACCTGGGCCAAAGAGCATGGCATTGAGCGGGTATCTCACATCCCTTATCATGCACGGGAAAAAAAAAGGTTAAAGTACACGAGAGCAAGGTGGTGGGACATTCAAACCTTGGGATACACATTTAGCAAAAGCTACCTGGTTAGTCAACACTAGAGGATCTGCCAATTAAGCTGGCCCTGCCCAATCAAACCTCTTACATGCTGTGGAAGGGGATAAAGTTTCTGTAGTGCATGTAAAAAATATGCTGGGGAAGACAGTTTGGGTTACTCCTGCCTTGGGCAGAGGCAAACCCATTAGTGGGATTGCTTTTGCTCAAGGACCTAGGTGCACTTACTGGGTGATGCGAAAGGACAGGGAAGTCTGATGTGTACCTCAAGGGGATTTGATTTTGGGTGAAAATAGTCAATGAACTGAATTGTGTGATGTTAATTTCTGTATAATACTGTCTGTCATAATTTTTATGATTGCTATATGCCATACCAATGGTATTACAGTAAGAATTGCCCAGATTAAGAAGAATGAATTTTGAAGAAACTAAGGAAGTACAGCGGATGGAACCAGAAATGTCTTCAGCATGCAGCAATTCCAACACTACACACCATCTCTCCTGCCCTGAAGGACTGTGAGGACAGATGGAGCCTGAAGTTGTGGACTAAACGAACCCAACGGACATTTTAAAGGGATGGCCCCTAGACTAAGGGAATGATATCTGTGTGCATATATCAAAAGATGGGGAAAGTGGTGATGATTAATAATTAATACATATTGGAAAGGGTAGGATGGTATAGATGGTATAAAATAAGGGGTGGGTGCTGTCCTGGTTTCAGCTGTGACAGAGTTAATTTTCTTCCTAGTATCTGGTATAGTGCTGTGTTTTGGATTCAGTACTAGCAGAATGTTGATAGCACACTGATATTTTAGTTGTTGCTAAGTAGTGCTTATACTAGTCAAGGACTTCTCTTGCTCTGCCAGGTGCACAAGAAGCTGGGAGGGAGCACAGCTGGGACAGCTGACCCCAACTGGCCAAAGGAGTATTCCATACTATATAATGTCGTGGTTGGGGGAGTTAGTCAGGGGAAGAGTGATTGCTGCTCGGGGTGGGCTGGGCATTGGTCAGCAGGTGGTGAGCAACTGCATTGTGCATCACTTGTTTTGTATCTTTGGTATATTCTCTTACCATTATTATCATTGTTATTCTTTTATTAAACTTTCTTCATCTCAGCCCATGGGATTTACTTTTTTTTCCCAGTTCTCTTCCCCATCCCACTAGGGAGCAGGGGAGTGAGTGGTGTTCAGTTGTCTGCCAGGTTAAACTACAACAGGTGCTTTTACCTTTCAGTTTCCAAATTACTGGGTAACGATGACTAAAATATAAAAAGATATTTTCTTCCAAGCATTGTTTCAAAATTTTAAAATTACCATGTAGGTTAAGAAAGTTAATTTTGAAGTTTCACCACTTCTATTCCAGAAATCAAGAATTCAAGAAATCAAGAAATTCCAGAAATGAGTTGTGTAATTGGAATCCCAGTGCATGTGGGATTGTTTGTTTTTCCTAATCCAGATAACTCTTCCTTGTTAACATGGGGTTTGAAGAAGCCATATGGTTATGAACACCTGAAAGAGAAGTGATGGGTGGATGAAAATAAAGACATTTGTGGCCAAATGTGTGGTAGCAGTTTCAGCAGATCTTTTGGTATCTCCTGCTGAAAATAACTCGAGAGATATGAGCAGAATGATGCTGCAGTCCTGGAGCCTCAGGATTTCCCTCGATTGTATGGGTGTTGTAGAGGTTGGTTTGGTGGGTTCCCTGTTTCTCCCCTCTCCCCCCACCCCCCGGTTTTTAATCTGTTGAAGATGAATCAAAGTACATAGAAAGTCAGGTTTCAGCCACCACACTTCATACATTTCTTTTGATTCATTGTTGTGTTAAGATTTCAGAAGCCACAGAGGGTGAGAGACTGACCTAAAATTTCAGCTCGGTGGTCAAGTTAGCTTTTGTTTTTTCAACAAGAAAGTGACCAGACCTGAATTTGTGGACATTTCTAGTGATAATGAAAATCAAACTGCTCAGAAAACCTGAACTTTCCTATCAAGAGTAATTTTAAAAATTATCAACTTTGCTGGACTTCTGATATTGGGGAACTTTGAATCGCTGCCAGTGTGAAACTAAAAACTTCCCTGTTTTTAAATGGTGGTTGGTGTTGCTCATAGTCCCATAGCTGAAGCAGCAAGAAGTCTTTTAAAATACTGGGTATCAGAAAGTTTATTTTAAAAATATCAAAACATGAGCTGGCAGTGCTATCAGAAAGGGGCAATTGTGTTTTCTGGCCTGGTCCTGTAATGCCAGACCTCCTGGCTGCCTTGTTCCCACTGTTTTGCCCACACAAACTTGTATAGCTGCTTTGACAGCTGTTCTGCTTGAGTTTTCACTATTAATATAACTCCAAGGTAAAAACCTCTCATTATCATTCAACTCTGACAGAGAATTCTTCAGAACTGTTGCTGAACAGTATAGCAGCTAAAGTAGGTTGGAAATTTTGTGCTAGAACTTCTAGATATTGCAGTGTTTGACTATGCCTCAGTTTATTTTTTTTCCCTAGTTAAAATCTATTCAATCTGAACTTGTGTTAATGTATTTTTGCTTTTATTTCCTTTTTTTATTTCAGTTTTCTGGTGTGGTGTTTGTATCTTCTAGAATTTGTGCTATAATATAAAAAAAAAATTAGACAATTTAGAAACAAAATCTTTTTTTAACCTGATCTTGAAGCTTTTTGAAGATGAAGTGTTTCAAAATTTCTATTATATTGAAATTTTCCTCTTTGCACTCCACCCCCTGAGCCTTTTTTGCTCTAGTTGAAGAGAACAGAAACTCTTCCATTACCCAGGATTTAAGAGCTGCTTTTCCTCAGCATCTGAATTTATTCTCAAAGGGCTGATTATATAATGACCAATACAGGACAATTAATCCTTGGAAGTAATTCTTTATTTTATGGCATTGATTTTTCATTCAAATAAGTGAAAGATGTAGTTTAGAGATGCACAGAATATTTAGTTTATATTCAGTCTTATGACAAGGTGATGTTTGCCCATATTGTGCTATTTGTATGAGTGTAAATATCTTGCATTAAATCAGAAGAATACATAAGATGATGCCTTCCATGGGTTTCTAGTTCTCCGATTAATTTTTTTTGTCAGAGAGAACATGTCTAATGATGTGCTAGCAAAAGCTGTTAAGACAGTGGCATGATTATGCTAAGTTACAAGGCTGTTTTCTTTCACTAGCAAGATGTTATTCATTCTCTTGGTCACAAACTCTTCAGTAATTTCTCTAGAAAAGTCTTAGGTTGTTTTCTTGTTGTAAACCTTTGCTGTAAAAAGACAGATTCATCTTTTGGTTTCATTTCCCTAGAAATAATTTCAAGTTTAATGAAATTATTTAGAAGTGTGATTTATTTCAAAGTAAGCTTTATGCAACTAGTAACTTGTTAGTAAAATACACACAAGTGGTTCAGCAGGCCTTTACTAAGGTATGCTAAATCTGAGGGCAATTATCATAATAGACATGTTACTGAAATAAACAATACATGTAAGAAAAAAGTATTTTTTTCTGATTATCTGTGCCTCCTTGCTGGATTCCCAACATAGATCATGAGTTCAACTGGATGTTATGGAGCATCATGGAGACGTATTTTCTTTCTAGATCTTGCAGCAATTTGTAGATGGGGCTTAAAAATAGTTAAAAGAACACTACTGACAAGATCTCATTATTTAACAATCAACAAAAGACAGGAAAAGAGGAGAGAAGGACTCAGCCAAATAGTGATGTCTGGTCTTCTGTATTCTTATATGTAGAAATGTATTGAGCATATTATTGAGGTCTGCTTTCTGTTGAACAAGAAGTTTTGCCTTTTGGCCAAGGTGATGTGGCTAACTGGGGAGTGTCTGGTGAAAGAATTTTCTAAACTGACTGGCTTGAACTGTCTCCTTATGGTAAACCAGCATGCTATCTCTGGCTTTTTTAAAATGTAGTCTGGAGAATTTATCTGTTCTTGGAAAATGTTTTGTGCTTTCCTGGCTATGAATTTAAAAGGTTATGTCTTTTGCTCTAGCTGTGTTTTGAGTTTAGCTGCCTCTAGGCTCTTCTGTCTGGTTCTTTTTGTCATGCAATATGATAAAGTGAATTAATTTAATTGTTTGATTTGTCTTCAAGCAGGCATAACTAATGAAATGTTATAAAATAGCTGCAGATATTTGACTATATTAATATTTCTGATTTTTCTGCCCTTCTGTGATGAAGTTCATAGTTTATATAATGACCTTTGTATTTTGTGAGCTGACAAGGTGTTCTAGTCATTTAGACTTGCTTCTCTTTTTGGCTAACCAAATGATTTTGCACTTCATCTCTTGTTTTTATCATAGCTTTTGATAGCATCCATTCTTTTGGCCATTAGGGTTTGTGGTCTTTCATTGATCTGTCTGTACTAAAGGTGAGTGTTAAGGTTTCTTATTGCAGAACTACCAGTTTAAAGTAGCAGTGCTATCAGCTTGCTCTCTCTGTCTAAGCTTATAAGTCAGGAAAAACTTGTTGGGAGTGGTCATAGAAAATACTTTGGAAAGCCAATCTCAGAACATGAATTCATAACTAAGATACTTAAAATTGTGACCTGGACAGAAATAGTGGTTTTATTGCTCATAGCAATTTTTATGCTGTCTCCCTTCTTCCACACAGGTACTAACAGCTCCTTCTCCTCTCTATTGACAGAGGTTAACTACCACTCTCTCTCAAGTGGTCCAATTGATTTCTGTAATTAGATTACACTAAGAGCTGTAATCTTTCACCTGTACTTAGGCTGGATAGTTATGCTTTTTGTATGAATTTATGACAGAATACTAATTGCAAAATTTTGTCTGGCTTTGGCTGCTATGTCAGCTGGCCTAACACAAGATAATTACCTTTGAATTTTGCCTCCGCTATTTAAAATCTGTAGCATGATACAAAGTATTTTTGGTATCTTCTGATCAGTTGTCTAGGCAACAAAATTTTCTCAAATCGAAGTGGTCTGTTACAGAACGTGCTTAGATATTAAAATATAAAGCTATTTTTTTCCATATTAGATGACATTTTTGAAGATGTCTTCTGATATTTCAACTTTGTTGTCGTTTATGGCACTGAACCAGGCAGACTGCAGTATCCTTACTATAATAAGGGAAAAAAGACTTTCTGGGTTTTTTTTCCTGGAGCCTGTGGTTTAATCTCACTAATTAGTTGGTTTAGTTTCAGCATTCTATGTGAAATGTTCCAACAGTGTTTACTGTTATGTCAAGGAGTCAAATGCCCCAAATCATGTTGACGTGATTGTTGATAGATATCTATCATTCTAATTATGAGGAATATTTCATTAAGCCTGTATTTCATTCTCTTGTGCAGTGTTTAGTTTATTACTTGTAGGAACAATACAGATTTTTTTGAAACTAATCACGTGTGATCCTGGGCATGTGTTTTCTCTTGATTTAATCTTTTTCACTTTTGAAAGATGATGACAGTATCTTGTTGAAGTCTGGGAAGAGATTATATCTGACGCTTTTGAATTACACCTCGGTTGGTTTTGACAATATTTTCTTAGTTGAAGTGAACTGAAGACATTTAGCTCGTTATTTCAAAGAGCAGAAATGAGTTTAAGTTTATAATAAATGCATATATTTAAAATGCTTGAATTTGTATGCACATAAAGATTTAAATGCTTAACTGTTGCTGACAAACCTAAAACTATCATGGTTGTGATTACTGGAAATTGAAGAACAAACAGTTTTAGAAGTTCCGCTGTCTTGTTGAAAATAATTTAATAAAGACACATGCATACAGTTTTTGCAAAGCAAAAAATTAGATTTCATGCCAGATGTTTTCTACACCTGTAAGACAAACCTAGGTATAGAAGTCCATTTATATGGATTAAACAGCTTATTTTTTGTGCTTTGTTCTTCATAGCTCTAATTGTAAATCCGGTTAGGTTGATAAGGGCTCACACCTGACAGTATATTGGGGAATATGTAAAGTGAAAGTTAATGATGCCTATTACTCTTTTGTAATGAACATTGCTGCACATTTTATTTTTAAAGTTTGTGGATGTTTAGTGCCCCACATTTAATTGCCATTAAACAGGTGGTCTAAGTTGGTAGGGAAATGCTGCTTTTTGTGAACTGTTCCCTGCAGAATTGGACAGAAATCAGCATGCTCACTGAGTTGAAAGCAGTAGAGCTTTCCCTGAGCTTTTGCACTTCTAAAGCATTGCATAGTAATAATAAAGGTTTAGCCCATCATAACACAATAGGACCTTTTACTTTTGGCTTCTTTTTCTAAATTCATATGAGCAATTAAGTGGAAGCAAAGCTCAAGAAGAGGAAAGAAGATAGCTTCAAAGGGACAATGCTGCAACAAACTGTGTGTGTTGAGATAAACGTTTCCTCTTGTTATCCTGAATGATATAAAATGTTGTTTAGAAGTGCTACTTGGTTCATAGAATCATAGGATCCTAGGTTGGAAGGGTCATCTGGTCCAACCTTTCTAGGTAAGAACACAGTCTAGACAAGATGGCCCAGCACCCTGTCCAGCTGCGTCTTGAAAGTGTCCGATGTGGCAGAGTCAATCATTCCCCTGGGGAGATTATTCCAGTGGTTGACTGTTCTCATTGTGAAAAATTTTCCTCTCATGTCCAATCGGAATCTTCTGAGGATTAACTTGTACCCATTACCCCTCATCTTTTCCATGTGACTCCTTGTGAAAAGGGAGTCTCCATCTTCTTTGTAGACACCCTTTAAATACTGGTACACGGTGAGGAGATCACTCTAAGCCTCCTTTTCTCAAGGATGAACAAACCCAGTTCTCTCAGCCTATCCTCATACGGCAGGCTTCCCAGCCCTTTGATCATCTTGGTGGCCCTTCTCTGGACCCCCTCCAGCCTGTCCACATCTTTTTTGTATAGCGGGGACCAGAACTGTACACAGTATTCCAGGTGTGGCCTGACAAGCACTGAGTAGAGCAGGATAATGACCTCTTTATCTCTGCTGGTGATGCCCTTTTTGATGCAACCCAGCATCCTATTGGCTTTCTTGGCTGCAGCAGCACACTGTTCACTCATACTGACCTTCCTGTTCACCAGGACCCCCAGGTCCCTTTCCACAGAAGTGCCCTCCAGCCAGGTGGATGCCAGTCTATGCCTAAGGTTCTTGTTAGTCCCCTCTTCCAGCCTATCCAGGTCTTCCTGTAGGGTGGCTCTCCCTTCTGGATTCTCTACTTCCCCACTCAATTTGGTGTCATCTGCACTACAACTGCACATAATAAGAAACTTATTGGTATGTTTTCTATGAACTTAAATATTTGCTTTTTCTTTGTGCCTGGAAAGAGTTTAAAAGATTATGTCAGCTGTATTCAGTACCACACAGGTCTTTCCCATCTATGACTTATGTAATGCATAATATGCAGTGCATGCTTAAAATTAAGTGGAACTATTCAGGGTAAAAACTCAGTGTGTACAAAGCAAGATATTCATTGCACTAAATGCACGATTTCATTTAGTTCCAGTTCCACACAGTCATTCAGGAAAATCTCCATAACTTTTCTTATCCCTACAAACAATGCACTATCACGATCATAGGAGATAAACAGATTCTATAGCAGAATCTTATGTATGTAATTATGTACTCTATAATAAATTTGTACTAGGAAAAGTTTGAACATAGTGGGAAGATAACTAAGCTTTGGAGCACTGGTAAAGGAGATTGTGGAAGAGCTTTTTCAGAGGATGAATGTGGTAGTAACCGAGCTTCCAGGTAACCTTTCAAAATAGGGACCTGCAAATGTAATTTTAGAGATTGCTGCCATGTTTATGGAAAATAAAATAACAGTTGAACAATGGCTTATTGCTAGATAAAAAAAGGGCTTTAAAATTCTTAGAACTTGTGTCCTAATAAATGGTACCAATTATCTTGTCTGGGGTTTTCATATTGGTTATTCAATAGTGAAAAATAATTAATATTGCTTTTTACAAATACTGAATTAAAAAGCTTGTTAAAACCAAGGAAAATAATTTACTGTCCATCCACCATCCATCTCCTGGTTCCTCTTTGCTGCTCTCCCTGTTACTCCTCATATGGTGCTGTAGGTATAAATGTGTAGTGCTGTATTCTTTGTTGTTAAAGGCTTTAACTGGCTTTAATTGGCTGCAGAGTATCTTTTGCAGCTTAAGATTTAAGTGTCAGGAAATAGTGCTGATCTTAATGTTCATGGCTGCATTTGGAAATTAGAATCTGTATGTCTGGCCCTAAGTGAGTGCAGGTTTTTCCATTACTGTTGTTTGTTTTCATTACCATGTACACATGGTACATTGTGGCACAGACTAGTGTTCTGTTAATGCCTGTGTTGCAGCAGTGAGCAATCCCAGAGATGCGGATGTGGCAGGACTGCAAAGCATGCTGTCAGGGAAAAGCTACCATCTCCAGGAGTGTGGGAGGGAAGCATGGATGCTGGGACCTGTCTACTTTTGCGCCTCCTCATCATGCCCAGCCAAGTATGGTGGGCTGGCAGGCTGGGGGAAAGCACATGTCTCCATCTTCACATAAATTCAATGTACTGCTCCCTCTCAAAAGGGCAAAGTGGGGTGAGGGAGGGAGTAGTTTGCTGTGAGTCACCACTGATACGGGGACTTCTGAAAGAGGGAGCAGCATATGACAGGGAGCATGGCATGACAGAAATAGATTTTTAGCAGTTGCTTTGCCCAAACCAGATTCAATTGCATCTGAAACGGCTCTGAGTTGGCATTTACAAACTTGGAGATTATGACAACTTTGAAGTGCATAAAACCTATTGCCATTCTTAGAAAACTTTGTGTCTCCTTCTGTGTTGTTTTTTTTGACCCATTTTACTATAAACATGTCACTTTAACTTATAAAACAACCCCTCTCCTCCTCCTTGATAACTTCTTGTTTCCTGTGTTAAATTTGTGCATACCCAGTGTATGGTCACACGAAAGAGAGGTATCTCTGAGCAACTGTTGGAACTTGTGTTGTTAATTGTGAGTGGTGGTGGCTTCTTCAAGTACGTCAGCAGCAAAGTAAGACTAGGGGTAATGTGGGACCGCTGCTGAATGAAACGGGTGACAGAAGATACAGAGAAGGCGGAGCTACTGAATGCCTTCTTTGCTTCAGTCTTCACTGCCAAGGCTGGCCCTCAGGCTCCCCAGTCCTTGGAGGTAAGTGAGCAAGCTTGGAGAAAGGACTACCTTCCCTCTGTTGGTGTGGATCAGGTTAGGGATCTTTTAAGGAAGCTAGACACCCACAAATTCCTGGGCCCCGATGGAATGCACCCGCGAGTGCTGAAGGAACTGGCAGACGACATTGCTGAGCCACTTTCCATCATCTATGAAAGGTCATGGAGAACAGGAGAGGTGCCTGATGACTGGAAGATAGCAAATGTCACTCCAGTCTTCAAAAAGGGCAAGAAGGAGGACCCAGGGAACTACAGGCCAGTTAGACTCACCTCTGTCCCTGGAAAGGTGATGGAACAACTCATTCTGGGTGTCCTCTCCAAGCACGTAGATGAAAAGAAGATGATCAGGAGTACCCAGCATGGATTCACCAAGGGGAAATCATGCCTGACCAATCTGATAGCCTTCTATGATGGCATGACCGGCTGGGTAGACGAGGGGAGAGCAGTGGATGTTGTCTACCTTGACTTCAGCAAGGCTTTTGACACTGTCTCCCACAACATCCTCATAGGGAAGCTCAAGAAGTATGGGTTGGATGAGTGGACAGTGAGGTGGATTGGGAACTGGCTGAACGCCAGGGCTCAGAGGGTTCTGATCGGCGGGGCAAAGTCCAGTTGGAGGCCGGTAGCTAGTGGAGTTCCCCAGGGCTCAGTACTCGGCCCAGTCTTGTTCAACTTGTTCATCAATGACCTGGATGAGGGGACAGAGTGTACCATCAGCAAGTTTGCTGATGACACAAAACTGGGAGGAGTGGCTGATACGCCAGAGGGCTGTGCTGCCATTCAACGGGACCTGGACACACTGGAGAGTTGGGTGGAGAGGAACATGATGAAATTCAACAAGGGCAAGTGTCAGGTGCTGCACCTGGGGAGGTCGAACCCCATGCACCAGTACAGGCTGGAGGCTGACCTGCTGGGAAGCAGCTCTGCCGAGAGGGACCTGGGAGTCCTGGTGGATGACAAGCTGACCATGAGTCAGCAGTGTGCCCTTGTTGCCAAGAAGGCCAACGGTATCCTGGGGTGCATTAAGAGGAGTGTGGCCAGCAGGTCGAGGGAGGTTCTCCTCCCCCTCTACTTTGCCCTGGTGAGACCCCACCTGGAGTATTGTGTCCAGTTCTGGGCTCCCTGGTTCAAGAAAGATGAGGAACTCCTAGAGATATTCCAGAGGAGAGCAACTAGGATGATAAAGGCACTGGAGCATCTCCCCTATGAGGAAAGGCTGAGAGGGTTGGGCTTGTTCAGCCTGAAGAAGAGAAGACTGAGAGGGGGCCTCATCAACACACACAAATATCTTAAGGGCAGAAATCACGAGGATGGAACCAGTCTCTTTGCAGTGGTGTCCAGCGACAGGACAAGGGGCAATGGGCACAAACTGAAACATAAAAGGTTTCAGTTGAACATGAGGAGGAACTTCTTTACTCTGAGGGTGACGGAGCACTGGAACAGGCTGCCCAGGGGGGTTGTGGAGTCTCCTTCTCTGGAGATATTCAAAACCTGCCTGGATGAAGTCCTGTGTAGCATGCTCTAGGAGAACCTGCTTTAGCAGGGGGGTTGGACTAGATGATCTCCTGAGGTCCCTTCCAACTCTTGCGATTCTGTGATTCTGTACAGCAGGCGGGAAGGCTCTATTGGCGGTAGGAACTGTTCTGTATTAGTTGCTGGATGAGCATATGTCCTGGTTTCGGCTGGGATGGAGTTAATTTTCTTCATAGAAGCTGGCATAGTGCTGTGTTTTAGATTTAGTACCAGAAGAATGTTGATAACACACTGATGTTTTTAGTTGTTGCCAAGTAATGCTCAGGCTACTCAAGGACTTTTTGAGCTTCTCCTGCTCGGCCAGGTGCATAACAAGCTGGGAGTACAGCACAGCTAGGACAGCTAACCCAAACTGTCCAAAGAGCTATTCCATACCATATAACGTCATGCTCGGGGGGGCTCAGTCGGTCGGGTCAGTCGCGGGGAGAGTGATCACTGCTCGGGTACTGATCGCGGTTCGGGTACTGATCGCGGCTCGGGGAGTGATTGCTGCTTGGGACGGGCTGGGCATCGGTTGGCGGGTGGTGAGCAATTGCATTGTGCATCATTCATTTTGTATATTCTGTATATTTTGTTATCATTCTCATTATCACTATTATTATTATTTTCTCTTATTAAACTGTCTTTATCTCAGCCCTCGGCTCTAACCTTTTTCTCCTTCCCCATTCTCTCCCCCATCCCACTGAGGGGGGGTGGGGAGTGAGTGAGCAGCTGCATGGTGCTTAGTTGCCAGCCGGGTTAAACCATGACACTGGTATTTTAAAATCAACCATGTTGTAGCAAAAAGGAATTTGCAAGCCTACTGTACATGAAGTTTTTAATGTTGCTTGTGGCTTCATCCTCACCTTCAAACAAACTGAAATATCCCACAGTAAAACAAAATCCTAGCTCAAGAGGGATCAAAATGAAGACAGAAAGGGCTAGATTAAATTATGAATGAAATGGAATAATTAATTTATGCACTTACAGCAGCTGACAATCACAGTAAATGAGAGATGTGATGAATTTTTAACAGTCTTTATCGTCATTTAAACATTGGGAAGCCTTGGACATGTATTTTTCATTTCATTGCACTAAGGGAAAAAGGTTGTGTCAAAACTAAGACCACTGCTAGACATGTATAATGGGTTCTTTCAGAAAATAGAAAAAAAATTAATTCTTTTTGGCTTAAGTGATAATACCTGATATAATGCAAAAGGGTGTTTGCACTGCATGCAGATAGAGAAGATTGAACTGCCTCATCTGGGTTCTATACACGCGACCCCCCCCATGCCTCTCTTCTAAAAAGTAGTCCTTAACTTCTCACATGTGCCACACCACCTTCTGTTCCCTTATTTTTATGCCTGCAGTTTACAGCTAACATGGATACACGCTGTGACTACTTTGGGCTTCCACAATTTGAGTGCCATTTTGGCACTGGGTCATCATCTCTGAGTTGGTGGGACTAAGTCCCACCTGCACTGGAGTTTCTTTCACTCGCCCACTCTCTGTGCGGTGAAGCTTTAGAGTTTTTAAATTGTTGGTTACATACATTGCATTATTACTTGACTATAAAGGAGTCCCACTGTAAGCCAAATTGCTATCTACTGATTTCAAGTGAAGTCCTGTTTATTCTGTTGTTGTTCCAGAAATGTCCTCAGCTAACCCAAGCCATGTGAATTGCTTTCCTCTTCTGCCATGCAATGTGTAGCTTACACTGAAAGTAATGGCACTGATCTACTTATTTTTAAATGCATCTCAGGTTCTTCTGAACTCTTTCAGGAGTCTATTTAGGCACCCTCTCTTTCTGAGCTTGTTATTGCCTAGATGTAAAAAGTTAGGAAGGAGGCCTGAGAGGACTCTGGGACCAGGAATTACAGAACCACTGTGGATTGACTTTCTTTCAGTTTATTTCATTCTCAGAAAGGGAGAGATAAAGGAGTGAGCAGAGCTGGGTCAGCCTCAGACCTAACTACAGAGCCCCTCAGGATTGTGGTTAGGGAATGGAGTTGAGGACTGTACCTGCAGATGGTTGGCAAGTCTGATCAATCATCGTTGTAGAGCCCAGAAGATCACAACCAGTTTTATAAGCTACTTTTATAAGGTAGGAGTATGGTTAATAATGCAGATTTTTTTTAAAAAGAAGGCTCTTGTGGTTGAGATGTCCTTGGACTTAAAGTACCTTCTCAGAAGTATGAACTTTTATGTCTTCCATACTTTCAGCTCCAATTAGAGCTAATGGAATTTTTTTTTTACTGATCAGTCTTTAAAAATCTCATCAGATTAATGTGATTTGTGTACTTGATATGTGCATTTAATCTACATTTGTCTTATCTGCCAAAATGTAAACTACATAATGAACTGGAATGCTATATTTTAACCTCCTAGATAAATCATCATCATTTTGGTCATCATCATGGTAACATTGCTAATAAGTCTGTGGCAAATTGTTTTTACTTTGGTACTAGGGGGATTTGGGCTTTGGCATTTAGTGACTGAGAAACCAAGGCTTTCAGTCTCAATTACTGCAGAGTCAAGAGAAAAGGGAAAATGGAATATTTTTACATTCTACTTTTTGAAAAACATTGTTAGTATTGGCATGAAACTGAGCAAATGGAGGGGTTAGTTCCAGTTAATGGAGCAAAGTTGCTCCCTCCTTTGAGCTTCTAACTGTAAGATGTCTTTGAAAGCAGCAGCAGGATCTTTGCTAGATTTCCCATAAAACAAGGACTACACAAACAGCTGAGCCTGGAGAAGTAGTTGGATATTCATCAATCAAAACCTGACTGGTTTATTACCTGTGAGGTGGGTGCATGGGTGCTAGTAATAAGCAGGAAATAAAGTGGTTGAGAGGTCTTCAGCTACCTGATGTGAGTTCAGATGATACTTTTATAACCATTATATCAGTCAATTTGTTACGGAGACCTCACTGTATGCGGTGATACCCTTTAGAAATGATGGCACTGGCTGCTGTAAAACACCACTGTGTGGCTGTGTGACTCAGGAGGACGGTGTTACGGTTGTTGCAGGTGCTGTTGAGTCATATGCCCCTTAATAATCCTTAATGAAGTCAATAACCCTCTGAAAACAGCAAAGGAATGTTTTAAGAGCATTGACATTCCCACACAGATGTGAATTTTGAGGAGCGTGATGTTGAAAGAATGCAGACTGAAAATTAAACTTTTTCAGTATGAGGAAAAACAATATTTATTGCTCACTGAGTGGCATAACAACAGACTTGAACAACTAAAATCAGAAAAATACTTGGCAGATGTGCTAGGGAAAAGATTTAGAAGGACTGCAAAACTCAGCACTTACATCCATGAGCCAACAGCTCTGTTAAGTATATTGAATTGTGAAGAACTCTTTAGGTGATCGGTTTTGACTATTTAGGATTTGGAAGACACTTCCCCCAAAATAATAGGTAGGGGTGTCAGTACCACTAGGTGTCTTTGAAAATGGTCTTTGCCCATGAGCAATACTATGCTGTGTGAACTAAGTCTGGTGCTTTCTTGATACTATGTTTTGGTACAAATTAAAAGTTTTGCACGAATATATGTCACTTTCTTGGGCACAAGTCAGTCTGTTGAATCTGGCTATATACCTAATATACAGGGCCCACTGCAGTAGGGAGAGGTAGTGCATACAGCATTTGTCCATCTATTTACCTAAAGTAGCTGAATAGTTGCACATCTTAGGCGTTACTTTTTTTTTTTTTAATTAGCAGTTGAAGAAAGGCAGCACTGGTAATTCAGCCCAAGTCACTACTTACAAGACAGGCTCTTAATCAGCTGGAACAAGTGTTTGGCCATATTAATGCTGCTTCTATTAATATACTTAATAGTAGTTTATACACCTTTGTTTAATGCTGAGCTACTGTTTGGTGCCTCCCATCTTTAGACAGATCCCTTTCTTACACTGGCAACCACAGCACTAGATGTAAATTCTTTTAATTATTTTTTTCTTTTTGTACATTCTGTGAGGAATTCAATGTAAAAATAACAATTCTCATAAACTGCTATAACCACTGTATTGGTTTGATTATTATTTGTCACTAAACATGTTTGTGGTAGTTTTTGCATTGCTCCTTCCTAATCAGAAAGATATGCTGTACATAAACACATTTATTTTAGCATTTTGTATTGCTTTAATGTACATTTATTCAGATTCTTAATTTTTACATTTCCCCATTGTGTTAAGAAATAGAGAATAATTTATTTCATATTTATTAGATAATTACCTTTTTATTCATGGTCTTCAAACTAAATCTGCATGAAAATTGGAATTCATATGAATAAAGAAAACTAAATTTTATTTTAACTTAACAGAATTAAGGCAAAACCTTTCATGTGTCACAGAAATGGAAAGACTTTGATTTTTTTTAAAGGTAATTAAGTAAATATAAATTTGATTAAGCTTTAGGTCTCAGGTCCTCAAACGTGGGGGTTTTGTGCACTATCACTCCTGGTGGTGGGAAGTTTTGTCTGTGCTAGGCTGTGCACCACTTGTGCACTCAATAGCGCTGTTTTGGGAATCTGTAATCCAGACAGCATCTTCTCATTCCAAAAGTTTCATTTCTTATGTTGAGTGTTGCTGTCTGTATGTTTGGTTTGGGTTTTTTCTGGTTAAGTGAACTTTTTCTTAGTATGTACAAAGAGATTTAATTGGTTGAGTTTCTCTTTAAATAAATGCAGCAGATTTAAGTGGTGGATTGACATACATCCACCTCTATCTTTGAATGGGTTTATTTTTTTTAAAACAGTTTTAATAAAAAGTAATTAGGCTTTCTTTGTTTTGGTTTTGTTTGCCCTCTTTATTTTCATCTGTCATGGTTTAACCCCGGCCAGTGACTAAACCGCACGCAGCTGCTCGCTCACTCCCCCACGGTGGGATGGAGGAGAGAATCAGAAGAGTAACAATGAGAAAACTCATAGGTTGAGATAAAGACAGTGTAATAGGTAAAGCAAAAGCATTCATGCAAGCCAAGCAAAACAAGGAATTCATTCCCTGCTTCCCACAGGCAGGCAGGTGCTCAGCCATCTCCAGGAAAGCAGGGCCCCATCACAGGTAACGGTTACTTGAGAAGACAAATGCCATCACTCTGAACATCCCCCCTTTTCTTCTTCTTCCCCCAGTTTATACACTGAGCATGGCATCCTATGGTCTGGAATAGCCCTTTGGCCAGTTGGGGTCAGCTGTCCTGGCTGTGGCCCCTCCCAGCTTCTTGTGAACCTGGCAGAACATGGGAAGCTGAAAAGTCCTTGAGTCCTGTAAGCCCTGCTTAGCAACAACTAAAACATCAGTCAGTTATCAACATTATTCTCACACAAACCCAAAACACAGCACTAAGCCAGCTACTTGGAAGAAAATTAACTCTGTCCCAGCTGAAACCAGGACAGTATCTTTCTAAGCAGAATCAAAATAGTTCAAACACTAACTCATAAGAATTCAACAGAAGCTCGGAATTGATCAGACTTTCAGAGGTATGAGAAGGCCATTTGACTTATCAATTGGTTTAATTACTGGGTTTATAATGTATATTCCATGTTGGAATTGTCTGTATTGTATTTTTTCTTTTGTAATATCAAATTCTTCATGCATAGTCCTTTTCCCAAAATGAATTATTTTGAATGGCTGAGTTTTGCAAACTTTTACAAATAATGCCTTTTCTTTTATATGCATTTTGTATTTATACATGACTGAAACACAGCTGAGGGACTACTAGAAAATCCTGGCATATCTTATAGATCTGAGGTGTGGAGGAAATGAATTGCAGATCTGAAAGCATGGACAATGTCATCCTTATACTTGTATATTGTGGTTTGCAGTAATGTTTCCTTGTTCAGTTTATGGCTAAAAGCTGATAGCGTGTATATTCATTTTCAGTACTGTATTTTATTTCACGTTTTCTGTGCTTGCACATTTGTTCATGTATCTATCCCTTCTACAGCACCTTGGACTGTTACAGAAACTGAGATTTAAGTTAGCATCAAGACTAATGATTACAAATGCAGTTCTAAATTTACAGTTCCTAAACATTTAAGAGAAAATTAGTATCTGTTGACACAAAATAGCAGTAGACGTTGACGTGTTTAAGGATAGATGCACTAAAGATCAGAATTTAGTTGCAAATTAGTTGATTCTGTGGTACTGGATGTCAAAAAGGGGGGGACAACTCTCCACTGAGATGCATGTATGCACTCACACACATATTTCCCCTTTCTCTCCCTGATAAAAAATACTAAAGCCTTGGGCAAGGACCTGGCTAATCACATGTATGCCTCTTATGAAGCAAACAAGTGTGTTTGTCATGCTGGGAGATGAGTGCATGCATTATCCTGTTCCTCACTGTGATTAGAATGGAAAGAGCAACAGGAGCTGTCACTGTCACACATAAAGAAGTGAAGGATCCCTCCTTGCAGAAAAGCAAGGGTTTAGTTGAACAGGAGAGTGAGGAAAAGGCCATTACTATAGCTATTGAAGTAGCAATTGTAGCTGTATTAATGGCCACCAAGAAAAATTGCTGTACGGAAGTTCGCAGCAGGGCAAGGACAGAGATGCCAATCTCTAGTTATAGAATAAGAGGATTGTTTGAAGGCTTGGATGTGCTGCCTTTCAATTTGTTGTACCACATTTGATCACTGACCTGAAAAAAGAATATTATTAGAGTGTGTCTGAAGTCTAATTGTGCCTGGGTATGATTAAATATAACACTTGCTGCTAGCTTGATGCCAAGAAACTCATACAGCAAATATTGATCCATGCAATTCCCAAAGGAAGAAGAATCAGCTTTTTGTCAGGTGCAAGGATTTGATGCTAGCCAAAAGGAAGAGGTGAATTTCACAAGGAAACTCTTTTCTGGGTAGTTACTAGAGTGGATATGCAGGTGTCTCTCATCTAAGACCTTGAACCAGGAAAGTAGTTGAGTCCTTCATAAACCTGTCTTACTGAGGAAAGAACTTAAGCACAAACTTAATTTTTAAATTTGAGTATAAAACTGTCCTTTCTGGAAACAGTGGCAAATATTTTATGACTTGCAAAGGACTCTCATCCCAGCAAGACCACACGTACTTCATGTCTGTAACAGGCTTTGTAAATGGTTTTCTACTTCAAGACATTAAGTTGTTGTCAAGAAACAGGGGTATTGATAAGAGTGAATAAAAGGAGGAAGAGAAATGAGAATAAGTTTGTGGGCTACAGATGTTTTCAGTCATAAAAAGAATTCCAGTCCTTTATACTAGATTAGCACAGATGTTTTGCAATAGTAAAAAACTGGCCTTTTTTATCTGTAGAGGGAGTGCTAGTAACAAACCCATTTACCAGCATTTGTCACACAGTAATACCATGGTCTTATCCACTATGGCATATTTTGAGTGACTGAGACCGGTGCACTAAGCAAGTTGTGAAAAGATTTACAATGTGAAATGTCTGGGATATGAAAGCAAAATCTAATCTTTGTGATATAAACAGTGTCACAACCCCTATTATAATTATGCGCTGAAGCAGATTGAGATGAAGATTTTATGAACACATCTAAATGGACCTTTCTTTGCTGATTTAGACCAGCAACAAAAATAATTCAGGGATGCATGCCTATGTGCTAAGAAGCACTATATTAAAAAAGAAAAAAAAGAGATAAGGAAAAAAAATGGTAGCATTAATAGAAGTAAGATTATTTTTTAGGCTTACATGAATCTTTTATCCTTCTGTCCATGGTATTGATAAAAAATCATAGAATCATTAAGGTTGGAAAAGACCTCCAAGATCATCAAGTCCAACCATCAATGCAAAACTACCATGCCTACTAAACTATGTCCTGAAGTGTCATGTCTACATGTTTTTTGAACACCTCCAGGGATGATGACTCCACCACCTCTCTGGGCAGCCTGTTCCAATGGTTGACCACTCTTTCAGTAAAGAAATTTTTCCTAAGATCCAATCAAAACCTCCCTTGATGCAACTTGAGGCCATTTCCTCTCATCCTAGCAACATAAATAAAAATAAAATTAAGAAGCATATGACCTGCTCCTGGACAAGTTACTGTTTAGCCACTACTTTATGAGAAACCCTCATAAGAAAGTAGAGAAAGCTTTATTTTTAAAGGTGGGGCAGACAATAAACTTCTGTTTACCAGTCATCGCTGTGGAGAGACAGCAAGTCTTTGAACTTAAGAGAAGCAGATCCTTGTATTACTGAAACTCTTGTCACTGGCTCCTTTATTCACACTCCTAGAACAGTATTAGTCCAAAGAGCTGGTTCACTTGCCTTAACATCCCTCTTGTTGTCCTTGGGTGGGGTAGGATTTTCCAGAATTCTGAATTTAGCTTCACAGAAACCTGAAAGTTCCCATATGTATTCTCTGAAAATTTCTTAATGATGTATATATGTTCATACATATAGGTGTACTTACATATATTTAAATTTTATTAACCATTGCAGTAATTGCAAACATGATCTGCAAACAGTACTTGGTCCAAGTGGCTGTGACCTAAACTTGCGTACTGCATGGTTTATGAATGCTGGAGCACTCTCAGTGAATGCTAAGAAATGCTAGTAAGAGGCTCATAATACTTGATTTCTTGCTTGAAGACCAAGTTCCCAGAGTCAGGTAATTGTCAGAGGTAATAATTAGAGAATCATTGCTTTGCTTTAAAACAAAATGTACAGGTTTAAAACAGCCTCCCTGTGGGAGGGAAAGGGCATAAAAGTACTTCTTGGAAGATGCAACATAGTAATTTTAGGAACAGGGTGATATAGCAGTTGTAGGGGTTTAGATTCAGTGAACCTCAGAGGCTTCTTATGGTCTGTTTCTCCTGGCCCTCGTACATGTAGGGAGAAACTTGGAAATATCGTCTGAATGAATCTGAATGGCTCAAAAAACCAAAAAGCAAATGAGGTAGTGTATTGATATGGAACAGTCTTGACACTTTTTAATACCTGCCACATGAATTTTGAACTCAGGACAGGTGGCATTGCATTAATAACAGGAATTTCACTATTAGTCATTCTAGTGATCTCGATGTACTCCTTGTTAGTGTTAATCTTTTTTTAAATAACCGTAGTAAAAAAATAACAGCTGTTCCTTCATAAAAGTACAAAATGCTGGTAGGTCCTCCTGGGTTTCAGATGTAGGGTCATGGCTGATACAGTAAGAGATAAAAGTCATGCTTGAGGTTTTTTGTCTCTGGTTACTTTTTTCCCACAATAGAAACAGATGCTTGCTTGAGAATCTAAAACCAGACAAGGAAACTAACCACTGCATTGGGTTTGGGCGACTCATCATCTGGGCTTATTGCATACAATAGTAATGAATCAAGTCTTCTAAATGAAATTTCTTAGACTTTAATAGATTCAATTTTGTATTGGTTCAAAATATTTTCAATTTAATTCTTCAAGTGAAGTGGAACAACTTTTTAAAAAAACATACTAAATGAAAAAGAAAAAAAAACCATACCACAACCCTTCTCTGACAAGCTCTTTGTAATTACAATGGCAATAATTTTTTTTAACTGTAAAATTTATATTCCTCCAGACACATTTTCAGAGCCTGTCGTGGTTTAACCCAGCTGGCAACTAAGCACCACGCAGCCGCTCGCTCACTCCCGCCTCCCTCAGTGGGATGGGGGAGAGAATCGGGAAGAAAATAAAAGGTTAGAGCTATGGGCTGAGATAAAGAGAGTTTAATAAGAGAAAATAATAATAGTAATAATGAGAATGGTAACAGAATATACACAATATACAAAATGAATGATGCACAATGCTCACCACCTGCTGACCGATGCCCAGCCCGCCCCGAGCCACGATCACTCCCTGAGCCACGATCAGTCCCCGAGCTGCAATCACTCTGCCCGCAACCAACCAACAGATTAACCCCCCCGAGCATGACATTATATGGTATGGAATAGCTCTTTGGACAGTTTGGGTTAGCTGTCCTAGCTGTACTGTACTCCCAGCTTGTTATGCACCTGGCCGAGCAGGAGAAGCTCAAAAAGTCCTTGAGTAGTCTAAGCACTACTTGGCAACAACTAAAAACATCAGTGTGTTATCAACATTCTTCTAGTACTAAATCCAAAACACAGCACTATACTGGCTACTATGAAGAAAATTAACTCCATCCCAGCCGAATGCAGGACAGAGCCTCACATTAGAGGGTGTTACATAACATTATTTGATCCGAATAAAAGGTGACATCTTTCAACAAGCAGTCGGTGAAAATTTCCTGATGTCCATGTGCTTTCCCATGGCAGTCTAATGAGCTGCAATATACACAATATCTTAAAAAAATAATAAAGATATGTTTCCTCCTGCTCTATTTCGCTGAATTCTCTGCATGCAATGTCATGCGCCAGCATTTGTCCAGCACAGAGCTCCCCAACTGATTAATAACAAACACCTTTCCAACCTATTTTCCCTTTGCGATTTAATGTGGGGTTTTCCCTATTTTTCCTGTATGTCAATGTGGGTGCAGCTTTATCAGGGCTGCTAATATATATTCTACAGTTAGTGTATTATGAGCTTAGTCTAGATGGAGGCTTTTTTTTTGTTGTTGTTCTTTCTGAACTTTGTAACCTACTTTCACTAACTACAGCGCTTTCTATAATTATGGGACAATTTCTGTAGTTTTATAAGTTCTACGACTGATTTAATGTCTTAAATTCAGTTTGCTTACTAATTTCCAAAGCTGTTTGTTCTACATACTACAAAGTAATAGCAATTGTATCTATTACATAATAAAAACCAAAGGGAAAAGACAAAACTATCTTTCCAATAAGGATTTTCAGTGATTAAGCTGTTGAGATTTCACTGTCTGTAGGAGAAATCAAGTACCTTGGGGACAGATCAATGCATAAGATGAACAACATGCCTCAAAGCATTGAACAACATTAGCCTGTGTTTCTAGAGGTGTTCCAAGCCTGGCAAAGTCTTACCCATATGTTGTAGATATGTTGTTTTATAGACAATGTAAATTTAACTTTAAAACAAGGAAAAGAGCAGCTGCTTTAAGTCAAGATTAATACCTTTTTTGACAGAAGTTTTTTGGAGGTTGTGCTAATGAGTTAATAAGGCCTTTTTTGGGGACAATTAGTTTTTACTGTGTTTAGCTAATGAATTGGTGGCATCTGAAATCTCTAGTGTATATTGTGTGACCTTGTGTTGTTTGAAGTTGTAGATGGTATTGTGTTGCCATTGGAGAATAGCACTGATAGGCTTTTCTCCTTGGTGCAAAATCTGCTTTTCCCTTTTAAAGGTTTCTTCAAAGCTGTTTTATGACACTTTTTTTCAGGTGGAGTTTTCATACCATTATTTTGAGGGGTTTGATTCCATCAACTTTTTAAAGACTTGGCAGGCTCTTAGAGTCTTGTTGGCTTTTTTTCTAAACGCAATGCAAGAAATAGCAATAGAGTCAGTAGGTCTTTTCTAAAAGCTGATTGACCTTTCCATGACTTTACTGAGAACATTTCTATGGCTACAATTGCAAAAAAGTGCCTGATTTTATTTCCCCCTCACCCCCAATATTCCCTCTGAGGCTGTGAAAGTTCTCTTAAAACAGTAGAAATGGAAGAAGATATTTAATCTGAAGATTAGTGTTGCTACTAGGAAAACGTGGAAATGGTAAAACGTGTTTAGGCAGGATATTAGAAGGAAATTTCAAACAGTTAATCCTAGAGCAGTCTTCCAATAGAAGCAACAGGCAGTAAAACCTACTTGATCTAGAGGTGAAACAGATGAGTTTGCAAAAGTTTCAAGCTTTCAGGAGGGTTCTAGGTTGCTGGTCCATGAGGTTCTTACTGGTGCTCTTATACAGAGTTCAGATCAAAATATTGGTAGTAAGCAGAAGAAATTCCAAAACTGTCAAAGTGGCTCAGCATTAAACTCTCTAGAAAAGCAAACTCTACCAAAGGCCTGTACCAAGTGTTTTAGAGGGAGATATTAGACCCTCAGAATAGAATGTGTACCTCATATCACATTGAATCCTGGCTTTTGCCTTCCAACATAAGATTTAATATATCTTCCAAATATACAAACGGTGTAGCTCTGACAGACCAGAGAGCAGCTGTATGGTTCCTGCTTCAGTCATTTTTAAGTGTGTGATTACCAGGATGCTGCCATTCATTCCCAGTAGTGCTGCTCTCCACTTGAACAAACAGCTAGCACCAGAATTGTGCCCTCTTGGAGACTGGTGGCCAGCAGTATAAGGACATGGCTATGTTCTGAGCCCTTGATGTGTCATGCTTGGGAACTTGATTTGGGATCTTTATATCTGCGCTGTACTTTTTCTAGGGGAAAATAGGAGGTATTTAACTTAGGCTGCCACTTTCCATCACTGTTGAAGGTGATAGCTTTGCGTTTAAGAGGTCTGGTGTGGATGGCAGCATGAGGCTTTACTCTTTCATATGCTACATTTATTGTAATTTCCTTCTCCTGTTGTGAAGCAAACCTTATACACTGGGTAATTCCCCTTTTGCTTTACTAGGGCTCAGATTTCACTTACTTGTCACTAAAGATAGAAGAATCTGTTCTCGAGTGACTGCTACATAGCGATTTGCAAAATATGCCTTTGAACACCATGATTCGGAGAAAGTGGACCTACTTCCATACAGATTTCATAAGTTGTTCAAATGTATTTTCATTTGATGGGAAAAGCAGGCAAGCATCAAAGCAAAACAGCCAGCACAAAGTGACATGAAAGAATGTATCAAGGAAAGTCCTGCTTTAGTTCACATTTCATTGCATCTTCTGACTCCCTATTTACATTGTTCAGATTTAAAGCAAATTCTTCTAGAAGCCTCTAGTGTGATTCAGTTGCCTTCTGTGAACTGTATGTGTTCACAGTGAAGATGATGCAGAATTTGCTTCCTTTATTCAGCTTAGAGGTATTTATGTCTTTTATACTGTCTTCTAAACACCATCTTAATAGCTTCATTGCAGTTATCTGCTTTTAACCCACCATCTGAAGAGAAGAATTTAGCTGAAAGCTGCTTTTACTGAAACTAACTAAACAGAAACTTGGTGAGAATGCTTAGCTTTCTGACAAATGGAGAAAAATAGACCACATGGAATCTGTCTCCTACCCTTATGTCCTCTGTCAGTTCTGGATGTTAGTGTTTGGATTTATTAAACATTTTGTCTCCGATACTGTTGTGTCCTGCTTGTTACCTAATAATAATACCTGACTTCTGAGTGACATCTCTGCCCTTGGAGCATGGAGGCCTTTATCGAGGAAAGTAGATGCATTCTTCCCTCATCTTTAAAATAAAGGAAACGCTGACTCTTGTCAGATCAGAGACAGAGCAGGGAATAAGACAGCATCCTAGTGTCCTAGGGTAGTTCATCCACACTGTTTTTAATGTGGTTGGGAGTCTGAGTTGCAATTTGTACCACCTCCCGTGGTATTCATGGGCTAGCAGATCTCCCAAGAGAAGCCTTTTGCTTATGCCTTCTATGCAGTTGTAGCTTCCCTTTGTATGTAGTGTGACTACTTCAGCCATTTCCTTTACCAGCCTGTTTCTAAAATGAATGGATTTTTATGGCTATCACATCTTGAAATGTAGGATTAAAGGTTAAGATTTTATTGTCTTTTTTTTAACTGAACCCAAGAAGACCTACCTGCAACTTTTTCTATAAAAAGAATTGATTATTCAAAGTAAAAAATATGATTTCTCTCTCAACATGTATAGGATCTAGCAGTACTCTGAACCTCATTTTGGTTCATACTTTTGTAAAATAAGAGGGGGAAGTGCCTTGTTTCTCCACTGTACTGAGCTATGGTGTTCAGACCTGGATATGAGGTTTCACTCTCCTTGGCTTTAAAGATAGTTGATGGGTTTTGGGGGAGAAGTCCGGAACTCAGGAGAAAACTTTCTGAAATTTGCCTTGCAGGAGGAATTGATTTTTTGTTTTCTAGTTGGCAGTACTTAGGCATATGTCCTGGTGCAGATTTTGAAACAAGAACAAATGCATGTATTCTGAATTTAATTCCCAGGACAATATTCCAGTCTCTCTGTATTTGCTTTTCTCTGGGGATTCTTTGTGGGGTTTTTTGGGGGGAGGGGGGTTGGGTTTTGTTTTGTTTTTTTAACATCTGCTTCCTACTCACATTTTAGAAGTGTTCTTGTTTTATCAGAATGTCTGTAAAGAATGTGAAATTATACACGTAGCTCAGAGCGTGATACATAGTCTGCTTTGTGTGATGTAGCAGTTGGACATAGAATTTCACAGGTCTACCTCCTAAGGAGAAAAGAGGAAGAGGAAAGATGCAGACACATATCCAAGAGTGCTTTGAGAACCCAGATATATAAGCACCTTCGCAAGAGCCTGTATTTCTTTACAGTGAAGTAAATCTCACAAGTTAATGACATGACCTCAGTGATCTTGTACTATGTCACTTAGCACATAGGATGACCTATTTTTTTGTTGTTACTGAATAGCTGGCAGATCACTTGAAAAAATGTGTAATTTCTTAGTGCGCTTATCAGTAGTTACAAGTTTCCGGTGCCTTGAAGCTGCTTGAATATACAAGAGTCTGTGCCTTCAGATCTGTTGGTTGTCAGTGTGTGGCTCAGAATGGATGTTGTTGCGTAATGTACAAAGGGGTGTGGGGGGTGAAAATTACCAACATGATAAGTGGAAGATGTGAAGCAAGATCTTACCATGTGCCAGTCCAGCATTCTTCTTGGGCTACAGAGTATGTTGTAGAGCAGTTGATCAGTTCCCCGTTATGTCTCATCTAGATCAATGTTGTCAGCATGGTCAGCTGAAGTAGATAAAACCATATCATTAATCTCCTGCAACACTATTCCAGTGATAGGTACTCCCTAAAGCTACACCAAACCAGATTTTGGCCTATTGTGCTTCAGTCCTCCCTTCCTGTCCCTCCTTCTGCTTCCTGAGTGATTATCTCCTGTGTCCTTTTTATGGCCATCAAAAAAATGAATTAAGGAAAATAAAAGGAAATTATTACTTTGTCAGAGTGAGTACTGTTCTAGTGGTGTAGTACAACTGTGGACATCATAGTGAATGCTAAACCAACATCTAGTGAAAAGCATATCCTTTGAAACTCCAAAAACACCCTAGGATACTGTATACTTTGGCCTTCTGGAAAGGTGGGCAGGGGAGATCTAGCCATGAAATGCATGGCAAATCTTGCAAGTTTTGCATCAAGACCAGTGTAAAATTCTGCCATGTTACTAAGACTGTTATATAGGCTTAAAGATGGGGAGGTATGCTGATCTTACCTATGGTATGATGGAGATACAGTGTGCTCACACCTGTGTAACCAGAAGCAGAACTGAATGATTAATTGACCAAAATTTTATTAAGGTTTGGAAGTCCTTGATGATTTCTTGGAGCAGAGAGTTATCAGCTGGATGTGGTCATCAGCTGCCAGTTGGGATTCAAGCCAAATGGAAAACTAGCAATAAGATGACCTGCTCACAATAAGTAGAACAAAGAGCTTTTGATCCTTGTGTGGACAGCTTAATCTATTCTATACTGCACTTTCACATGAGTAAAATGGGGATAATTGTATTCTACTGCCCTCAGGGGTGTTGTGAGGGTAAATACATTACAGGTTACAGAATGTTCAGATGCATTGGCCAAGAAAGCTGTAAAAATACTGGGAAAGATAGTAATTTTCACAGCAAATAAACAAGTCTGGAGCAGAGACAGCAATATGATAGTCAGAGGCTTTGAAATTCACTTCTCACCCAACACTCAGATTGAGTGTACAATTAACATTAAGAAAAATTTAGCACAAAATAAGGGGTTTCTGGTTTTGAACTGGCTTTGTACTGGCTGCTAGAGATGATACTGACACTTTCTTGCCATCAAAACCATTACGATTCCTCAGCAGCAGCTGAGTCCACAGCTAAGCTCCCCTGGACTATGCTAACACACACAACTATTTCCTATTAGTGCCTTGAAGCTGCAATATGGGTCTTTAGTGTAAATGAATCTTATGCTTTGTGGGGTTGGGGCAGATCCTTGGCTGGGTTAGGCCTAGCTGGGTGGCGCAGTATGGGTTCCTTGAAGTTTTTATTTCTGGGAGAAAAATGTCAGAAGATGACTAGATGTCGAGATACTGTAATGATATGGAAACACGGTTTTGGTTTTCTTGTCATGTATCAGAAAATTTTAAAAGTTCTAGGGCAAAGAGGTTCCCACAGTTTCAGTGACTTAGGGAAACTCACAAAAGTTAATATATCTTCTATGAATAGATTTCAGGTGAGTGGAAGAATAGATTTCAGGACACAGGAAGAAGGCTTTCCCTTGATTTCAGGGAAGCGGAACAAGAATGTGGCCAGCTTTGCACAGGAGGTGCTAAGTGCCTTTCTGACTGAATTTGCAACTGCTAGTGTTTTCTCACCTCTAAATCTTGGCTGTATCAGCAGGCTTGCTATGGAATACTTTGCTCACTGGGTCAAGGTGAAATCAAAATAAGAAATCTTTGCTGTCCCTACTGTGAGAGTTTCAACTTGCTACTATTTTTCCTTTTGGCAGCATCTTGGAACCCACTGTATCCAACAAATGCAAATGATGTTGCTAATTTAATTAAGCAAGCTACATAAAATCAGGAAAATTAAAGTCCATGGTCAACAGCAGGTTTTTATTTATTCAGATTACATCAATAGCTAATTGAAAAAGATTACATAATTGCTTTTGGTCATGGTTTAATCCCAGTAGGCAGATTAGCCCCACACAGCCACTCGCTCACTCTCCCCTCCTCTCAGTGGGATGGAGGAGAGGATTGGAAGGGTGAAAATGTGAAAACTCATGGGTTGAGATAAAGACAGTACTCCAAACTTGAGGTGTTGGGAGGGAGGCTCGTGATTTTTGCAGTACAGTTTTGGCTCTTCTCGTGGCAGTTCCTGGCTTCTAATGGCCTGTTGTGTGCTTCCCTTCTTCCTCTTTTCTTGCCCAGCAATGAAACATGTGAAGGGTGAAGAAAGGATCAGAAAACCAGAGATGCCTTTTCTCTCTTCAGGACTAATTTTCTCTAGTTTATGGTACATTTGTATCAATTATCAATACTTGATAATTAATTGCCTTGCATTCCTTCATCTCCAGTGTAACAGTCACACTGCACATTAACCTGTCAAGTATCACAGGCCAGAGTTTAATGTGCATTTACTTGGGAACTGGGGTTTGGGGATGGAGTTGGGAGGGAAGGCAAATTGCTGAGCAACCTCTGGCTTGGTTATCAATTGAATATCTCAGGACTTTAGAGTGCTGCTCCTTCCACCTTTGAAAATAAGTTGTGATACACTCTAAACTGCTGCTTTCTGGCTGTTTTGCTGCTTCAGTTCAATACAAATGCTTACTTGCAGTGACTGCAGTTGTGATCAGGCTTTGCTTAGGCAGTTTAGAATTTGCTTAGAATCCAGGCTAGCATTGTTAAGCCAATTGCTCTCACATGTTGATCTGCCATCTTCCTATCTCCTCTGCTGCAGCAGATTAGATGTACAGCAAAAAAAACCCAAAACATTCGAAACCTCAAAACCATTAATGGGAATGTACAGCTTTATTCTCTTTCTGACAAGGAAGTCCAGTTGCTTGCAGAGCACTGAATTTTGCACCAACACCAGTAATCTGGGAAAAATGAGAAAGCAGGGTTCCAGAGTTCAGGTTTTGCATCATCTGTGGCACAAACGGTAGCTGCTAAGTTCTATGTGCAAACACTGTCAGCCCCTGTGCAGTTGTAACCTTCTCCTCTTTGGTTGGTAGTCTCAGGGAGTAGGTATATTTTCTATTCCTATATGGTTGGGGTTATTTGAGCAGTACAAGACTTCCCATTTCAATTCCCATCTCCTTGTTCTGAGGAAAAAACATAATAGATCACAGAATCATAGAATGGTTGAGGATTGAAGGGATTTCTGGAGGTCACCTGGTCAAACAGGGTCACCTAGAGCTGTTTGCCCAGCACTGTATCTAGACAGGTTTTAAATATTAAGGAAACTCCCCAACTTTCCTGGAGAACCTGTGCCAGCACTTGGTCACCCTCACAGTGAAAAAGTGTTTCCTTATCATAGAATCGTTTAGGTTGGAAAAGACCTTTAAGATCATCAAGTCCAACTTCATGTTCAGGAGGAACCTTCTGTGTTTCAGTTTGTGACCATTGCTTCCGGTCCTGTCACTGGGCATCACTGAAAAGAGCCTGGCTACATTATCTTTACACCCTGCCTTCAGGTATTTATATACATTAGTAAGATCCCCCCCCCAAAAAAAAAATAAATGTTCCCTTCTCCATGCTGAACAGTCCCAGTTATCTCAGCCTTTCCAGTCCCTTCATCATTTTTGGTGACTCTCTCCAGTATGTCCATGTCTGTTTCAGAGTTGCTCCTGTCCTAACACTCCATACCACAACCCGTTGCACCTCATTTTTCTCTGCTATCAAAGATATTCTGCTTCTTTTTTTCAGGTATGGAGAAATACATGCCTATTTCCCTTTACCTGTTTTCCTATGGAATTAGAACTGCAACTCTTGATAAGGTTTCTAGGTGTTGATAGACTCAGATGCAAATTCAACTTAAGCTTCTTGTGGTTGTGTGTGTATGTGATGGGCTTCAGCACAGCTGAACCATCTGCCACATAGGTAGGAGCTTCTGCTATCAAAATGAGGATGTGTTAGTTCTTGCTCTGAAATCACAAGATACTCCAGTTTGGTGGTGAGATAGACTTATGTCCTCATCTGTAAGCCATAGGCAGGGATATATAAAACATGCATAGGTGTTATGTAGGCACTGCCAGCATTTAAAGAATTTCTCTGAAATGCTTTTTTTGCACTAGTGGATGGGTCTAGCCCTTAAAGCTTGATTTCTTCATAGCTAACCAAAGAGGATATTTAGGCATATTTGTTGACTAACAAAGGAGCAGGGAGATGGAAACATTTAGTGCCATATTCTGCAGTCTGTAGACTCATTCTGCAGTCTGTAGAATCAGACTTCTCTGGATTTTCCTCAGTAGACAAAAAGATTGAACCTGCAAAATAGACAGTCAGGTGAGCACTATGTGGTGGGTTAAGCTAGGCTAGTTGCCAGGAACCCACTAAGCCACTCTCTCACTCTCCCTCATAAACAGGACATTATTTGCCTATATTACTGTTATGGGCAAACCAGACTAAACTTGTGGAAAATTAATTTAATTTATAGTGAATAACAGAGTAGGATAGTGAGACACAAAGACAAAACTAAAACCACCTTCCTGCTACCCTTCCCGTCATAACAGGCTCAACTTCCCAACTTTTCTACCTCCTCCCCCTAGGTGGCACAGAGGCAGAGGGAACCAGAGTTGTGGTAGGTTCCTAATGCTTCGGCTCTGCTACTCCTTCCTCCTCATGCTCTTCCCCTAGTGCAACGTAGGGTCCTTCCCATGGGCTGCAGTCTTCAAGAACTGCTACAGCATGGTTCCTTTCCATGGGGTACTGTCCATCAGGAACTGACTGCTCCAGCGTGGGTATCCCAATGGGCCAAAATTCCTGCCAGAAAAATTGCTCTGGTATGCACACTTCCCCACAGGCCACAGCTCCTGCCAGGAGCCTGCTCCATTGTGGGCTCTCCACAGGCTGCAACTACCTTCAGGGCACATCCACTTGCTCTGGTGTGGGCTCCTCCATGGTATGCAGTTGGCTATCTGCTCCACTGTGGACTTCCATGGGATGCAGGACTACAACCTGCTTACCCATGGTCTTCATCATGGGCTGCAGGGGAATGTCTCCGGCACCTGGACCACCTTCTCCCCCTCCTTCTTCATTGACCTTGCTGTCCGCAGGGCTTTTTCTCTCAAATTTTCTCGCTGCTCTCTCCCAGCTGCTGTTGCACAGCATTTTTTACTCTTTCTTAAATATGTTCTCACAGAGGCACTACCAACATCACTGATTGGCTCAGCCTTGGCCAGCAACGGGTCACTCTTGGAGGCACTTGGAATTGCCTCTGTCTAATATGGGGGCAGCTTCTGGTGTCTTCTTGCAGAAGCCACCCCTGCAGCACCCTCCTGCTACCAAAATCTTGCCACACGAACCCAATAAAGACTAAATGTTATGCAATGAGATTGGCTTTTACAGAATTTTGTAATTATTTTGTCAGTCCTCTAACTCTTATGCAGATAAGGGCTCATAGTTTTGAGCTTAATCCACACATAATTACAGGATTTGGAGAGCTGGAGATTTGAGGAAGAATAGCAGAAATGACCAAACTGCTGCCTGTTGTCATGTTGTAAGACATCGGAGTTGGCACTATAATAGTGTGGAATGGAGTCAATCACAACACTAGTTTTTCAGAAGGACTGGGAAAAGTAGAGTGGGCATAAAGAATCTGACTGTGACCTAACAGAGACACTGTCCTGGTCTGTTTGTGATGATTTTAGTGGCATAAGCAGGTGTGAATGAGTTTGGAATAATGTATGAGATGAATAAAGGAATGTGGCAAAGAGAAATTTCATTTTAAGTAAAACAGCTGCTTTAAATGTTGATCTTCAGCCATCCATGAAAGTGTCAGCTGACTCAGGACTGGAACACCTTACATTTAGAGGGTTTTTTTGTTGGTTGAGGGCTTTTCATTTTCTTTAATTTTTGAAGGCTGAAATCACAATGCTTGTAATGTCAGTATTCAGTATGAGCAGTACCTCCCTTGTTTAGTATCCCCACAGAAATCAGATGAGTCCACTTGAGGGGAGCAGTGCCTCACCAACATGAAACAAAGTATTACTGGAGTGTGTTTGGAACCTATGCTGCTGATCTTCTGAATAAGCTTCCTTTATAGCTCTATTGTGGAAACTGGGATGAGTTTATCAAGTGTAGTGTTTCCAACTGAAAAAATACCAAACCAATTTTTACATATTATTTTAAAAGACATGCTGAAAGACAGGAGAAACTGCCAACAGTACTACAGTTTGATGACAGTTATTTTGATCTTTTATATTCTTAGAACCTATTGCAGGTAGATTCCTGCAGATGCATCTGTGAAAAATTTTATGTGATAATCATTCTGTAGGGTTGGGAGGAAAATTCTGTGTTGTTTTCACAGTGCTGCTATTTACATGTGTTTATTTTCAAGCATGATTTTCATAGAGAAGAACATTTTACTTATTATATGGTAGAAATCAACACATGAAGTGTCAGTAGACTAGGAATTTACACGGCATATTTTAGTTTACTCATAATACATTTAAGTATTCAAATATTTTAAGCAGGTATTGGATATAGAGAAAACATTAAACTCTCTGAGATATTAAAAAATATAGTGTATTCCCTGGAATGCTGGAAGTGAAATTTAATTATGTGCTTAAAATGAAATACACAAACAGAACACATGATTCAGAATTTTCAGCTGTGCTTTCAAACCTGCTCAAGGGAAATGGATGCTTAAATCTTATTAATTGAATGGGAGTTGGGTGTCCATATCTCTAAATAAGCTTTGAAGTTTAAGTATTTATGCAAATTAGATGGGTTGGTCCATCTGTGTTAGATGATAACATTCATTCCTTGACTGGGTGGGTAGTATTTGTGAGAAGACACTGGGAAATGGGATATCTGTCTTTTACAAACTTCCAATCCTTTTCTGTTATGGACATGTTGGAGCTGGATAAAGACAGGATTTTTTTTATTTAAATGGAAAGCTTTCATTTTATATTTTTCTTAATAAAATGGAATAAAAATAGAAAACGCAACTTTATACTGTGTTGATACATTGGAGGAGTAGTTCTGTTGTGCTTCTGTCTCCTCTTCCAGATACAGTGTAGAAAGGGGACCCACAAGAACTAGACGTTTAGAAAGAAATGTAGAGCATTGTATCCAATTCCATCTGACCCCAATGGAGGGGGTTTAATGTTCAAAAAAGATGCAGCAATGAACATAATCTTGCAAAAATGATGCAGTAATTTGGAAACCTCCTTCTTAGCTGCCTTAAATAAAAGAAACAGAAAACCCACACACTCATAGCTGGAAATTTGGAAGAGGAAAAATGTTTACAGGCCCTGCTGTACGCTGCCATTTTATCTGTATAAAATTCAGTCATGTCCATTTGTTGGGATATAGTGTGCTTCATATGACAGTACTCCAGACATATAGTTCCATAAGTTGTGCAAGTGTACATTTGGAAGGTTAAGGGTCGTCATTTAAAGCTTTTTGATGTTTGAAATGTTAACTTCAGTTTAGCATCAGTCCTGCTTTTCACTGAATCACTGCATTGTGCTTTTTGCTGCAGCATTCTGACTTCCTCAGGAATCCCCCTGTCTGCTATTTAGGCTATTCTAATGAGATGGAGAGTTAACATCACTGTGCAAGTGGAGGGTAGCTTTCAGCTCTAGACTGCTCTCTTTCTCCTCATTCTTCTTTCTGCTGTTCAAACTTTCTGTCTTGGTTTTGCATGTTTTCTTGCAAAGCCCTGTGTCATTCTTTCAGAAAAGACCTGTTGAAGTAATATTTTCAAGTATATGAAGAGTTCTTCCAAAGCAAGAAAAGTGGTCACCGCAGACTGAAGAAAATGTGTCCTTCCATAAATCAACAAGTGTTGCCCTTTCAATGGTTTTATTTACCTACATCACTTCTTCCTCTTTTTTCAAATCTTCATCAATACTTTCTGTATTCCTTGATGAAACTGCATCTCAGCCCTCCCTTATTTTAAATTAAAGCTATCTACCTTTGTCCTGTGTCCTCCTAACATGGATTTGCAGTCTTTCCTTCCCCTATCTTGTATGGATGTGCTTTCTCTGTTTCTGTTTCTGAAACCATGTTTTATTACCTGCACTACACAGGTGCTCTTGTTACTCATGATGCCATGTATTATCCCTGCTTTCTTCATCCTCTAAGGATTATTGTAGGGCTAAAGTGAGAGCAAGCATCCCAAGGAACTCAAAGATTTTTTTCCCTGTATTATTTATGGGTGGATATAAATAATATTAGTTATACTGACAATTCTGTGAAAGAGACTTTATCCCTCCTTTGAATTAATTAGCTAATGCAGAGCTGAAGGTTGTCCAGCAGACACACAGAAAGATGCACCGTCCTTCTTGAAATTAAAGAGCTGTGGGGGTAGGTAAACTGAAATTTGTTTACAATAAGTAATCACTCTTACTTTAATACATCACCTGTGAAGCTGTTGGTTTCTTTGGAAAATAGCTGAGGTAATTTCAAAGTTAGCAATTAATTTCTTTCTTATTAATTGATGAATCGGTAGCTATGGATTGCTAACCAAATATAATTTTTATTATTTATTTTCAGTCTTTGTGTTCACATTCATTTAAATTCCCTGTTGCAAGCTATTGAGCACCTGTGTTATCTGTTTGGATGCTTACCTCAAAAAAGCCAAGTGTTACCTGGTTATATGAAGATACTGAAGCAGTGAAAAAGTTCATAGTTACACTGGATATTGGTGCTAACCTGAGGTACTTGTTACCCTTTTGGTGGATCATATGGCTGAATTGGTCATAGAGTTTGTAGCAGAAGTCTTAGAGGATCCAATTTTTAGTCCAGGTGTCTGAGACTGTACTTTTAAGGATGGTAAGGGAGAGCTTGTGTTCTTAACTGTTTTGAGATTAATTTTCAGGCAGCCCATGGTTGTTAGTTCTGTTGTGGCCTGTTGTCATCAGCAGAAGCTTCCTGTTCATGTGCGGCATGAAAAATATCTAAACTCTCTCAAAGGAATTAAAAAGATTCCCTGCAATACTTGTAACAAAGCTTCTGCTTAAGCCCTGAGAGTCTCCAGAACAGAGTCATGTCTTTGACCTTTCTTGACAGGGTTCTTGGTAGCTCCTGCCTGGACCACAATGGCACATTTTAAGTCCCATGAAGCTACAGGATGCTCCCAGTTTTCTAAAGCAGGGAAAGCAGTGAGGGAGTGAGGAACATGAGGAGGTTTGTTGGCATCACTTAGGAGCAATGAATAAAAAGGCCAGAGTAGTTTTGTAGTTTCTCTGTCAATAGCTGCTAGGACAGTGAAAAGCAAGGGGGAGGACTGTAAAGACAATAGTACTTTAGTACAATAGATAGTGAATGTTCATTCTATTGTTAGATAAGGCTTTTTAGTGCAGTTGACCATGTATAATGCAAATGTCAGAAGGGGGAGATGAACAGTATGCCTGAAAAGAAGTGGGCCTGGAGGCTACTGTTGCACTAGCTACAAGCATACAGCCCCCTCCTTAAGAATCACTCTTAAAGGCATGAAACAACTCTTTTATATTTCTAACAGAACCTATTTGCAGGCCATACCCTCATGTTTGTGTTCATATAATATGTGACACTTCAATCCCCAAGCAATTCAGTGAAGTATATGAAATTATTTTAATAAACTTTTTACTCTCCTGCACCACATTGTCCTACCAACAGAAGCAAATCAATGGGAAATAATGTGCAAAATAATCTCTAGAGCAGTTTTCTCCCTCAAAAAAAGAGAAGTGCCAGATGGGCCAGGCAATTCGCTGAAGACTTTGCTGGGACTACTGAGGGACTGTAGTGCTTAAATGGTGCTACTGTGATGGGCAATAGTATAAAGCTATAAGACAGACACACAAGATAATTAAAAGTGGCAGAATTGGTCCCTTAAGGGTATGCTGTTTAATCATTAGCTTCCTATCATCATCATCTCATCTTATGGCTCACCATCAGTCTTGCGGAAAGCTCTTTATATTGGGTATTGCGGTGATGTGCATGTCAAAACATCAGCAATGAATTTTTGCAGTTAATTTAGAAGGCTGGGTACTTTGCAGAACTTTTGGATATTCAGTTTCAGCATGTCCTTCACAGGGAGAACTCCCTAGTCATTCACTATTTAAAGAAAAACATGGCAAAACTCAATAAAAATAGAAGATCTTTGGGGAATGAAGCCTCAGAGAGGGAAAAAAAAAGAAACAAAATAAATAGGTGCTGACCCCTGATTTATTTGCAAATAAGATTGACAGGAAATAAGTGATCATTTGGAGTCTTGTGACTGATGGGTTTATTGAAGAACACGCCATGGTGGATGTTTCTTTTCCTACATTTTCTTCTGGCAACTAATATAGTTTTCATTGTGAAATGAATAAGCCTTATGCTTTTATTTCAAATATCTCAGCAGCCAAGATAAAAAAATCAATAACACATAAAAAATTTGATCAATATAAAATGTTTAAATAAAACACCTTTCAACAAAGACAAATGTTAATTGATAGTTAACATAATAAAGATAAAATTCTGTTTCTATTTTAATAGTACTTTCCAAATCAGTTTCTGTCATGTATTCCTGTTGATCAAACTCTGGTTTTACCACAGGGCTTTTGTGAGTTCAAAAATAACATTACAAATGTGGATAAATATAATTTCTCTTGACATCCCTTGTGTATTTGAATAATTGACAGGATTTTCATCCTCCTATGCACTATAATCCCCAAAGAACAATGGATTTAAGTATATGATGAGAATGACCAAGTTTAATGAGTTCATTATATTACTTCTGATGTTACATCCAAATGGAAACCATTTTGCCACCGTGACTCATTACAATTCATGCACTTTCCTAAGGAGTCTTCAGACTGGATAAGGAAACAAACAATAAAGGTCTACCATCCATTTAGACATTTAAATAAGCAGATACATTTTGAAAAGTGCTGAGTATTTCCTGCTGGAATTCATCCATGTGCCTAAACAGATGGACTTTTAAGAGCCCAGTGCCTGAAACCCCTATGGAGAATGAAAGAAAAAGACCATTTATTTCAGCAGGACATTTTGAAAACCTGTCACCTTTGTTTTGTTGGCTAAGTATGAGCTGAGCTCCTTTGGAGATGTGTCCAATGTGAGTATTGAATACTTTGGAAAATTGGCTCTGTTCAAAGCTCTATTTAATTTGTGGGAAAAACTGGACTAGTTTTTCTTTGTTTTGTTTGTCAAACTTGAAAAATAATTCTCCAAGGCAGATGTTTTCTGTGTTGGTATTTAATGAGTGAGTAGCAATAGATAAGACTGGGGGCCTTGTTATATACATTAGTGAAGGGAGGCTAAAGGGTTAACAAAAGGACCTTTGTGAAGCCAACTGTAGATTCATCTTAAATTGCTAGCACTGTGTTTTAGATTAACTTACTAATCATATGAAGTAAACTATAGATAAGAAACTAATGCTGTAGGGAACGTGGAAGAGGGGAGATGAGTAAGCAAATGGCCCATCTTTGTTACAGGCCTTGGAAGACCCGTAGGAGAACCAAGTGTCTGGCACTTTGTCCATATGAGGATAGCCAAGGATGGGGAGCCAGTTGGTACCGGCTGTGTTGTTCTGACAGTGGAATAAGGGGGGTAGAAGCTGGAGTTCACCAAAAGGGCAAGGTAAAGAAGAGGAGTGGATGAAATAAATGACCCCTGGAGACCACCAACTCAAATTATTGAGCATGCGCAGTTGGGAGGGACTTATGAAAATGACCTTTTGAAACTAATTTTAATACGAAGCGGGGACAGGTTATGCCTATGTATAAGCGTATTGGGAAACTTCATGTATATGTAACACTTTGCTACATATAAACGGGGCAAGCTGCTGTGTTGCGGTGCGCACGACTTTGGTGGGACTACCCCCCCGTGCTGCCCAGTGCTGAATAAACATACCTACTTTACAATCTTACAGATTGTGGAGTCTGTTTCCCACACGTCATTAGTATTTATACTATTGTCAGCAAAGTGACATTAATTCTTAAGTTTATACGTAAATCCATGTTATCAATCATTACAGAGTTTGTGTAAAGCAGTGAGCAGCTGCATTTCCAGATTAAGTAAGCAGGCTACAGATACGCTGAATGTTTTGTGCTGATAGTGAGATACAAAAGTCTGGTGACGGTGATTGCCATGTCAGAAAAAACACCCCTCAGGAAGATTTGAGGTTTCATTTTCAAGGGTAAATATTCCTCTCTGCAGAAACACAATTTTGCCATGGAAAAGCATCTACAGGTTCCAGTAAACAGGTTTTCCAAATTATGTCTTTACTACATGCCTGTCCCATTAGCACAGTCACCTTGTCATTCATATGCCTGTAATGATCATTCTGAAACATTTACACCCTGTATTTGGCTGGCTGGTTCCTGCTTACTCAGTGGCAAGATTATTGATTGCAGGTGCTTATTAAGAAAGTATGAAGCAATAAGCTATGAGAGCTCTTGATAATTCAAAAGGTGAAGCTGGCAATTATATAGGGATCAGGGGGATTATTATATACAGGGCCTGGGTAAATATGACTGATTGCTGTGGCACTGCTATGATGACTCTTTGAATTAAAATGTATCGTTATTGATTTTTTGTTGTTCTTTTACTGTATTTTAAATCTACATCTTTTTAATGTAAACAGCTTAATCTACACTACAGCTAGAATACGCTACTGTAACTTACTGATTTATGAATATATCCCTCTGTTACAGTATTTGCATCTCTTGGTACAGGCTTTTTTCTTATTTTTTTATTCTGCTGCCACTATTTGAATGAAACGTAAATCATGTACCTCATTTTGAGTTCTGCCTCTCCCTGCTGCTGCTGTTACATTGCCTTTAAGGAGTTTTCTTCTAATTATGAAAAGACAATGAAGAGTGTTCGATGGAATAAATGAAAAAAATAAAAGAGACATATCTTCATTCCTTTCTTGTTTGACTTTTAGATCTCCCATAAACTGAGCCTCATTTGAAATTTAAAATGCAAAACGTACATACAAACAAAAGAATTCGTCAAAACAGGTTACTTTAACATGGAACCACTTTGTTTCAAACCGCTTTCTGATAGTTGTTTGAGCTTTTGTCAGAGCTTACCTGCAAATATTGTATTAAATGTATGGTCTTATGCTATTAATAGTGCTGTTCTGTGATCTCAAGACACTATCTAAAGAAATCACCCTGTCCACTAAATATTTATTTCTTTTGCTTCAGTTCTCATCAGTTTCCCCTAATATTGAGTTCTTGGAGGTGAAACACAGGCAGTATTTGGTCTTGCCCCTTAAAAGGTCATGAAAGTATAATGTAGTGCTTTTCATATCTAGAAAAAGCCACTTTGTGTATCCTGTTTTCTTGAGAAGCAGACAGTACTTTGTAACCTTTATTGAACTCTATAACCGTGACAAATTTCTGTCTGGAAGCTCTGATATAGAAAATATTTTGGAATTTGGTGGGATATTATTTCATTTAGCAGTGTAGGTTTTATTGTGTTCATTAGTTATGCAGGTGGGCTCAAGGTTCTCAGCAATCTGCTTCATAAAGAAGGGAGAGATATGAAGACAGTTTCGGTCATGCTTCACCCACTTCTATGGAACATTTCTGAGATGTGTTTCTTGTTTCTTTGTGCAGGGGACAGTGCACAGTTCTGTGTCACTGTCTTGGCTTGTTCTAGATCACTAGTGAAGGGTTTTGCTTCCATACAATGTGCTTATCCAAAACCCCACAAGAATAATTCTGTTCACCTCACCATCATGTATTGTTCTTGTCTAAATAATGGTAACTACAAAGCACCTCTCTGAAGACTATATTATTCCCTGCTTAAGCATGGGGATTCCCTGCAATAATTTTTCGGAAGCAAAAACATTTTATTTCCTACTTGCAGACTGTCTCCTTATGCAAAATTCTAGGCATGACCTGGGAGACGCCTTCATCCTTTAGCTTATGCCCTGTATCAGTAGGCTCCAAAGACTCCTTATAAAGCTTCATACAGCATTGCCCCAGAAACTTGTGGGCACTAGAACTGTTGTGTTGGGGGACTGTAATGTGGGGTAAGCCTGTTTGCTTTATGAATTTTCAGCTTCACAGTGAACTGAATGTTGCTCTACAGGCAGACTTTTACCTAGAAGTAAGATGAGCTGTAGTTTTATCAGCTTGTGATTGGCTTTTCCACTCTTCCTTAAAAAAAAAGATAAAAATCTGGACTATTTTTTTAGACTGTCATCTGAACTGGTTTTTTTTGGTTTAGTATAAGCTCAAGTATGTTAATTATGACAATGTGTTGCTCAGACTATTATAGAAAACAGAGGGTTAGTGTTAAAATCGTAGGAGCTGCTTTTTTCGTATATTGGTGAGAATTTGGCTTTCTATTGAGGTGACTGTGTCAGTGACTGCATCTTTTTACATGCAGGCAGGCAGGTATATGATTTTTTCCACACATATTTTGAGTCTGCTTCTAGAAGCAGTGTAATTTGCTTTCAGAAAAGTCATTTGGCCACTTTACTAGGTGGTACATGGTGCTTTCACTCAACTGTTTGCATGGCTTCTGACTGGTGTTCTGTGTCTTTCCCTCTGTTGTGGGGATGAGGGAAATGTGTATTGAATTTGACCTCTTGAGAATGGGAACATCTGGAAACCTTGAAAGCTTTGAAATGGGAAACAGTTATTGCACAGGAGGAAAAGAGAAAGATGGGTTTTGCCTGCTTCAGTAGCGTGCCAGGTATATAAAATCTATGAAGGCAGCAGCTTTTTTCAAGAAATCTGTTTGAGGAAACTGTTAGGAAGTTTAACTATGAACATGTTGCCAATGTCTCTCTTTGTCCCTCAAGCCCACTGTGGGCAGGAGGGATGTTGCATCAGAAAGCAAAGCAAACTGGCTTACTAGTCAGCTTTGAGTTTGAACTGAAACTTTATGTGGTGATGTATCCTTGGTGAGATCATTTCAGGATGTCTTGAAAAGCTCTAAAATTCTTAAAGACCAAGGGTGAATAGTCAAGTGAGTTTATTGTTCATGGGAATGGCTATATTTTGTGCCCGTAACATCACTGCAAATAATTAAAATATACCTGCTTCCATTCCACGATGCTTCAGCAGTGAACCAATGTACTCATTTCAGCTGCGATAGAGTTGATTTTCTTCATAGTAGCTGGCATAGTGCTGTGGTTTGGGTGTAGGATGAGAAGAATGTTGGTAACACACTAATGTTTTAGTTGTTGCTAAGTAGTGCTTAAGACTGGCCAAGGACTTTTTTTTTTTTTCAGCTTCCCCTGCTCTGCCAGGTGCACAAGAAGCTGGGAGGGGGCACAGCAGGGACAGCTGACCCCAACTGGCCAAAGGGCTATGCCAGACTGTATGACATCATGCTCAATATAGAAACTGGGGAAGTTGGCCAGGGAGCAGCAGTTGCTGCTCAGGGATGGGCTGGGCATCAGTCAGCAGGTGGTGAGCAATTGCATTGAACATCACTTGTTTTGTATATTCCTTCATTATTATTATTGTTTTTGTTGTTGTTATTATTTCCCCTCTGCTATTTTATTAAACTGTCTTTTTCTTAATCCATGTGGTTTACTTTTTTTTTCTGATTCTCTCCCTCACCCCACTGGGGCAGGGGAGCGAATGGCTGTGTGGTGCTAAGCTACCTTCCAGGTTAAACCACAACAACCAGAACATGTTTCGACCAAATTTTTATAACCACAACTCAGTGAAAATATTTCTTATTCCAAATAGACCTATGATTTAGATCAGCCCTAAAGCCTGCGGAGGTAAGTTTTGGCAACAGAAACTGCAGAATTTAGTCAATATTTTGAAAGAATGTCACAATGACAGGCAAAATCTTTGTGTTCTTGACTCTCTGCATTTAACAGGATTCCTTGTCTTGCAAAGGGAATAAGGCGTTGCAATTTATCAGGTTAACACCCCAAACTCTAAACAAATCTTTTCTTTCCTTTGTCGTGTTTGGATTGGGATTGGGATTAGGACAGCCAGCCTGGGACATACCAATGTAATTAAGAAAGCATGTTTTAAACTCCACTCTTCTACAACTTTGAAATTGCAGGTGGGAGAAATAAAAACTTCTGGTTACATGCCCAGCACAGTTAGCATGCATCATTTGTCTTTATAACCATATTTCTCTGCTCTTCTGGGGCTTCAGCAAACTCTTTAAATGTTGTTCATTGGTGATTCTCATAATTTTGTAGGCATTAAGGAAGTTTAACTGTGTAGTACCTTGAGTCAGCTGCTGTGGGTTTGGCTCCAGCTGAAGCTGAAACCTGTATGCCTCATGAGATGGAAGGGTGAATCTCAGATGAGGTGTTGTTTTCTTTTTGATATTCATGCTAGTTTGTGAGGGATGAACTTCTGAAGGCCTAGTTGCTTTGTTCAGATCTCCAAGCTCTGCTGTCTTGCACTTCAGCTATTCCATGTCCTCCAAACACTTGCTGTTTACCGACTGTTAGGGTGGTGAGACGGCTGCAGTCTGTCTGTGCCAGAGCCCGGGGTGGGTCGCTGCAGAGAGACAAGTTCAGTATAGTGTGCTGCTATGTGTAGGGTCTGGCCTACTTTAGTAAGCAGCAGTTGTCTCTTTTGTCCCCCATTCCTAAGAGGAACACACCTGGCCTCTCAACTTAGGCCTGGCAAAACTTAATTCTGTCTGCATTGCACAGAAACTAGTTTCTTTTTGTACAACGGACATTTCTCCTGGCAATTCAAGAGACTTGTGAAATCCTTTGTTTCACATAATCAGTGCTTGCTTATATCCAGCTCCACCTCTTTGTATTTCTTCTGTAGAAGGGAAGTTGATGGGGATGTTTGGAATAAAGTGCTCTTCTCACCACCTTCTTCACACCCCTCTGTTCTTCACCAACATGTTCTTGGCTCGGTGGTATGACTTACCAGGACCCTGGAGATTTGTTTGGATGCTCAAAACATGAGTAACAAATCCTGTTGTAGTACTTGGGCCTCTCGCTGATTATAGTTAGGATATGTATTCCATAGTAATATTATGCTGAAAGATATTTACTGAGGCCAAACCAAAGCCCTGTGCTGCCTTTTCAAATCCTCCTGAGGTCTATATGGTGAAGGCAGCAAATAAATATAGAAGGTGTGTTCTGGAAAATCTGAAAGACCTATCAATCAGTGAACACCTTCCCTCTCTCAGCCCTGCAGGAACAGATGGACTGGAGGATACAAGGCATCAGTAATTTATGAATGGCTGGGACAGTGTTTCACTTAAATAAAACAACACACAGCATGAAAGAGCCTTGCTCGCCGGCCTCCACTACTGAATTCTTCCACGGAGAGTATAAAGGAGTCACTTCTGAGTCTCTGCTTCTAGACTCTGATGAATAATATATCTAAATGCTTTAAGTGTCATTGCTACGAATAGACAGTGGGTAGGGCTAAAGAAATTAGTCTTTTACATGTGATCTCCAAACTAATTTCAGTATGTTGGAAGAGTGTAGCATGTAGTACTGTTTTAAATGTTATAGCTTGGCAGTTTCAGGGAATTGTTTGGATTTTTATTTTTAAGTTTGACAAAAGTTAGTTTGGTACATGCTCTTCTTTCTGATTATTTTCACCTGGATACAGCAAAATACATGCTTTTACCCTTTATTCAGATATTTGGTGTCTAATTTGTTGCAGTATATCTATTTAAGTGCTGCAGTTGAATAGATTTCTATGTCGTTTCCTGGCCTGAAATTTTCAACACTGTTGTTATCTTGGTTCATAGCCTTACTCTGGTTAGTTTTTGAATTGTAATTGTGTGTGTAAAAGTGAAATTGAGGCTAAGAAATAACTTTGTGTTTTGTGGGTTTCGCACTTAATTACTTTTAGAAAGACTGTATTCTGACTTTCCAGATTTTTTTCTGAATTGTTTTCTCCTATATGCAGCTTGCTCAAGAGTGTCATTGACATATCAATATATAAATAACAAATATTGAGAGATAATTGTTGAGAGCTTGTTGATAAACTGATGGAGCAATGTGCAGCAGACTCAATAAACTTGTGTTCTAATGACTGCTGCTGAACAGCATTGCATCTTTGGGAAGGTGACTTAGTGATTTAAGTAGTACTGTCTCACTGGTGGTCAGTGCTCTAAACCTAGCTCCTATCTATCTTGTCTGTGTTACCTTTTCCCAGTAACAATTCTTCCAGAAACAGTACAGAAATGTCAAACATCACTGAGATGTGATGTGCAAATTGGGGACTGGTGCTAAGTAGGATTGGAGTGGACTGCAGGTTTGAGACCTGGAATGAGAAAGTGTCTGTCTCCTGCAAGGCTGTCTGGAAAGCTTTGCTCTTCTTGGCCATGTGTACAGGATGAGGTGTATATCCCTCTGCAATGGCTTTTGTAGTAATTACTGCATTTCAGCTGAAGTTTTAGCTTTCAGGATGCAGGTCAGCTGCTGCTGCTTTAAAACTTACCAGAGTGATTTGTGGTCTCACTGGTGCTGGCTGTATCATTATACTGCTTGGTCCTCTGCTGCAATTACCTGCATTCTGTTCTGGTACTAGTTGCTTGCTCTTATTGTGTGTACTAGCAAGTTGAAGAGTTTAGCAAATATTAAGAGTCTCCATTTCCTTAGATCCATACGAAATGAAACGCTAGAAACCACCCATTGTTCTCATTTCCATTACCCAGCAGAATTAGAAATTTGTTTCTAATAAGCAACAAAAAAGTCACTTAATTAACAGTTGCTGAAGAGGCAATGGTTATAGTCATACAATGCTTAAAGAAGTGAGCAGCATTTTACTAAGACGTGTAATCTTTATCATGCTGTTACTGCATGGAGCCAGTCACACTCCAGATCACTTCTGGGCAAAATGTATCTTTGAGATGCACAGAATGAAGCTCTCTCACGCATTATTTACATATGTTTAATAAAACCCCCAAAGCTCAGTGGTACAAAAGGAAGGCTATATAAAAAGCTGAGGCTGCAGTTCCATGTTCACCTTAATTTAGAGAAGTATAAGCTCTCACTGAACAAGGTGGTCCCTCACTGATGGGCCTGTTTCCTCTCACCTTCCTTATCAGGTTTGTGCCTCTCTGTAGTGGCCTCAAGGACAGATCTGATTGGAAAATCATTTGTCACAGTTTATGTTGTGGACAAATGAATGCTAGTATGAATTAGGTCAGAAAGGGGATCTGGGCAATCCTTTCTGATAGCAGCCTGCTCTTTACTCAGGTGTATGTTGCTGTAGGTATGTAGCTCAGGGGTACCTAGTGGCTCTTCAGTCACTGACACTAGCATTATCTTTGAAAAATTAAGTTATTGTTGAATCTTAGGTTTAGGAGCTTCCAATTTTATCTACTTGGTTGCAAAATCTAAAAATGTACATGGAAAATTGTTTTTATTATACTTTTAAAAAATTTGGAGGGTAGTATTTTCACCAAGTCTCCTCCTGTTGAAGCTGCCTTCAACAACATGTGCTTTCAAAAATTAAAATCTCTAGAGGCTATAGCTTTGAATTTTGAGAAAATATAATAAAGTGACAGATGGGTGACATTCAGGTGGGGTTGGTGGTGGAAGTGATAGGGAGACAAAAACGTGTTAAGGGAAAAGATTGTCTCTTTTAAATGAGTGAGAAGTTTCTATAAACTGTTCTTTTTGACAAGAAGCAGTGTTAAAGGATTATGATCTTCAGTAATTTACATCTGGGCACATTCTTTGGGATATTACAATGGATATGCAGACACATAAATTGTACTGCTTACATGTCCTTTTCCCTTGCCTGTGTCTGTTTTCCTGAGGTGAGTGAATGCAGTATTCTTGGGCAGCCAGGAGTTGTATACTGTTCTGTGTTGTACCATGTTATGTACCAGTTAACAGTAAGATGTTTGCTTATGTATGTATCATTACCTTGGGTAGAACAGATCTTCTTGTGTAACAGCCAACACAGAGAAGTATTTGGTTAATGTCAAGATGAATTCTGGGACCTGTAGATTTTGGTGCCCTTAGGTGCATTTTATATATATATATTATATATATTTTTTTAATTGTTAACTCCTACTTTTACCTGTCATCAGATGGCATGTTCAGCCCCTTGACATTCTTCCTCATTTTAACTACTTTTAACTAACTCCCTTAGTTTTGCATTACCTTTATGTTCCTCTATTTCATTGCATATGCCATTTCCAGGTCTTAACTGACTATAAGTAACATCAGACCTAGTCCAAAACATGGAAAGGCCTTCACCTTTTGAGAAGAGAAAAAGTCCACTGCAACACCTTATTTTTGTCACTTCATGACTACCCAATCTGTTGGAAAGCATGAAATCATCTTGATTCCTAGAGTTTGTGAACCAATGAAGAAGCAAGTGCTAGAGGGTGGATTTCCTTTGTGCTCTGCAAAAGCACAGGCAACTGTGAAAGGAGAATATCAGATACTCAGGTGTTCCTTCTATCTGGGGAAATACTGTCACATACCTTTTATTCAGAGTTATTGTTCTGGTAGTTTCTGCTCTTAATATTTTCCTAATGAACAAGGTTTTCACCTCCAGTGTGGTTCATGTTAATGGTAGAAGAAGGCAGGGATAACGGCATGAAAATTTCATGCAGTTGCATGACTTATGCATAAAACTAATATTCTGGGAGACTGTGAGCTACATAAAACATTACAGCCACTCACTGTGCATTTTTTTGCATGCAGGGTCTGCTTCTCTTATCACTGAAAAAAAATCTATTCAGTCATTATTCAGGTAGAGTTGACTTTTGCTTGGTTTTAGCCAAATCCAGACTGAGCCCCACAAGGCAAAGGCCTCATCAATACCACACTAACTGCTCCATTAATCCTCTTTTGCTGTTATTTCTCTCTCATCTTTCCAGGAGACTGTTGTTACCTCAGAGCAGATAATTGATTTTTCTAGGTAATAAATGCAGCAGCTTATCACTGATATTTCCCACATACCCCTGTACTTCAGGTCCCTATCAGGGTCTGACAGATCAGAGCTGCTTTCTGATTATTCCAAAGCAATGGCTGTATGTTCAGCTTAATGCAAAAAGCCACATCTGATGTAACTGTCAAATAAGCCTAACTGGCTGATACTTAGACCTTTTCACCTCAGATGCTGCAGTAAGACAAGTAAATTTGCATGTTCCCATCTGGCAAGGAATTTTGCACAAATCATCTCACATATAAAGAGCCTAAAAAAAAAAAAAAGACTAGATAAAGACATTTGGGACTGGAAGAGTTCTTGGACTTAAGGTTTTTAATTCAGGATCTCACTGTATTCATTCCTATTTGTAAACTTAGGTAGATGACAAGTGCAAAGCTTCACTAGCCTTCCTTTCACCATGCTTGGCTATTGATGGGGAGTGCAGGAATGGGTAAAATGCTGTTCCCTCACGGGAAATAAAACCACCTGCACATTAGAAATTACAACAGTCAAAAGTCATCATGCTTCCTTTTCACCTACCAGTTTGGAAATCAGTATATTTTTTTCCTTAAACCAGTGCTCATCCCGGAAGTTTCCCAAGGGCTGTGATCATGTTCAGATAGGGTTCAGCATTGTACCAGAAATCTGGGGTGGGCAAGGAGGTTCTACAAGCATCTCGCAGAAGTCTTTCAATTGTGAGCCCTTGCTCTTGTGGGGGACTTCAACTTACCAGACGTCTGCTGGAAATACAACACAGCAGAGACAACACAGCCCAAAACCATGGACTAATGAACCCAATGGACATTTTAGAGGGATGGTCCATAGACTAGGAAATAATATCTGTGTGTATATATAAAAAGGTGGGGAAAGTGGTGGTCATTAATTGGAATGTATTGATAAGGGTAGGACCTAAGCATGATGTAAATGGTATAGAATAAGGGGTGGATACTCTCCTGGTTTCAGCTGGGGTAGAGTTAATTTTCTTCATAGTAGCTGGCATAATGCTGTGTTTTGGATTTAGTACTAGAAGAATGTTGATAACACATTGATGTTTTAGTTGTTGCTAAGTAGTGCTTAGACTACTCAAGGACTTTTTGAGCTTCTCCTGCTCTGCCAGTTGCATAACAAGCTGGGAGGGAGCACATCTGGGACAGCTGACCCAAACTGCCCAAAGAGCTATTCCTTACCATATCATGTCATGCTCAGCGGGGGTTAGTTGGTCAGTCGGGGGGAGAGTGATTGCTGCTCGGGACAGGCTGGGCATCGGTGGGTGGTGAGCAATTGCATTGTGCATCACTTGTTTTATATATTCTGTATAGTGTCTTACCATTATTATTATCACTATTGTTATTCTTTTCTCTTATTAAACTGTCTCTATCTCAACCCATGGGTCTTACTTTTTTTCCCGATTCTCTCCCCCATCTCGTTGAGGTGTGGGGGGAGTGAGCAAGGAGCTGAGTGGTGCTTAGTTGCCAGCTGGGTTAAACCACAACACAGTCTAGGAGGTTCCTGCAGTGTGTGGCAGATAACTTCCTGACACAGCTGGTAATCGAGCCTACCAGGGGAGGTGCCTCGCTTGACCTCCTGTTTACTAACAGTGAAGGACTGGTGGGAGAGGTGATGGTCGGAGGCTGTCTTGGCCTTAACGATGATGAAGTGGTGTTTTCGATTCTTGGTGAAGTAGCTTGGACATTAGGAAACAGTTCTTCACCAAAAGGGTTTTAAAGCATTGGAACAGGCTGCCCAGAGAGGTGGTCGAGTCCCCATCCCTAGTGGTATTTAAAAGACAGATAGACGTGGTGCTTAGGGTTTACTGCTGGAATGGTAGTGTTAGGTTGATGGTTGGACTTGATCTTAAAGGTCTTTTCCAACCTTAACAATTCCATGATTCTATGAGATGAGGTGCTTAATAAAGTAAAAGTTGTGTGGTCTTTCTCATGCAGGCAGTGAAACGTGCAATTCCTTCATCAGTGTACACTTTGTCCTCCTTGTGCCTTTTGCCCTAGGGATGTGACAGCTCTCTTACAGATCTTTGATGTTCAGTTGTGGGCTTGTTGTCTTGGAGATCTCTGCGCAGCTAGGGTTTGCCAGGATGGTAGATAGCCCATAAAACTCACAGCTACTTGATCCTGAACAGTTTGATATGTACTGAGCATGGATTCCTATGTGAAATGAAGGAGCTTGGCATCTTTCAGAAATGTCTGTAATGAAGGAAGGAGCCCACCGTCTCCAGGGATGTTGCAGTCCCACAGAACATGAAAAACAACGCAGTCAACATTGAGAAAAATGACAGTTAACCTTTTAAACTGGCAAGTTAGATCCTGAATATGAGAAACTAGAGCTGCAGAAGAGCACTGTTTGGGTGAAATGTTTGTCACAGACTTTTAGATGAGATCTTAATACAGCAGTGTAGTTATTCCATGTTGTATTTTGCTGCATTTTAACATTATGAAAAACTGAAGAAAAAGATTGCTAGATGTGTTTTCACATGATATTACTTCAATATTTTTGTTTAATTTTATTTCTCCATTAAGTCCAGATATCAGATTCTGCTTCTGTAAAGTTTTTATGAATTATGTTCTTGTCACTGACCCTCACTCAACTCAATAGATTTATTTTACATCTCGACTGTTGTACTTGGGGGAGAAAAATCGTATGCACTTCAGTGGCCATATGTGCAAGAGATGAAACAAAGAGGGGAAGGGGGAAGTTGCTTGCTGCTTCTTAGCTCTACAGATGGACAATTAGTTTCCATGTGCACCCGGACCTCTTTTTGAGCAGACAAACCAGCTTCTAGTGAGCTGCTGTTTTCATCACCAAATTGCCTGAGAAGTTGTTTGAATTTTGAAGTGTTTCTTTAGCATATAATGCTAATCTGTAGCTACCATTTCCCAGTGCCTGGCCCAACAATTGTTAATGTTGTTATGAACAGCATGGTCTTAAAAACACAAAGCCTTTTCTTTTTTATTTGCTTGTTTGTTTTGTTAGGTTTCGTTGCGTATTGGTCCCTTTATTGCAATAGAGAAGTGGTACAGTAACTGGTATGGAAGAAAAAACCCAACTCATTGTGCGTGGTCCATTAAGTTTATTATAATACCAAATTAAGATTTGTCTTGATGTAGCCTGTAAACATGTGGGAAAGGATAGTTAATGCTTACTCTTTTCTCATCAACAGGTCCAAGTGAAATACACTGATAGAAGAAAAGTGAAGGGTTGGCTGGTTGGATTTTGGGATTTTTTTATAATTATTTCAGCCATGAGATTATTGTCTAGAAAATGTAGCCCTCACTTGGTTTATTGTGTCACTCAGGTACTCCTTATCTATTAGCAAAAGAAAAAGCCTCAGTCCTGCAAGTGCTCAGTGAGCATATTTTGTAAGTGCAAGGCTCAAACAACATTGCTGTTTTGCTTACTAGAAATGACAGAAACCTTGACAGATTTTCTGGGTCTGCTTATAGTGTAAAGAAGGCTAGATGTGTTTTGTGATGGAGACTACAGTGGGATATCAGGGTTAGGTTAAAGGTTGGACTCGATGGTCTTAAAGGTCTTTTCCAACCAAAGTGATTCTGTGGTTCTATTCTATGATTCTATGAACATGAAGGCAGCTCAAAATCTTGTTTTGTTGCTTTCCTATTTGAAAAGGGAATATGGTGGTAGGAAAGATGGGGCAAAATGCAGTTTTCTTACTTCCTGGTTTGTTGAAATTTGATCGTATATTATGCATTGAAAATCCAGCTTGTCTTTGTGAAAATGAGATGTTTCTGTGGGTATTGTGGAACTGTAACATTCAGAGTGATATCCTGCCAAGCATGAGGCAGTCAAGCAGGTGAGCAGAAAGAAACTACTGCGGAGAGCAGCTGAGAGGGTTTTGAGCCTGAAGGAGAACCATACACATAGAGCACCAGCCTCCTGTGCACCATCTGGGTTCCAGTTTCCCAAGATGATGCCTGGTGAGCTGAAGAAGCCAGACTGAGCTTCAGGTTTCCACACAGAGATCACAGATCTTTCCCTCCTTGCAGTTCCAGTGAGAAGACAAATGCATGACACATCAGTGCTGCCGTTGTGGTTTAACCCAGCAGGCAGATGAACACCACACAGCCTCTCACTCACTACCCCCCCCCCCCATCATCCCCCCAGTGGGATGGCGGAGAGAATCAGGAAAAAAAAAAAGGTAAAACCCATGGGTTGAGTTAAAGACAGTTTAATAAAACAGTAGAGGAAAAAAAAAGTAAAAATAATAATAATAGCATATACAGAGTATACAGAACAAGTGATGCTCAATGCAATTGCTCACCACCCGCTGACTGATGTTCAGCCTGTTCCCAGCAGCAATCATTCTCCCCGGCATGCTCCCCCTGAGCATGATGTTATATGGTCTGGAATAGCCCTTTGGCCAGTTGGGGTCAGCTATCCCAGCTGTGCCCCCTCCCAGCTTCTTGTGCACCGTGCAGAGCAGGGGAAACTAAAAAAAAAAAGTCCTTGGCCAGTCTTAAGCACTACTTAGCAACAACTAAAGCATCAGTGTGTTGTCAATATTATTCTCATCCTAAATCCAAAACGCAGCACTACACCAGCTACTAGGAATAAATTTAACTATCCCAGATGAAACCAGAACAGCTGCTCAGGTCCTCTTGTGATAAAAGCTAGAGATTGTCACCTCATTTCAAATAGGGGATGAGAAATGGAGCTTTGTACAGCAACTGCAAACCCACCTCAGGAGAGCTGTGATGCCTGTGTCACACTCATTCTGTGGTTAAAGACACCATTCCATCCTCCTTCCTCATTCTGCATAAATGAGAGATAGTCATTGGTTTTGTATGTGTATATGAATGCATGACAGTAAGTTTATTAAACATAAAAATGTCAGGAATACAGAGGCTTAAGATGTGTTATAATTCAGGTTGTTTTTCCAGTCTCACTTGCCTCCATGTCATGTATGTATCATGAAACACTAATAATGAAACTTAAAAGAAGGGCATATATCTTTTTTCCTACAGGCCTCTGACTCCTCCCTTGCACTGTTGCACTTGATTCAGGGGGACGGAGGATAGCTGGTTGTTCACTTCAGAAGACCTGGTCTGACGTTTTTGTTATTGAGCAAGTCACTTAAATCTTCTGTGAATGGGAACCGAGTCCTTTATGTTTTCATGTTTCCAGCATGAGGTCTGTTTCGCAGAGGTTCTGAACAGTTACCACTGCTATTAAAGCTTTGTGTGTGTGAAATGCTCTATAATGCTAAATATAAAGAAAAATCAGGTAGTAATTTAGGAATCTGCTTTTAGATTTTAGATTCTTTTGACTTTAACTGTCTCTGCCTTCTGTCTTCACAAGATAGCAAAAACGACTTGCAAACTTCATAGAAGTTTGATGAAGCAAAAAATAGTTAATATTTACAAAGCTGTCAGGTGTTACAGTGATTACAGCAGAGAACAAGCCTAGAGGACACTAATAATTTTGCCTTCAGAGCAGGGTTTAATCAGTAAATAAATGTTGGCCTTCTCACTGAATAGTTTGGAGGAGACAGGCACTCCTTTGTTGAGCAGTGTCCTAAGAAATCTAGATTTGTGCTTAAAATATGGGTGAAGCCTTGAAGACTCTCCTGAGGTACATCTCTGTTTATTAAAGACTGCATTCACACCGTTAAAATGAACAACGTAAGTGCAGAGATATCAGGCAATTTTTATTTACAGATAGCGTTACCCCTATCTTCCCCACATGAGAGCAAGAGAAAGAATAAATGAGTGCAGAATAAAGGGTTCCAGTTATCATCTCTTTTTTTGCAACCTGATTTGCACATGCAGCTCTCCAGATTTTTCTCTTGGAATAGATAATAATTACTAAAATACAATAATTACAAAGAAAGCACATATATCTGTTTCCATTACTCTTTGTATGCATGATACTGTATAATATAGCTGTTCCTGCTTTTGAAATCTGTCCAGAAGGGTGGGGAGGGAGGCGGGGGCAGGGGAGGGCACAAAATGAGGCAGGAAAGGGACTGGAAAAATAACAAGTCACATTTGGTTGTGATAATTTCTTCATGTACTGTTGCAAAGATAAAACAGTTCGTTTGCTATCATATCAAAGAATAATGACTTTTGCTCCCATTCTTGCCCATGCCACTATTAAATAATAATTAGCATAATGTTACAAGAAATATCACTCCAGCCTGCCATGTGACACTGATTGGTCCTGTAACCCTTCTGAAGTATTTATCTGTGGGAAACTGTTGAGCTTGTTTTAACTTGCATTGCTACAACATGCCATGATCCAACACTATGGCCTTCTACACTTTGTCTACTTTTTTCTAGAAAGTACCATTTCCATGTTCATATCCATCCATACCATCTTCCTCTTAAAGTGCTCTTAAATTCATTCACCAATGTCAGTCAAATTGGTCTCAAATACTACTCTTTTACAAGTTTTGTGAAAAACGGCAATTAGGTGCCAAATGTCCTCCCTGTTGGAACAGCAAGGAGACTTTGACTCCGCACTTTTGCTGGCATCATTTGGATAGCCAGTCAGTACATTGGAGAGGAAGTCTTAGAGAATATGGGACAGAGATTAAGCTCTGTGCATATGTGTATGTTTAGGCAGGGGAGTGTCTAAGACCAACCAGGCAGTCAGATATTTCCTTGTCTCCAACAACTTGCCTGGGTGGAGGGGGGACAGAGAGGAGCAGGGCGAGACCTGTGGAGGCAGGGTGGCGGGCTGCCGCCTCGGCTTCTTCTGGCGGGCAACACCTGAGCATGCGTCAGTCAACAGGTATTCATGAAAGGAGAGCATGATCACCAAAACCCCTCACTGTGCCACCAAACCCTCCCCCCCCAACCCAATTCGAGAACTCTTTAGGACATTTGACTGTGCAGAAGCAAGATGGTTGCCGCCCCAGGGATGGTCTTGGACTAATGAGACTATAGAAGGACGAGCACACACATTTTGCCTTGTCAACCCACCACTTATGGATCCAGACTCCTCCCCAAGATGACAACGTGGGATCCAAGGGTGGTGATAACTCTCCCTTCTCTATCCTCTTAGTCTCTCTTTTCCTTTTCTCACTCCTCTATTTCTCCATTTCTGTACCATATATTCATGCATATAAGTTTTGGACAACTTGTGAAGGGTTGCGTCAAAAATAGTTGCTTTGCCAAATTGCCTTTGTTTGTTTGTTAAGTTTGCCAGTTTGTTAAGTTTTCCAGTTAGTAAAAGTTACCAGTTAGATTGGTCCTCGGAGTCATTGTCAGATGACTCTACCAGCCACGTGGCTCTGACGAGCAGATTGGCTTTTTATTGGTACACAAACCCTTGGGGGATCAAAAAGATTCACCCATCCCTCAACCCCATGGGATGGAACAGGGACAACTGGTCACTTTCAGATAAGGAAATAGAATCACAGAGTCACAGAGTGGTTTGGGTTGGAAGGGACCTTTAAAGACCATCTAGTCCAAACACCCTGCCATGGGCAGGGCCATCTTTCATTAGATCAGGTTGTTCAAAGCCCCATCAAGCCTGACCTTGAACACTTCCAATGATCAGGCATCCACAACTTCTCTGGGCAACCTGTTCTGGTGTCTTACCATAAAGACCATAAAGAATTTCTGCCTTATATTCAATCTAATTCTTCCCTTTTTGAGTTTAAAACCATTGCCTCTTGTCCTGTCTCTACAGGCCCTGGATAAAACTCTGTCCATCTTTCCACAGCAAGGTCTCCCCAGAGCCCTTTTACCTCCAGGATGAACAACCCTAACTCTCTCAGCCTTTCTTCAGAGGAGAGGTGTTCCAGCCCTCTAACTGTTTTTGTGGCCCTCATCTGGACCCGCTCTAACAGGTTAATGTCTTTCTTGCACTGTGGACTTCTTGCACTGGACACAGTACTCCAGGTGGGGCGTTATGAGAGTGGAGTAGAGGGGGAGAGAGACATGGGGAGCTCCTGGTAATATGAGTGAAGACTGTGGAAAAAGGTATACAGATTTTTAGGAGGCCGGATTTCATTACTCCAAATAGCAATTACTTATAGGGTCTTTGTTCTTCCCTCCCCTTTTGCCTTTTTTGGGGAAAGTCCTGTTGCTTTGTCAGGTGACTCCAGTTCCAGACAGACTTCTGCCTGACAGAGGCAAAGAATTGTTCTGTTGGTTGAAATGAACCTACTGAGGAAAAGAAGAAAAATCTTAAACTTTTACTTTTGTCTTAGTTACAGAATGGGGCAAATCCTGTTTGTCAAAATAATCAATGCAAGAAGGAAGTGGTGTTTTTAAGCAAGAGATGATTGGTGTGCTGTGCACAAAGGCCTGAACTGTCTGACCTGAAAGGAGAGGAGAGTCCTTGGAAAGCTTACAAAGGCTGAGCAGAAAAACTCAAAGCCCAAAAGGTGCACTTTCTGTCCTCAAGAGGGAGACTGTAGTCCTAAAAAAATAATGATACACTAAGCACTCCCTCTGATATAGAAGTCATTAACAGTGCTGATTACTGTTAGTAACAGTGCCAATTTGCTTCACTTTTGGACCACATCTGAGCCTTTTCTAAACTTCTACTGCTTTAGTCTAAGAAGTTGCTCTTTGGTGTAAAAAGAAATACCAGTTTCTCTCCAGTTCCTGTAATTCCTAGGTACTTTCACAGTGGATGGCAACTCAGCAGAAGTAACAGGATTTTTCTAATGTAGAACACCCTTACAAACTGGGGAGTAATTTAGTTTGTGTTTACTTACATGTTTAGTGTTTTTCTTCAGAACACTTTTGGGTGTTACTGGCCATTAATGTTAGGACCAGAAAGCATTTGTTAGGGCTGTGCTTAGTGTGAACATTTGTTGTGTAAAATTTGGAGAGACTGAAATAGCCAGATTGGATCAGACCCAAGATACATCTTCTTCACTGCCCTCTGCCTGTCAGTGGCCTGCTCCAGATGCCTCAGGGAACGGTAAAGCCCCAGAGATAAGGCTGCACTGGGGCTCTGCTCTACTCTTCTCCTACAGTAGGTCTCACCTGTCTCTAGCCCTTAGGGCCGTTACCCTCAAACTGCTGAGGTGCTATACCCTTCCTAAAAATTGTAACTGTAATAGTAAATCTGGATGTTTTTTATATTCGTAGAAACATCCCACTAGGCTAAGTTCTTGGCTTCATAGATATCTTATGGCAAAATTTCAGCTTCTACTGACGTGCTATGAGAAAAAAAATTCTCCTTTACTGTATGCATTTGTCAGACTTGGCTTTCATTGCAAGTTCTTTTGGTCTTTTTTGAGATGTTCAGACATGCTGTCTTTTGAATATCTGTATTTTCATTTATATTTATGATGTTCATTCTTACTCTTCTTCATTTTTAAGGTAAAATACCCCAGTCTTCTCTGCATGTCGCTTCCACCCTACTTTGGGATAGTTTCCTGACATGTACTGACATTCTGTGGACAGTCTTCAGGCATATTTACACCAAAGCCTGAATTCTCTCATCACTGCAGAATGATCTTTTTTAGACATTGGCTTTAAGATAAGCTAAACTTAGGATGCTGTTTCTATACAAGTGCCTGAAATGACAGCATTTAGTGGTGGCTACTCACAGCTCTCATGTCCAAGGCATTAATTTTAATTTTGGCAAGTGTTTGATATGTTGTGGATTGTATCTGAAAAGCATTTAAGTGCTTTATAACTGACAGCCGTTTTTATTGATGGATTGAATCAGATGATGTGAGATCAAATATCAAAAGATTCACTCTGCAGCCTGGAAACATCCTCTCCCTCCTGAGCTGGGCAGTGTGACTTTCATGACTTGGGCTGTCTTTTGCTTGTAATCACAAGGACAATGTAGCTGTGCCAAGGACAGCCCAGCACACAAATAGTAATGATGCTGCAATTCATCTTAAGGACTCTTATTAGAGCTCTTTGATGTAGCTTGGAGCATTACTGACTTTAAAACAAAGCTGTGGCTAGTGGGAAGTATAAAATCCTGACCTAATATAACCAAAATAATCAAAGGCACCTGAAAACAACAAAGAAGACATTTATGTTCACTGAAAATATTCCCACACTGCCCCTGGGAGAAGCTGTAAAGTAATGCAATCTTTGAGAATGTGGCCATTCTAAATTCAAAATAATATTTTAAAAATAATAATTCTTGGTTTAGCATCCTGCTTCCATTTAAAAAATAAAATAACAAAAGTAAGTAAATGAATTCATAAAGCACTGGGGACTGGATCAAAAGACAGAGTTATGCCAATATTTATGCTTTGGGACAGTATCACTAAGCCACAGTTCTGCACAACAGCCAAACGCAATAAATATATAAATAAATGAGACTGAACTTCAGGTCAAGTTCTAATTTGAGGTCAGTGCTACAGACACAGTGGAGGAGTTTGGCTGAAGATCTCAATTGTTACTTTTCTCTTTTCAAATATACTGTATTCATACTGCTTTTCACATTTTCAAATGCATCTCCTGTATCTGTATGATAAACCTTTTTTCAAGAAATAAAAAATATGATTACAATAATGCAATGAGTCAGAACAGCTTCAGTCAGACTGTTCTGAATGAAATTATGCAAACAAGTTAAAAAAAAAAACAACATTAAAAGCTTGAATGAAAACAAAGCTCCTAGCTTTGATCTGTGCATTTCAACAAATGGAGGGGACCAAAGATTTGAACAACCTGTGCTCAGGCTTCATTTGGAAAAAAGAAAAAAAACCCGACCAAATGAAAAAAAACCAAACCCACCAAAAACCCCAATATAAAGAACTCTTCTGTGGTATTTTAAATTTGGAGCAAGGAAGCCACACAAACCATAGGGCCTCGAAGGAGTTTACATGACTTTAGTTTAACTTTTGGGAGCTCAAACTAGTTCTTTTTTGACGGTGTATGAAGCAGTATTCTTCTATCTGGCAAATGGTAGTGGCTTTACATTCACATTAGAATATCCATCTAGAAGAGCCTGAAAGTATATCAGACACTCATCAGGGTTGCTTTCGCCAGGAAGGTGAAGCATGATATTGAGGTCTTGTCCTGAAAGCTTAATGCCAAGTGCACCTGGAAATCATTATCTTCTGTGTATCTAAACAAACACATTTCTGGGAAAATTCCCATCCGTCTATTTCTCTGGCTTTTCCCTCCAGATGGAGATAGCCTTCTAGTCATAGCTGCTATTCAGGCTTGCAGGCAGCCTAGGTCCTCTATGTGTAAAAGGCATGTTTCTGTCTCTCAAAAGCAATCATAAGGGTTTATACTGGACTCAAGGTCAGCTAGTGAACTACCTCATGGTATAGCTAAAATGGTTGTCCTGTCCCATCTTGTCAATTGAGGTTACATAGATGCTCTTAATTCTGGCATTCCCTAAGGCTGTCATTTGTTAATTTTTAAACTGATTGGTCTTCTAGTGGATGTCATGACTCAGCAGTTCAAAACCAGACCTATGCTTTGTGGAAGGGTGGCCTAGCCTGCCCACTGGGATGACCTTCACTAGACTGCTTTGTATCTATATACCCTACCTTTAGAGTGAAGATAATTAGATCACACCCGTTTTTAAAAAGGGTAATAAGGAGGCCCCTGGGAACTACTGACCAGTCAGCCTTACCTCCGTGCCCAGTACAATCGTGGAACAGATCCTCCAGAAAGTTCTATTCAAGCATATGGAAGACAGGGTGGTGATTAGAGACAGACAACATGGCCTCACCAAGGGCAAATCATGCCTGGCTAATCTGGTGGCCTTCTATGATGGAGTGACTGCATCAGCTGACAAGATAAAAGCTATTGATCTAATCTACTTGGACTTCTATAAAACCTTTGATACAGCTCCCCATAGCACTCTTACCTCTAAATTGGAGATATGGATTTGATGTATAGATTATTTGATGGTTAAGGGATTGGCTGGATGGCCAATGGTTAATGTCAGTGGCTCAATGTCCAGATACAAGTGGTGTCCCTCAACTGGGACCGGTGCTGTTGAATATCTTCATCAGTGACATTGATTGCACCCTCAGCAAGTTTGTGGATGACAGGCAGAGTCATACAGTTGATACACTTGAGGGAAGGGATTAATTTGTTTTCTGGGCTGGAAGTGCACATTGACAGCTCATGTCCAATTTTTCATCCACCAGTAATGATAAGCTAAAGCCAAATGATAATACTGAAAAATGCTGCCTAAGTCTAGACTGATTCTGTTTTAACAAAACACTTCTGAATGTCGTTACATGCTCTTCATTTCTGAAAACTTAAGTACATGATTACCTGATTTAATACAGAGTATCTAAATTAATGAGTAAGCCCTTGAAAATATTCTCTGGTACAGGCTACCTATCCATAGGCTGTGACACCTTTCACTTGCCTGTAACAAAGAAAACCTCAGGAGTTTTGAGGAAAGGTCTTTTTCTGTACTTTTTACATAGAGGAAAAAATAATGGATTTTTTATTTCCCTTAGGTCCAGAGAGAACTTAACTCACTAGAACAAATATCAGGGTCTACAAAACACATGAAGGTAAGCAAGGTGAATTCAATCCCTTGTCACACTGTCTTCTAATGTATTACTGATTTTTTATTAAATATGTACTCTGGTGGAAAGAATGCTTCAAAAAACAATAGGACAAAAATAGGAATGAAGTAGCATCTTTGTCCATTGTATTTGTAAATATCATATTCTTTGAAAAAAGTTTTGCCCTTAAAACTGATTAAAAGCCATGTGAAAAATCATTGGAAAGTATTTCTACTTTTCATTAAATATTTAGGAGGAAAAGAAGAGGCTAAAAATACTGTAAGAATTTGCAACATGAATTCTAAGTTCTTAGAGTGTAGTTTTGTTATGCTTTCGAAAAAATCTGCTGAGCTGGGGCAGAAACTTGGTTTTTAGCGATGGATGTTGTGTTGTCACTGTAACCATGAGGAAATGAAGCTATAAGTAAAATACCAAATATCATGAGATTCATGATAAAAAGGCTGAGAATTGACCAGTAGGTTCTTGAGGGCATTATCCGGTGCAAAAAAAGCCTGTATGAACTCTTGCTGTTTTTTCAGAGAAGCCTGATATGCCATGTTCAGAAGACATCATGCAGGCAACTTCATGCTTCTTGCCAGGGCTTAGCAGCCTTTCTGTATTTGTAGAGGGGATCCATGAGGTTTACATGTGTCATGCATGGGGCAGTGCTCTGAATACTTCAACACAGAAAATGTTACTTGCTGTCTCCTTTTTCCACGTGGTTGTTAATATCACTGAAGTGAAACAATTGTTTAGTGCCTTAAAAAAAACCCAAAAAACCCAAACCCACTAATTTTAGTTGCATTTGATATTTATGATATTGCCAAAGTATTGAATGCGGTGTACGTACTTTTCCTAATGTAGAATAAAATATAGTACTTGCTACAAACACTGTTTAGTCTGAGGCAGTACTTTCACAATCAGTATTAAAAACTCTTGTGTAGAGGTAGCAACAGGTTTTGACCCTGTCCAGATTTCAATATCCTGAAAAGACTCATGGTGCCACAGAAAAAAGAAACTTGAATAATTCATGCAGGCAAGGATTTCCTTCTGAAGAGTTACAGACTGTCAAGCCTGTATTTGGTTACTTTCTGCATTGCATGCATTATTGCATGCTTTGTTCTCCCAAATTATTAATTTGTATTAAAAATAGTGATGCAACAGGTCCTTTATTAACTATTAAAATAATTTTTTTTGACCAACACTGCAAGTTTCTGCATAGCCATCAACTAGTGGTGTGTGGAGTTTCAGAAGACCAGTGTCAACATACTCTTCTACCTGTTGACTTTTTAAAGGCATCTTACTTTGGCAAAGGGAGTTGGATAAAAATATCCAGCTGAAGGAAAGATATGTATTGTATTTTTACTGTCAGTTTTAGCATTTATCCTGCTGCCTTTTCCTCAGTAGTGGAGCATCTTCCATGGTATAGTCAAAGGCAATAATGAGGTTCGTTTATAGCCAACAGCTCTTGTCAGATGGTCCTCAGAATCATAACTGCCTTCGCCTTAAACCTCACCAAGTATAGCAGGTATTTTGGCCATAGATCCCCCTCAAGTGTCCTGTGCCCTTGGAAATGATCCTTCAGACAGTGGAAAAGCAGATTAAAAAGTTCAAATTTTTCCTTCCGCTGCTTTTTATACTTACGGGAGTAGGTGGAATTAAGTACATATGGTGTAAGGAAATGTGTATGGTGTAAGGAAATGCACAACACTTCATCTTTAACTGAGAAGAAAATATTGAAGATAAGAACAATAGAAAGATTGTAAATTAATTTGAAAGCACTCTAACAGCACGACTACAGCAAGTTGTCTGGTAGGAAATAATTCTTAATATTTTGGATTAGTCTGGATGATGTAATGTTACAGTAAATAACAGCACTACACAATTATAAATGAAAAAACCCCATATAAGCTAGTTTTATTCCTAATCCTACACACTGCAATGCAGTCAGAATCACATTGTTAAGTCGATGTGTTCCTAATTCATTGCCTGATGAAGTGCTGGATGGTTTCTGATCTCTAAGTAAAGTTTCTAACGAGCGTGGTTGCTATCAGAAAAGGAAAATGGAATCGGTGAATAATAGCCATTATATACACAGAAACACCCTCAAAACTGATTTCCTCTGAGGTGAAGAGCTGGTTTGTGTTCTACTGACATAGTGCTTTGAAAAGACATGGTCATTCTTCATAATGTGCCCAGCTACCCCATCCCTGAGAAGACACTGTTCTTCGGAGGCCTTCCAGTGCCAGAGTGAATGAAAACCACTCAATAGGGTGCACTAATAGTGCATGGTTTTCTAAAACCATCTGTCTGCTTGATAGCAGCAAGGCTGAGTCATGCCTTTTGTACTCCTCTTCGTGAATGCTGACGATGTCACTGTTTATGGTATGAATTAGAGGCAGCCCAAAGGTCCATTTAATTGCAGCTTCTGTTGTAATTCATTTATACTTCTCTATTAATCTATATAATAGAACATATGTAGTGTTTCTTCAGTGAACACATTAGTCAGCAAATTCTTCAGTCAATTGTCAAATTATTCAATGGATTTTTGGTGTATAGTCAGTCAGCTTTAACGATAATTAAACCACAAAAAATATTAATTTAAAAGAAACTGCATGCAGAGTTCTGTTGGTGCATTAGTAGAAGCAATAATCAATGCATTGAGTTCGAAATATGATTTTTTTAAAATATGATTTCTTTTTAGTTCTTTGGAAAAAAAATGCCTTTGGAAAAATTGAAAAATTCTGTCTTGGTCTCAATCTGAAACATAGAAAAATATAGATATTTAAAAGTGTAAAATTTTTACATTGGAAATGGGAGATTTCTATAATTTGTCAACACCCAAGAATGATGGATTTAAAGATATCTTATTTTGAAGTTTCTTTTCATAACAAATTTTTCCATTTAGAATTGACATTTAACATTACCATAAAAAACAAAAGAAGTTTCACTGTAAAATTTTAGTTCTCCATGAGCCTTCTGTTTTAATGATCATAACCTTCCTTTAAAATACACAGGCTAAAATATTCTACCTCAAGAGAGCTTTAAAGAATCTTGTTAGATTCTAGACCCTCATTTTTAAATAGTGCTTTGGACAACTATGTCATACTTCCCCCATGCATTTCATTTAGAACAACTGCAATAACTCAGTAAGAGCCAAGTGAATTTAATTAAATGTGGCTTATTTTGTGGAACTTGAGGAGGCTTCTAGGCTACACATCAGTTCAATAATTATTTTTTCTCATGCTTAGGATGATTTTTTCTTCTTTTACCATGTCTCTCATGAGTGTTGAGGATGCACAAGTCTTATGACTTCAAGACAGAATCCCTCTTCACCTCTTCCACCAATTCAAAATTGGCCTCACTTCTACTTAAATTTTCTAGAAAAAGCTTTCAAAGCTTAGATCTTTCTGGAAAAGAATAACCCTCAGTGAAAACTGGTAATTGGTAATAATTCCTTACTGATCGATGCTGTAAGACTTTAGAATATTTAATTATTAAGGCTTTTTTAATGTTTTGAAATGACAGCAGATCATCAGGCCAGATTATCGTGAATATTTCACTGAGCATTTTAGGGTACGATTTTTAACCTTCCATTGGCGAAATCTACTTTTCTTTTGAGTGGAAGGTAGAAATCACAGTGCTATCAGCTGCAAGAAGAATGAGGCCAGCACTGAGCCATTCTGAGCAGCTGATTCTCTCTCTCATGCTGTTTACACAGCAGGTGTCGGATGAGTGGTCTGCCATTTCTCACCTTCCTTTCATCTTCCTGATATTTCTTTCAATCTAAACATTTGCATGCACCAGTGCTGAGAACAGGTACTTTTACAACATTATAAGGTACAACTGGGCCATATTAGAATTAAGGAGCATTCCCCCCTCCCCCCTGTTTGATTAATATTTGAATCTCGTAAGCATCAGGACCAAAGTTATCAATCTTTCAAGAGGAAAATATGTAGCCTGATCATAAATTATAAGATAGAGCTCGAGGCAGCTGACACTGAACAAGGCTTATAATACTATATTTTAGAAGTATTTTAATTTCTTCTAGAATAAAGAAGTATTGAGAACTTCAGCACTTTGAAGTAGAAGTTCTATTAAGCATAATTTTACTTTTGTTTTACGGATCAATTATTGGCAATAAAATACATTTAATGTTTGGCATACTAATGCATGTGATATTTTTTTCTTTTTTTTTTCAGTGTATGGATTTCACATCCTTACATTAGTCTGAGATTTGTTTTCATCTCACAGTTTTCACTATGGACAAACAGCAAAAAACCAAAGTTAAACTGCCACAACAGGTTAGATTGGTTTTAATGAGTTTAACAGAAGAAACTACCTTAAGGATTACTGGGTATTATGTTTGATTTTTAGCCAACAGAATACTTTTCACCAGGAGAGAAGTCTGAGATTTAACTGTAGAGGATGAGAAAAAATCTCTATTAATTTTGCCTCAGGAAATCAATGATTCGAGTTTCAATCTTTTTTAGGGGCATCTTTATTCTTTATCTCCCTGTCTGGCCTCAGAAATAAACTCCCCATATACTTTGTCATACGATTTACAGGTTGTTGATTTGAGACACAGGGACAGTAAGTCAATAGCCTCTCTCTGAAAATCCTGCTGAGAGTTAGGATTGTCTAATATGAGATCTGCAATCAGAGTCAATCTGCTGTCGAGGCGTTGTGTTCTCTACCTTGTATAGAAACACCAACTGGAATAATTTCCCCAAAGTGTTCTGAAGGCTTGTCACTGAAAAGCACCAGGGAATTTGAATAGAGTTCTAGGAAGTTGTCAAGGGCATAAGAGCATGACCTTGGTAAATCTTCATTTTTAGTTTCATTGCAGAGGCTGGTTGAGTTGATCTTAGAAAGAAAACAAAAAAAAGCATGATATTCTTGTGTGCTCAATATCTATATGGAAATATTTACTGTAAATGAATTCCAGTTGAAGGCAGAAGTTCCATACTGACTCTATCTTTAGTATATTTTCAGTAAAAGGAGATACAGAATCTCTCGCCCTACTTTCACTGAGTTGACTATATTGTTATCTATAGCAAATTCTTTTCCGTGTAAAACCCTATTATGTTTGTTTCATAAGGTGTTCTTGGGTCTGTCTGACAATATCTCCTGAAATGTACAGCAGGGGGAAATTAAATAAAACTAAAATTAATATTGTGACACTCTCAAAAACTGGCTTTTGACTTCTAGGGTTTCTATGATGTCCAAAGTGAAATGATTTAAATGAAGTTAGTAGCTTCATCCTTCCTGAGAATACGGCTAAATTAGTATGCCCTAAGTTTCTGAAGGTGTAGACCATTTTCTTTTTTTTTGTCTCTTGGGAAGTTTTAAGAACTTTGAAGGGCTTCAGCACAGGAAAGCTTAAGAAGAGCTTACTTGTTATTTTTATACAAGAGATTTTCTTGTATAGAAGAGAATCATGTACAGGATTCCAAATGCAGTGAGGTTACTGTGGGCTTTAAAGAGTTTTAGTTTTGAAAAAAAAAATCATGTAGACTTAGAAAAATGGTCAGGAAATGAGGCATGACTGCAAGCAATATTTGCTCTTCTCTGTGGGAAAAAAATATCAACTGGGTTTTTTGGTGAAAAATATGATAGACTTGAGCTGTCAGAATTTTGCTGCTGTATCGAAGAAGGTGGTGTATGAGAAGGAATGACAGAGAACTCAAAAGCTCATGCTACTAGCAGCACTAGCTGTGCTGTATCTTTTATTTCTTGCCAAAGAGAGTAAGTCTTTTTGAGAAAGATATTTCTTATTCCAGTAGGAAAATAGCAATAACAAAGCCTAACAATGCAAGTTGCTGATGTGAGAAAAGTCATGAGTTTGTCAGATAAAAAAAACAGAGCTTTGTTTCCAGAGTAGGTAGCAAGGCATGGGAAAGGATAACTCTTCACTTCCCAGGAATACAGTGCTGTTCTATGTATGAAAATAATGTCATATGTCTCACAGAAATAAAAATAATAGGCCTCAAACTCAGCATGCAAAATTTGTTAGGAGTTACAGTATTTGTTTTCTGAATAGACCTGGAGTCATTAGCCCAATGTTTGTTGGCTGTAATTTTACAGTTGAGGACATTGGAGACAGTGTCAGTTATGTATTGCTGAGGGCCTTAACTCTCTTCCCCACTTGAAAATCTTTGCATGAGATGCCTGAACTAAATTTTCATCAGTAAGCTCTTCAGCTAACTTATTTTAAAGAAGTTCATTGTGAATAAAAAATTAATGCATGTGATCCCGCAGATTAAAATGAATAATCCTTTGGAAATCCTGGTTACACTTTTGTCATGTTGCTGTAGTAAAGATTTGGAAAGTCAGCTCAACATGACAGTGTAATAGGAGATGATAATCATCAGTTGTTTCCTTTTTATTTTGTTTTACAGCCTGCAATGTAATACTATTACAGTAGCCCCGTGCCTAATCTATAATTACAGGCCAGATCCGATTGTAGTTCAGTGAATTGACTGCCTCTCATAACAACTGAATGAGGATAAAAAAAGATTAAAAAGTACTTTGTATTCCCAAAAAGCCTTTAAATTTTTATGGAATTAGTAAGATCCTTAGAGTTTTAGAGTTTTTAGGGTTTTAGTAAAGCTACAGTGGACATATTCATCTGAGTCCAAGCTGTTCTGCCAGCCGCATCACTGGGAGCTGCAAAAGTTACATCTAGCCTTCATAGATCAAAAGCAGTGATGGGTCCTGCGACAGTTTTCTCTGGATTGCATTCCATGATTAATCTCTCTGCTTTGATATTAGTGAGCTAGCAAAGAGTTTGATCCCTCATAATCAATGATTCTTTGGCAGCTACTGAAGTGAGCTGCACTGGCTTCAGTTTTGAGCCAAATGGGAGTTCAAGCTGTCCTTTATTTATTGTTTGCTGAAGGGAACATTTTAATCAATTACCTCATCACATTTCTGATATTTCATTGGCTCACAACAATTGTTCTGTTAGTTTCTGGATTTTAAATTCTTAATTTGTTTTAACCACTGTATGAATTAAACAACTAAATAAGGTTTGAGCAATTTAAATGCTATGAAAGTGAGGTCTACAAAAGAACAGCTGAGTTTTAACTCTAGCTAAACACAAAACTCTAGCTAACACAAAAATACTTTTTTTTTTTTAGAGTAGAGGGTTTGCTTAAATGTAAGGAAAGAGAATTCTGGAGATTGCATGCAGAGTTGGGACTGAGGCTGATACAACTAAACCATCTGTGGAAACACAACATGGTTGAGAAGTTTTTCCATGCCTCTTGGTATTTCCAACCTTGTCAACAAAACCAGAATTGATGGCTACTGGGAAGGCTGAGCCTCAGAGGGGTAGAAAATCTTACTGAAACTCAGTTCAGGTCAGCTTCAGAGAATTAATCTCCATGTTCCAAGTTCAAGGTCTTATGAGGATGTCTCCTCTTGTTGCTACTCCCGACATTTGAACTTAGAGTGTGAGTGAAGCCCAAAGCAAAGATCTGTTTGGTGAAGTCACTTGGTCCATATCTCTAGAAACAGTTCACCTGACAGAGTCAACTGCATTGTCATGAAACCATGGTAATTAATAGTGCGCTTCTAGATGGCAAACCTCTCTGTTTTGTGATACTCACCATAGTTTACCAGAATAAATCCTTAATTTATGGCTCCTTAGCAGCTTTGCCTTTTAAATTAATTGCTTTGTGGAATTCTCTACATATTAACATTGAGTAGAGCTTCTCTTCTTATGAAATACCAGAGTACTGATCTGAAGAAAATGAATGATATGAAGCATGAAACAGTACCTAACAAATTGTCTTTATCACACCTTGAAATCTTGCTCTGTGTGTTTCATGTCAATCTGTGCATTGGTTTGTGACCTTTAGCCGCCACTGGGAGAAGTGTAAGTAACCTTCTTGAGATGTTAAATTTGCATTTGTAACTCCAACTTTGCTGAACGATGTGTAAAATCCCAGTAGCCAGATGATTCCCTGGTGAACACACAACTCATAATACTGAAAAGCTGAAGCTATTCAAGCAAGTGTTGGCATTTATTTATGCTTGCAGCTACCCCTCTAGATGCATCTCTCTGTGATGTGGTAATATATTTTAGGTTTGTGCTTACAGAGATTTTTTTTGCATTTCTTAAAATCAAGGGTTTTTTTCAAGCAGCTACAATGGAAGAAGAAAATCAAAAGGTTCTTGGGTAGAGTTGCCTTTAACTGCCAAGTGATCCAATTATGGGGAGAAATTAATCAGAAGATCTGACTTTTATTCTGGATCTGTTTAAAACAAAGCAAAGAAAATACTTTTTTCTTTCCCTTCTCTTACAGTCTTGGATACTCTTGGATCTGTCTGAGTGAAAGGTTTCCAGCTGTAGGTTACTTGAGAATAGCCAATGGCACCAGGAATAGTTTGCTCTTAACTCACGTCCTCCTTTCCTCTCTCTTTCCATATCTCACCACCCTTTTCCAAAGTAGGAATACTTCAATTTTTTAGTACCCATTTTCTTCGTCTCCTTCAGTACCCCCTACATATTCTCAAACCATGAACCAAAATGTTGGCCAGTTCAGGATCAAATGCATTTTGGAACCATCTGATGTAGTTTTAAATCTTTTTTGTTATCCTTAGAAAGGCCTGTTCTAAAAAGACCCACAGTCTCAATTGTATTTATAAACTAAAAGCCATGAAGTACAATTGCTGGAGTCAGAGAGAAATGTGTAGTGTGTTTCAGCAGAGCTCAGTTTGCCCAGTTCCAAACTGAGTAAAAACATTCCTAGCTTGGAACACAGGCCATTTGCTCTTCTACCAGGCTCATTTGTCCTTCCAGCATTACACTACCTCACTCCTGTGCTGCTGGTTTAGTCCATTTTTCCTGTTACTTTGGCTGCATCTTGAAAATGAATATGAGAGGAAATTTAAAGAATAAGAGAAGGCAATTTCATAACAACTGCAATCAGACCATGATTTGAAACTTGGGAGCTGGTTTCAGATTTCTGGGGAAAAAAAACAACATACCACCACCATGAATCAATTCAAAATATGAATAGAAGGAAATTAAGGGCCAGAAGGATATAGTTTTCATATGACATGGACTTAATTACATATATTTCTCTGAAAGAAGGAAATGTGTAAAACCTTTTCTTCAGTGTGAGTGGAAATAAGGACTGCTATCTGTTGCATATACAGCTTTTCTGAGAACTTCAAATTTTGGAGAGCTTTATAAACAGTATTTATGTTAGTTGGTGCTTTACCTAAGCCTATGCTCGAGGATTTAAGCAGTTTTATATCTGTGGTTGATGTTTTTGTTGTGCTTCACTATCTGGGGTGAAGGATGACGTCACACATACTCAAGAGATAACAGCTTGTTCTACTCATTTAGACCATACTCTGTGAGAACAGCTGTTTCTCCCAGGCTTTTTCTTCCTGAAAGATCACAGAACAGGTTTCCTTTTGCTATCTAACAAAAGCTTTCTAGCAGCTGTACTTAGAGAAGCTTAACTTTTCTTACCGTTTGTGAAAATTTCAGTATATTGAGTCATTTCATCTGATAGACGTAAACCCCTCCATTATATTGCCATTGCATGTTGTGTAAAGAGATTTCTTTTTAAAGAGAATGGAAACCAGCCTGTTTATCTGTCTCTTCCTTATGGAATCATATTGTATTTTAAAGCATCCAAAATGTCCATGATACCTGTGTTAAGATACACATCACCTGGTTGGTTCCATGTCTGTAGGAAGCTACAGAAGTTCATTTACATACTGTGATGCATTACTCTGTCTCTTTTTATGGTCAAGGGCTCGGCTGGATCTGATTTGATTGCATGGAGTTGCTGAAATACTGCCACGGGACTGCAGCAGTAACTGCTGAGTGGTATTTTAAAGTGTGAATATGCTTTAGAGTATTCCACTACAGTTTGTTCTTTGATTTTTAAGGGTCAAATAGTGACTGCATAGATCAAAATTTGACTTGTTTTCAATAAGGATCTAGCTTAGTCAATCGATAGGCCACCACCTTTTAGACTGCAGTCTCAAAAGCCCTTGGAAAAGCTTTCTGCCAATGCCATCTCACATACTTATTTGAGGACAGTTAAAAAACCTATCACAGTTCTTCTTTTTCTGTAACAAAATAAGAAACATTTAGAAAAACTTCTATTCTGGAACATCAGATAGATTAGATTAATTCTCCAAATGTGAGGTCCATTTGTATTAACTGGCTTTGTTAGGGTTGTCTAGAGCATCCTACAACTTAATGCATGATATAATACTTGCTGAAGTACAAGCCATGATCATAAACCACTGAGTATTTCTTTCCTTTTAAATCTTATTCTAAGCATTTTTTTCTGCTTTGTAGCCTCAAAGTGCCCTTGTCCTCTGTTCCTGGCTTTACAACTGAACAAATTAATCACCCACTCATACAATGTCAGCTTTCTTTTATGTAGTTGGAACAAAGTTATATGACTTTAGAAAATCAATAATTTACATGATATTCAAATAATTTTTATGAAGTTTCCAGGAATGGGTAAAAGTTGATTCCTCTGAATTCAAGTAAGTTAAAAATTCAGGGTAGAAAGCTATAGGTACTGAATAGGTTAACAGCTGTCTCTTGACATGTGCTGTTGAGATTCAGAAACTAGGGGTCTATTCTGTCTATGTTTTGACTGAGGGACTTGATTCTGTCATCTTTTCTGATGCACAGCTACCGGTTTGGGCTCTGTACAAAGAATTGGTTGCTGTAGGTACTTTTCTTCAAATTGCAGAGGACTTTCATATCCCAGGACAATAGAAGGTCACAGTGCCTCTTTTTCTAGATGGGATGCTGAGAATGTCACACACCAGCTTAGTGGATACTGGGCAGCTCTCTGTGGAGCTGTGACACAAAATTAATTAGTCCTGGCACATGGAAGTAACTATACCACGGGCACTGTGTGGTGTAAATGCACCAGTTCACTTGTGTTTGGTTTCTCAGTCTCTGAAATGTAGATGGACTTGCATCAGGCTGCCATCACTGACAGAACGTCACAGAGTTTGGGTACTGTTCAGGGTAGGCACTTGCATCCTCAGTGTTGATTTTGTGGAAATGCTACCAAACCATGGCAATTAATGGGATCTGAGGAGGAAGAATAACAACAATAAAAAAGTGTTGCTTCTGACACTTACTGTCAAATTCAGGGGACTGAGATGCACTGCACATGGAGTGAGGTGTTTTAAAGGAGAATGAAGACCTTCAGTGTGATTTTACCCTGTATTTTCACTGGAGAGCTTTTGAAAGTTCAAACTCTGTGATGCAGTTTACAAGTGATAAAATTCGGTCCTCTAAATCTCAGAGGTGCTCTTTGAAAATGTAATCTTTAACCTAGGGGGCTCTAGCCCTTCAAATCTGTTGTTTTGTAGAGAACTGGTTATGAGGGGGATACTTGAACAAGCACTGCTCAGCAGGGATGTACAGAATGCTGATCTGATAGGGATGTTGTGGGAATGACAGGTGCTAGGCAGGAAAATAGGAGACCTGACATTTCTTTAATACCTCTTATTTTTTCCCTAGGAAATCCCTAGCTGATCATGATTTCATTTACTTCCACTTCCATCTGAAATATTCAGTCTATTAGCTGATTTTGCATTGGCATACCTTTAAAAATTGGTTATTTGAATATTTGTTACCAAGTAGCTTAAGTAATACTGACAGGAGAGAATAAATTTCTGGCTATTACTTTAGATTCAGTGCATTTTTTAAAAAAACATAATATGCTGTGGAAAAGAGAGAGATTTTTAAACTGAATGAGACTAATATTAATGGATGCAGTATTTAACTCGACATTTTGTATATGTCTGTTTCTTTTTTTAAAGAATACCATTTCAATCAGTAACTTCAAAGGTCATGTTTAATGTCACATCAAAACTCTTCCAGAGAGATTTGGTTTTGTTCTGGTGATGGTAATGTTAAGCAAATATCCAGGGTTCTAGCACTGTCTTCAGTTCATTCACTGTTTAAACATTACATTCAAGCTTATTAAGATATTTCAATCTTGTTTGACAGCTTTATGTTTTAGGGGACCACTCCAGTTCTCTTATTGCTGAAAAAGTACCGTAATGGTGTGAAAAAGCTCCAGTCATATGTGTGAAGTGTGCATACTTTAGCAGTAGTGCAGTGCTAGCCACAAAGATTGGGGACAGATGGCAAGATTTCCACAGACGCATTGGTAAATCCATCATTCAGTTATTTCTAACTCTCAGTGAGAATTAGTAATAAATCTTTGAGATCTCTCTCAAAACCCTAGACGTGGTGTCTCAACACCCTAGAGTGATTCTGCCTAGTTATTCCTCCCCTAGAAACCAGAACTAACTTAGCTTTCAAATCTTGTGGTTTTGGCTTCGGCTTCTTCATATAAGTAACACTACTGCTCTTTTGATTATTCCATTGATCTTAGAGATAACTAAAAAGCAGTGATTGATATGTTGAAATCTCTAACCACTGAAATTGTGAAGGATAACATTTATTGTAGTTCTGGACAGATGTAGGAAGTCTTGTGTAAATGAGTGACCAAAGGAAAGAAAGCACAGAATAAAAAGCAGAGTATTATAACACTGTTCTACTAAGCAGTGAAATCGAACTAACAAAGGAAGATTTTAAACCCAGAAAATGTAGATAAAAGAAAACTAGGGCAAAGAAGACACAGATAAGACAGCTTCTGCACTGAACTTCAGTTTAAATTAAATTAATTGGAAAAGATCATGAAGTTTGTCAAGTTAAATGCAAGCAGTTCCTAGCAGGTGACATAAAATAGCTTGGGAAGTAGCTTGTGAAAAACATTAACATTTCTAGTAGATTTTACTTTTAACATGTTCATCCCAGGAAATATATTGGTACTCTGTAGATTAGACAGGTGATGGATGAACAAAGGGAGGACTGAAAAAAGATAAAGCCACATTAAAGCAGAAATTATTTTTGTCAGTGTTTGTTAGGAAGGATTCTACGTCAGCCTGAGACATTGCTTCGAGAGAGGCCCAAGTCAGAGACATTGCCTCAAATTAAAATGTCAATGTAAAAGGCATGAGAAAAATTTGCTAAAATAGGTAGTAATCAATTGCCAGGTTCAGGCAGTATTTACTGAAAACTGGAAGGAGAATTTGCCAAAGTATTAATGGTGTTATGAAACCTATTGTTTTAATCAGCTTATGTCCAGGAAAATAGAAAGCAGAAAATGTGATGAAATTTTAAAGACATATCAATATATTTAGCAGCTGAAGAATCATTGTGGCCTTTTCAGATGCCTCTCAAATCTAAGGGTCTTTTCTTGAAAGGAATCAGTAAACATTGGGCCAGTGCCATTGGTGTTATGTACTTAGGTTTCCAAGCATCTGAAATGAACATTCCCTCACTAAGTATTTTTAAAGACTAAGTATTCTTAGAGAATAGGCATCTTCTTCTCGATTAATGGTTACTAAAAAGATATGAAATAAAGGGTTGATTCTACATCAGATGCATCACAGAACCATATAATGGCTTGGGTTGGAAGGGACCTTAAAATCATCTAGTTCCAACCCCCAATTATGCAGTTGTATCCTGTAGAGATTTTGCTATTTGTTATATTCGTAAGTGATCTGCAAAGCAAGGTAAGCAGTGTGATGACAAAGTTAATTCATAATTATTCAAACTTAAACTGACTGTGAAGATTAGGGTGGCGGTTAATGAAATGGCAGATGAATTTCAGTGCTGACAAATGCAAAGTGATGTATATGGAAAACAGTATGTCCTTTTGTTCTAAAAGTTTAATTTTACATTATTAGTAATTATAAAAAATTTTTGCTTTGATTCTTATGTCATTGCTGCTGGATGAGTATAAATTTTACAACTGGGAATGTTTGGAATGCAAAAGCAGCTCTGTAGCATGCTGCTTTGTCTCAGGATTGCTACGTCTATCTCCTAACATAGCTGAAAAATTTCCATTCCTGGGCATAGTCAGGTGTGCTGGCATGCCTTTTTGTTTCATGGGACTCATTTACAGCATACAGGAAGAGCTGCAATGAGGATGTTAGTAAGCATGTGGACAAAATATATTTGAGTTTTTAAAAAGCCTTTGACAAGTTTCCATGACAGCTCATTAAGGGAACAACATTGCCACGGGACTGGAGGAAAGGTTCATTTACAGACTGAAAGATGGTTAAAGGATAGGAAACAAAGTTCACTGATGACATGGTGGGTTTAGGGTCATTGGTCACTATGATTTTTGAAAGTAATTTTGAGGGTTTGCTTGGCCTGGATTCAGATCAGTACTGCTACTTCCAGTCCCTCTGGGATCTATAGGGAAGATGAGGGTAAGCACAGCACAATGATTTTGCCTCACTTTTGAAACAGGCAATGCAGAGCTTTTCTAATTTTCCCTGCCTGGGGGTCAAGCATGTGAGTGAAAGCACTTATATTTACTGCTAATCCTAATAATATAAATAGGCTCTGCTCATTTACCCACATAGAACCCTGTTCCACCATATTTTTCAGAGGGAACAGCAGTCCCAGCACATGTTGTGATACGTCCTTGTTCCTATTGTGTAGAATAAAAGAGGGCTTTTGAGACTCAAGCCCCAGTCTGCAGTGTAAAATAAAAAATTTACTTTTAATTAATCCTTTCTTGGTTTTTCAACACTAAGTGGTGGTAAGGGTGGTAAGAATGTTATTCTTCCTTGAAATTTTTGCAGTTTGCCAAGAAATTCTGGTTTGTCATCTTTCACAGTGCACTTTTTGTTAAGAAACAACTGAAATATTCAGCTAGGTATCAGTTCAAACTCCAGCCAATTTATTGCAAATATGTAGAAAGTGTGAGAAACCTGCTTCTTATAGATATTACCTACAGCGCTGTCCTTTGCTAAACTTGCCTGACATTTTTAATTTTGAGCCTCAGCTTTCGCTCACTTAAACCTGTTTAAGTTTAACTCTCTGGTCTGAAATTCCCCTTACTGGGTATCTGCCCAAGGCTTGGATGCTTTGATTACTGGGAATATGGTTGAGACAAAATTCATTATATTGGTCATGTTAAAAAGCATGCAACCAAGTTTGCAGGCTTGTCACTGTGAACATGTAGTTTAGGAAAAACAGTTTACAATATTTCCATGGAATTATTCCCTTGATATTTCTTCATATAGTTATTATGGTATAAAAGAACACACAATAAAAATCATGCAATTACAGATGCATGAGGGACCTGAAGCAAAATTGCCTAGACTACTTTATTTTGTCACTTTCCAATTGTGAGTTACCTGGCCACAGTAACTGAAAAAAATTTAGGACTTTCAAAAAAACACTTCTGTGAAAAGGTGAAAGAAGCAGCCTGTCCTGGGCTTTTGGTTCAAAATATGGAGTAGAAAGCCTGCAAGTGAAATACTGAGACTCCATAGGCAGGTGAATTGCTGTGATCAGACCCCAGAGTCATTGCATCATTAAACTCAGATGAATTTTCATCTTCTAAAATTGTTGATAGTTTTTGTATAAACTCAATGTGAAAGGACTGGATCATAAAGAATGAGCTGTCTTTTTTGTTTGTTTGTTTGTTTTGCTAGAGGAATCATGTATTGAGGACTAGATTGTGTTTTTTTCATGCAGCATAGCATGTTTTCATAGTTCAAGAATTAGAGCATACATATGGTGCCCCAGGGAAACATCAGGGACATGAACAAATCATATCGCCAAATAAGATGTACTCAGGAAATCAGTCTCCATGAAGTACACCCTCATCAATGCCCCCATAGACATGTTAGAATTTTTTTTAGTCAGGGTAGTAAAGTGTCTGGAGAAAGTGCACAGCAGTCCAGGCAAGCACTTTTTCAATGGAAGGTAGTAAATGCTTGTGATTGTCTGCATGGCAGGATTTCTGAGGGCAAAATACCAGGGTTATTCTAACAGCAAGTTGACACTATCCTGGGAAAATGAGATATTTCAGGAGGTTACCTAGTTTGTACCAAACAGACCTCCTTATTCCTAAATTTCTCATGCCTTTTATCATGCTCAACAAAAGCACTGTTCAGCTGCACCTTGCCTGACAGTTAAGATACATACAATGCCCATTTTGTTCAAATGAATGGCAGTAACCTTTATTCTGAACAAATAGCTAGTCCGCCAGGGGATGTGCAGTGTTGTCTCTGCAGTCTGTGTTAACTCCCCATTGGTTTTGGCTAAGCAACAGTCGTATTTTCCTCCTCTCCTTTTGCCAACTCCAGTTCCAGTCTTCCTCAGCTTTTCACCTGTGTGTCTGGCCAGGTGCTGGCACTTTCTTTTTAGGATATACAGATACAAGCTACTAGAGCCAGAAGCTCAGCCTGAACAAATCTGCCCTATTATTTCCACGTATACTCAGCGTGGCACTGTGTGGATATCACTCAGCAAGCCTCTGAGGTGGCCTGCATCTCTGAACTATGACTCATTATGCTTTGTCAGCATGTTCTTAAGCATGGTGCTGCATCCACGGCTGAAGGAGTTACTGAATTTATGACTAAAAAGGCCATTCATGATAAGACCACTTCTTTAAAAGCAGGAGCCAGAATCTTCTAAAAGGTCTATCATTTTGTATATTCAAAGCCTGTATCATTTCAGGGAAAAAAAAAAAAAGATTCAAACTGTGATACTAATGCATTCGAAAATTTTGCCTAGTTTGATGAAAACTTTAATCGATGGTAATCAGGACCCTGCCTGCATGTGTTCAGTAAATACATAAAATAATAATTTTGTTGCTTTTTAAGTTATTGTGTATGAAATATTAATTGCTTCTGCCATGCATTAGTGTTGTGGTTTAACCTGGCAGACAGCTGAACACCACACAGCCACTCACTCACTTCCCCCCGTCCCTCAATAGGATGGGGAAGAGAATCAGAAAAGAAAAGTAAAACCTGTGGGTTGAGATAAAGACAGTTTAGAAAAACAGCAGAGGATAATAATAATAATCATCATCATCTACAGAATATGCAAAACAAGTGATGCTCAGTGCAATTGCTCACCACCCACTGACCGATGCCCAGCCCATCCTGAGCAACAATAATTCTCCCCCCGGCCAGCTCCCCCTGAGCTTGACACTATATGGTATGGAATAGCCTTTTGGCCAGTTGGGGTCAGGTGTCCTGGCTGTGTCCCCTCCCAGCTTCTTGTGCACCTGGCAGAGCAGGGGAAGCCGGAAAGTCCTTGACTGGTGTAAGCACTGCTTAGCAACAACTGAAACATTCTTCCAGTACTGAATTCAAAACACAACACTACGCCAGCTACTATGAAGAAAATTAACTCTATCCCAGCCAAAACCAGGGCAATTAGTATTTCAGGGTTTTGTGCTACAAAAAAAATGCATAATTCGAATAGTTACTTATAGTCTACTGTTCAGAGTACTGGAAATGCACAAAGACAGCCCACTCCCAATTTGGCAGATGGAGTTCATGAAGCTAATAAACAGAAGATATTTGATTGAAATAAAGACCAGTTTAGAATGAAGCTTTGCACAGATGGAATAGCCTGAATTTTCATGGTCTCAGGCCATGGACCTTCTAATTGTGTTTAATGTTGCTCTAAACTCAGTTAACATGTAAGTACCCAAAGCACTGCTTCTATAACTAGAGCATGATGATAAACAAGTGTTCCTAAAGTGATCAAAAAGAGAAAAAATAGAAGAAGCTTAATGTTGCACAAAACTATGAGCTGTTCCCTGTGCTTGAAGTCCTAATTTCTGGCAATGTGTTTTCCTTAATATCTTTAGTTACATCTGGAAGTGGGGAGTCTTTGAGTCTGTAGCCATGTCAGAGAGGTCTAATAATACACTTAAGAGATGTTACATTCTTCATCCTGCTTCAGTAAATGCATGAAATGCATTTTGTATGATGCCCTGTGCTTATGTTAGTAGACATAAACTGATCAATTATCACTTGTGGAGACATTAATCCCCCAAACCTGAATCAGTATACTGATCTGTTTCTGAGATTCCTGAGCAGAGCTTTCTGCTTGAAATGTATCTATCACCTTTGTCCTGAAAATCTGCAATGCAATGCAAACTGACAGCCATAGTCATAGAGCAACACTCAGGCTGCCTGGCCTAATACCACTCTGAGATAACTCGGTTCCCAGATTGTAGAGGACATGTTTCTGGTGGAGAAGAAAGGACTTCTATGACTGGAAGAAGTTGTCTAGTAACTTCTTGTACTGCTTTGTCCTCATAGGTTCCCTTAATTCTTCTCTTCACTAGTTCTCCTGAAGGGATTCAGGCTTAATTTTTATTTTTAAGATCTTTCTCCCACTCTTTCCCCCTGAGCTGCTTGGTATACATAGGTAGAAAAAGAACCAGATTCTTAGCCCTGCAGGTTTTTTTGGACATGGTTTAATAAGCTGAGACAATGTGTTCCAGCACAAACTGACTCTGGTTTTGTGGTGGCAGGGGGAAAGAAACTTGGTGAATCAACAGCAAGACTGTTGATGTAGCTGGGGACGCAGAGGCTTGGAGTGGTGGAGAACTGGGCTGTAGTTATAGCAACAGAATGCTCAGCTATAGGTTGAGAGTTTCCACATGGTGTATGTGAGTTGGTGGCCGCTGCATTTGCTGTTGCTATCTGTTATGCTCCCTGTGTAGCCGGTGCTATATCTGTAAGCAAGCGTCTATTGCTGTGTCAAAAGAGCGAACCTACAGTCAGGTATTACATATGATGGTAAGGCCTCTAGGGATTTTGGCACCTGTTGGAGCAACCTCATGGCTATGATGGTTTCTCTCACAGAAGCATGTAAGCACATGCAAGACCCTCTGCCGAAGAGTGTCCTAGGCCCTGGGGAAGGAAGTTTCTGGGCATCTTGAGCAACCAGGACAGTATCTGGCATATGGTTTGGATTCCGGGTCCTATTTCCCATGAGAAACTTCAGCATGGAAGACTTTTTAATCCTGCACCTCCTTTAAATGACAAAGCCCTTGCACAGCAAGAAACAGTTCAAATGTAGAGAAAGTGCTTAATTGATTTTCTGATTGAGGGCCAAATGAATTATCTGGCTATACTGTCTTTTCTTTGTCACATTCAGTTAGGTAGCCTGAACAAAAGAAAAATCTAAATCTTTTGCATCTATTTTTTTCCCCTTTCCTTTGTTTCCTTTATTTGTATTACTCCAAAAGCTGAATAAACAAGGTGTCTTCAGCCAAAGATGTGGCAGGAGGCAGTTGTCTGCAAAGGGAGATGCTGAAAGTCACACTTCTGAGTATGTGGGTCTAAGGAATAGCCTGCCTAAACCATTTCACTTTTGCATGTCTCATCAGCATTGTAAAAATAGAGCACTTCTCTGCAGCTTAACCTGCCATCTGGGACTGAATTCCAGTAACAACCCACCATAAGGAGTAAGTAATGAATAAATGTGAGTCAGCTCTGCTGTTAAGACATACAGCTTTGCAAGTTCCTGCTGTAAATTTTACAGAATTTTTCCTCTCTTCAGAATTAGAGTTCTTCCAAATTATCATGACACAATTTGGGTAGTCTGCAAACAGAGCTATTTTCTGGTTAGCATAGTGGAATTTCTAATAATTGAGAGCCCTTCTGTCTACAGAAACTTTTGCTTCTTTGTTTATTTTAATAGCATGGGAGGCAAGAGATAAGAGCACAAGCTGTCATTAAGCTCCGCAGATACCAAAATGGCCTCTAGCTGTATGAAGACCAGCATACAAAAGTACTTCCATAACGATCACAACAAAAATATGTTACTTTTACCAAGGCACTTCTCAACTGTAAAATATTTCATGAGCGCCAACCCCTTGGCTGGGTTTCCAAATCAGCAGCCAGTGTCTGAGAAGCCACCTCAGTTACATGCATAGGTGAAAGCTGGAGTTAATTGTGCAAGTCAGTAAGTTACCACATTGCTTTTTTTTTTAATCTCTCACAAATCAGTATGTCATATGCTACTAGAGGCTGATAGAAATAGGGGTAGATATAGCACAGCTTTTGATGAGAGTTTGGCTGCGATACGAAGGGCTGGATGCGGTTGTGGATCGGGAAGGGAAAAGGGAACTAGTGGCTGTTCGGTCTTGTAGTGTGAGTGGGAGAACATGTTGCAGAAGACTGCCTCAAGGGGTGGCTGAAGCCTTCTTCCTAAATTTGCTCTCATTTATGGCATTGAGACACATTAGCTGTGCTTGACCTTTGGTAGGGGAAATGGAATTTTGCGAGTTTTTTAAACACTGTCCAGTGTGAGAGGAAGCTTGTGACTGTATAATGCAGTGCCTCCTGCATTTCCATAGATACTCTGCATATTTGGCAAAATATCAGTATGTTACATGTAACCAAGTGAGAAGAGGGAAAGAAGAAAGCATCCATTTGCTTTGTATGAAGCAGTGCACCAGTGCAAATTTAAAGTGCAGAGCTCACGAACTGACACAGCACAAGTAGAAACAACGCTGGTGCCATTCCTGTGGCCAAGTTCTCAACAACCAATTTGCAAACACCACCTTGGACTGTGCTTCCTTTCACTTCCCATTCAGAAAGCATTGACACTATTGCCAGTTGGTATTATTTATGCTAGTTTACTAGTACTAGTCATTTCTTTATAGGGAGGAAAATCAAGGCTACTACCATTATTCCACAAAGGCCATGCAACATCCATGAGCAGAAATAGTTTTGTTCATTACCAGGCGTGATTTAATTCAAACTGTGATTTAAGATTTAAGACCTTCCATTTAATTTCCAGCCCTAGCTTCAAAACATATCTGTTTGCCCAAATAAAAAAAAAAGGTAATATTTTGTCTATCAGCATAACATCCTGGTCTGTGTACATTAGAGAGGATTTTTTCTTAAAATAGTAATATGCATGAATTGCCATAGTGCTTGCACTTTCTAAATATTAACTTCCTTCAAAAAAATTGTTTTAAATCTCAGCTTATAGAGACTGAGATGGTCCAAAACCACTCTGTTTATTTTCTATTTTATTTTCCCTTAGAAAGATAAACCATGCTATCTAACACATGTGATCTCATGGAAAACATGACACTCCTGTCTACCATTTGTTCAACAACTGATATTTATAAATGTGTGACTTTTTAAATCTGCTTTTCAGTTTTCTGATGAAGTCTACAAATGAGCCGTAAATATAGACTTTTTTTTTTCCCCATCTCCGGAACTTTGCCCCGAGGCCAAGTTAAAGCTGTGACCACTTTTGTTTGATACACCACTGTATTCCTGTGCATATGTATGAATTTACTTACATGTATGTATTTCTAATGCATAACTATGAGAAACAGAAACAACCTCTGAAGTACCTGAGACATACACACATTTTTACAGAAAACCCTCTTCAAAGTGCTGACATGTGCTGTATGTGTTAACTGTGCATGAACCTGAGCCATCTGTTTTTCTTAGTACGAAAATACTGTTATGCTAATTCATCCTCATTTTTTGTCTCTGTGCAAGCCCAGGTGTTGATTATAATGAAAGAGGAAAAAAAGGAATTCAGACAGACCTGTATGAAGCAATAACAGAAAACTGCTTTTAACTCACTTCCTTACTGAAATGGCCTATATTTGTTAGTCAGTCATGTAGGGACTGCACTGTCAGTAGCACTAATGGATCACAAGCATGGCTATTACTACCAATACTGAATTATATAAAGAATGGCCAAGGTAAAGAAGCAGGAATACAGAATTCAGTCATCAGTTATCTGTGTGTATCAAGAAACTATACCCTGAAGTGTAAAGCATCTGGACAGTGATAAAAAAGGGGAAAAGAAAAGGGTTCTGTGAAGGTAGAAGTTTACTTCAGACCATTAAGCTAGGGAGATTTGAGGAATGAGGTTATTTTCTTGAGAAAGTAGAATATTACTTAAAGTAGCTAGGTATGGAGTTGATCTGGATCTGGATCTACTAGGAATGCAATTGAGCAGCAGATACTGTCTAGGAGATTCCTGCAACTTATTGAGAGCCATTTTTAATGAAGAAATTGGAGAGAGGGCAACTACAAAGGGTGATCTTTCAGACCTGATTCTTACGAATTTTTTAACAGTGAAGGCAGGAGGCAATTTGGGTAAGTGTGACAATAAAAAACACTTTTCAGCCTTCTCAGGAAAGACAAAGAGGACACAGCAACATAAAAACAGTGGCTGCCTTCTAGTATTCGTTTGAACTGTCGTCTTTCTTGAGATTATGTCTCCATCTGCTTCCTCTGTGCCCTTTTCTGGAAGATTTTCCAGAACCTGTCCTGTTAACCTGCTCTCACAGAAAATGATTCCTGCTCCTTCCTCGCAGCCAGGAGATTTAACACTGATGCAGAATGCAGAAGTGAAGACCAGGAGCAACGCAGCTTCCTCTCTAACACTAACCCAACCTCTTTAGCAAAGCACACAGCATATAGCATGTATGTTACTTTTCTACTAACATTCAGCTGTTCTTTCAGTAGAACCATGAGTGAAATTTGAAGCCAGTTAGCCATGGAGAAGTCTGTGACAGTACTCACTGTGTGCCGCCATAAACCTCTAGCAGCATTACTGATTTTCCCCCCCAATTCTGCCACTGTTTAAGGAGTTATATAGCTTTGCTGCTGCTTTCCTGTTTTTTGTCTAAATGGGGAGGGAAGATGGACAGGATGGGGGAGATGAGGAGATGAGGTGTGTATTCTCTATCTTCTGGTAGCTTGGCGTTTGGGTTGGGAAGTTGGAGCACAGCACTGTCAGTCATTTAGAATAACTAGGAAACCAAATGATCAATTGTTTGTGTGTATAGCTTTTACTGCACTGTATCATGGCCTGAGGTATACTGGGGAATTCTTAGAAGTCCAGTTAATACATTAAAAGATAAAGAAGAATATGAATATTTTTTTTTATCCTTCTCATCCATGTTTTAGTTTAAAAATTGGTTGTTCTCCATGATGACTGCTAATCTGAAGACACTTGCAGTGGAGGGAAAGGGAGAAAAATATTGAGGAAACAGGAGTTTAGGAGTTAATAAAGTGGGTTGATGGCAGGGGAGAGAGGCATCTCTCAGTGGAATGCAGCCACCTAAAGGATGGTTAAAATTTCCCAGTAGGAGGAGCCAACATGGATAATTTGACAGGATGAACATGTTCCCGGTGATACACTGGAGAAATAGGAGAGAAAATGATGAGCGGCTGCATGGCAAAGTATGCATGTACCTTCCTCAGCAGGCGTGGAAAGGATTGACAGCTCTCTGGCAGAAGAAAGGTAGAAACATGAGTGTAAGCAGAAATGAAATGGATGACAAGTGAGCGCCTTGACTGTCTCCAGCTGTGTGGTATTTCTTGGCTTTTGTGCTGTGTTCCTCAGGAGGGTCACAGACAGCAAGCAGGAGAAGGAAGAGATGCAAACATTTAATGACAATCTAGAGCAAAAATATCAAATCTATAAACGAAATTTGAAATAGGCTAAAACGGGGAAAGGAGGGAAAGATGGCATTATTTAGTAGTTGTGAAGGAGCTCTGTACAAGTAATATGTGAATAAGAGCTCTTCATGGTAACTACTTGACTGTGGAACATGTCAAAAGGTTTGCTATGCACAGACTATAGCATGGTCTAACACTGCGGATCTGGGTCTGAAGAAGTCAAAGTGCCCATATGTGATCAGTCTGGATGCCTCAGCAAGGGTGCAGCAGACTATAGGAAGAGCAGTCAGGAGCGACTGCAACAGCTTCAGCCACGTCAACCATGTGTGCACAATCATATGCAACTGTGGTGGTTATGAGTTGAAGAAACAGATTTCCCTAAGTCACGCAGCCACCTTTGGATAGTCTTACTGCTAGGAACTTAACTTTAGACTCTTATTTCAGGGCTTTTTCTTTTTTGTATTGTACATTTTGCATTAGTACATTTCTAAGTTGTGCGTGTTTGGCGTAGCCAGACAAGCACTGGGAAGAATATTTTACATCAAAATGAGGAAATTTGACCTGTATGTTATTTGACACATGAATTCACAAATTATTTACAGTTTTCTGATGGTGAGTTACTCATTAAGTACAACTTCATATATTTTGAATGGGATGTGCTATAGCTGAATGTCAGGTTTCTTACCTGCTAACTGAAAATTCCAAAACTTGAAAAAAGAAAATCCATAGCATTGTAAAATTGCAGTAACCTGGAGGACTGTTTTCTTGCAACTGTCTCCTTTACCTCCACATGCTATGGTTCTTTCAGGTTTTGGTATAGATCTTTAGACTATGCTGTCTCCTTAATATGCCAGCAAAGGCAAGGCTGAGACAAGAACAAGACAAAGCTGGGGTTATAATGATTTGGTTGTTATGGTTGCTTGAGTATATGTGTGGGATGGTGAAGATACAGGACATTGTTTTGGAAGTGATAATGGTTTGGAGTGATATTTCTGAATTAAACTGCTCTCCTTCAGTTCTGATACAGTTTAGTTGTCATGCCTCAGACTTGCTTATAAGTAGGGTATCAATCTAGTTCAAGCTCTTAATTACCCTTTTCAGAATAGTGCTGTGCACTATCTGGCTTGGGCCAAAAGCCATCCTCACTAAAGTCAGGAGTAAGGCAGCTGCAGATTTTGAGCAGGATCAACTTTACTGATGGTATCACATTCTGGATTTAAGCTACTGTGTTTCTTGTGAGCCTGTAAGCTGCTTCAGCCACCAGAAAAAAACCTGTAAGCCAACCACTTTATATTAAATGAGTTGGTTTAGTTACGTTGAATTTGTGGAAGAGATAGTGATACTGTGCACTTGACTGGGCTCAAGGATGGAATAATATAATAGGCTTCTTCCTACAACACTAACTCTGCAGCAAAAAAAGAGAGGAGGCAAATTTTTCCATGAAGTGGTGCAGTTCTGTTACATTAAGGTCAACCTATCCTTGAGGTTTCTAATCTGACTGCATCTTTGTACTCCTGCTGAAATGTGATTAGTTTTCACATGCTGTAGATGATAAAAACTGGAAGATTACACTATCCTGTGAATTCTCTTCTGGATTTGTAAAAATAACAATTTTTGTGTGTGCATGTTTTTTTCATGTCTGGTAGGTGCTTAAAGTAACATGAGTGCTCCTACTGAGAACTTGCCAGTATGATATGGTGCTTTATTTTGTCATTCCATCATTGGTTTCTTCATTTCCTCCAAACCCTGATCTACAGATCTCTTCACTGTAGCAGTGAGCCATAATTCATACAAAACAGTTTCAAGCTCTTTTAATCCTACCACACCGCCAGAGTACAACCCAGAGGAAGGTGAAACAGTCAGCATCACTCCATCCATCAAGGTAGTTCAGGCCCCTTGAAATGAATCCCTACATTCCAGACAGCCCTGAAACAGAAACAACTGTTAAATTTAGGAACTGTCCTGCAATACTGTCAAAGTAAACCTCATGCCCCCACCCAGAGAAATCGTGTCTTCTTAAATACTGCAGGAATAGACCCTAAACCAGTTTGTCCTCAGAGTATTTTTTAAGAGTAAGTCCCAAGGTTGCTTTATAATAAGAGAGGATTATTGAAATACATGATATTTCAAGGTAGTATATGTAGTTATATGTTCTTCTGAAAAGCCTAACTGAGGTTTTGGGATCGGGAGCAGGTGTTTTGAGTTTTCTGTCCCACTTCAGTCGAACAGTTGGACGGTTTGAAGGATGGCGGACAGCTGGGTAGTGGACAGAAGGGTAATTGTACAGTTTGAGGGATAGTGGGTACATGGAGAGATGAGATTTCATAACTGAAAGGCAAGATCTGAACAGCTTCTACTCAGAATAATTAAGAGGTGAGCTCCTTTTCACCTCAGATGGATTCTGGGCGTTAAGCTCTTTGAATAATCTAGTTCCCAGCAGTTACCAACATATCATGCGATCTGACCCTGCCCCCTCGTTGAGCCATCTTATATTTCATGCATCATATTCTACCTGGTTTTGGAGTTTCTTAATTGACTGTGGTGATGCCCACAAACAGGTCTGTAGAAACGCTGCTTTTGGAAAGATTTGTCACCTAATCTCAAATGGCTACCAAAGCAGATGTCTGTCTCCTAGGCAGTTATCAAGTCATGCTTAATATTTAGTGAAAAGTTAAAAAGCACTTTAAAAGAGCCATTCAGCTGGCCTATTTTGGATGTCTTTCTGGGAAGTGAGGAATTGGGAAATATTTCTCTCTGTTGACTAGGCAGGTAGATAGTGCAGTACCAGGTCTATGTATTGTACAGGTCTGCACTAGTTCAGATAAATTCTACTTTTGCAAGACCTCATAAAACTCTTCAGTTGGCTCTTCAGCAAAGCTACGGCTTCCCAAGATTTTCCTGTAGATATCTTTAACCATTGATTAAAAGGTATAAGTAATTACTCAGTGCACTCCCAACATTAGTGAGATTGTGAGTGAGCAGTGCCTCTCAGGGAATGGAGCAATAGATGAGGTTTTTGCTCCCAGGTCTTTCCCTGGCTCACTGGGGACCTCTCTCTTCCACTGTTTATATTTTGTAAAGTAAGAACTAAAAAATCATACCCACCTTCATTGAGACTAACTGGACTGTATGAATTGTTATTAATCTTTTTGTTATTTCTTGAATCAGGCTTCTTCAGTATTTTTATGTTTAATTTTGGAATTATTATATAGGGAATTTATTTTGGATCTTTGTGATTGTCAGGGTAACAGATTATTCCTTGGTAACAGGGAAGCAGATGTGTTAATTTTCTTTGCCCCACTCTCTGATGAAATATGTGTTTTGCATTATCTTCATCATTCTTCTCTGGGGAGAAGACCTGCCTAAGGTATGTAGGAAATCTGAATCTAGCTGGTTTCTGTCAGCATATACCTCTCACAGTGAGCTCAGTCATGCCAACCTATGGCCACCTATTGGGCAAAAAGAAAGACCTATCTTTTCCCCATTATCACTGGGGTTTACAAGAGCAGGGGAGAGAAAATCTTTCTCCATGCACACCTTACAATGCTTTTGAGAAATTATACCCTTCCAAATGGTACCCTTGTGTAACAACATTGGACTCTGTGTAGTTGTTTTACAGAGACATATGGGAATTTTCCTGAACATCGGGAATCCCAGAGGATCATTAAGCCTATTTACAACCTTCTCAGTCAACAGGTGTCCAAAAAAGAAAGGGGGGAGGGGGGGAAATTTGCAGAACTTTTTTTTTTCTCTAGTCTAGATTAAATTAGAAAGATGAGGTTCAATGTCTGGACCTTATAGAAGACAATTAGTGGAATGATTCTCCATCAAAAACTGCAGTTTCATCAAAATCAGGATGTTTCACAGAAATATGCTACCTTCAACGGGAGTTTTGATCAGGAAAAACTTCAAACAAATTGCTCTTATGTTTTCATTTCATTTCACTAATATCGAGCAGTTGGCTTTCTAAGAGAAGCATGAATCATCTTGATAAAGTAAGCCACTTAAATGTTGTCGTTCCAAATAATTTTATTTGGACTGCAATGCTTACATTTTCACAACATATTATATTTCATGGATTCTGTTTAGTATTTGAATATGAATTCAAATCTAAGCTAACCAAGGCAGTAAATCAAACGTAATAACTAAATAAGGTAAAACATTTTGACATTTTGCAAACAAATTAGGTCAACATTGTGTAAAATAAATTGTTGCTAGTCCCAACTAGAAATATGTCACAGTTTTTATTCTGCAGTGTATTTTCAATTGCTTAGGCTTTCCTTCTGATCTAAATAGAGTTCTGACCTGTTCCAGTGGCATCTTTTCTACTGCCATTACTGCTCAGGATCTTGATCAATGAAGCAATTTTGTTCTAGCAACAGTGGTGTCACAGAGAAGCCAAATGCAGCATAGCAATTAGTGCAGATGCTGTTATCTAGATAGAAAGAGATAATTTTATCATCCCTGCAGAGTGCTAAAAGATTTCCCATCTTATATTAATTTCCACTCAACTGCATATTGGGCAAAGAATAAGGTTAGACAGCTTCTTCCTAATATCCTTAGGGGTTATGAAAGCAATGCAGCTCCACTTCTTAAAAGTAGAAATTATTCAGCAGCCAAACATGTAGCTCTGTAATCTGGAGACAAAGGCTCCATGACGATTGATAGGATTTCATTCTGTCATGGAGGTACACTAAAACTAACCTAAACGAAGGACAAGCTCAAACAACTTTATTTCACAAAACAGCCAAAACCGTACAACAGAAACAAATGAGAAACGGGGGTAAACGGAAATAAATCAGCACTCTGATAACATTTAACACAAAACAGATTTGTCCATTGGGGTATTGTTACCACACATCAACACATGCAAGAATGATGATCCAAAGTGCGCGCACACGCACCCACAAGGGGGGAAAATATCTTCCCCCCCTCCCCCCCCAAGGGGGGGCGAGGGGGGAAGTGGGGAGGGCTCACTCAAGGATATATCCAGAAGAAATCACTCACTATACGGAGGTGAGGGCACTCAGTCCTGGGAATTTTCCTCAGGTGGTGGTTCCAAACCAAGGGGAGAGGCTTTGAGCACAGACCCACTGCTCCGAGACGACCATTCAAAGGGGGCCTCCGGAGGTGCCCCATTTATGCCCTGGATTGGATCTGAGCTGTGGTCACAAGTGGTCATGATCCAGAAGTTCCTCGAGCCACGGGGCCTCGTTGGCGGTGGGCCCTGCCTGCTGACCACGGGGCCCCCCTCCTCCTGCCCCCCCCCGAGGGTGTGCGCGCCTGGGGGCGCCCGGCCATCGGTGCTCGGCCGAGGGGTGTGCGGCAGAACAGAAAAGGCGCGAGAATGAGCCGCGAAAAGCTGGTGATCACCCTGTTAAAAGCCCCAATCTTTATCGGGAGTGGGTTGGGGAGGCGGAGTTTACTCGTCACACTCCCCTGTCAGATTGTCAGTCGGGTATTGTAATCCAGCCTGTGCTCCAGTGCCCATAAGGAGGTGGTATCGCTTGGTCACTGTTACCTGCGTGGCAGTCGCACTGCTTAGCAGTGCGGAACATCCCTGGGAAGAGCAGTAGGTCCTCCTCCAAATGATTTAGTGGCAGAACAAGGAGGACAGATCAAGGCATCAAGGCAGTACTTAAAGCCTGAGGCTGAAGAATTGACACCCAGAGAAAGTAACAGACTTGCCAAGACTGTAGGCAGTCCGTGGCAAAGACAGAAACTGAATTTAGAGCCACAGGCCATAGAATCATAGAATCATAGAATCGTTTGGGTTGGAAGGGACCCCTAGAGGTCATCTAGTCCAACCCCCCTGCAGTGAGCAGGAACACCGCTAACTAGATCAGGTTGCTCAGAGCCCCATCCAACCTGTCCTTGAATGCTTCCAGGGATGGGGCCTCCACTACCTCTCTGGGCAACCTGTTCCAGTGTTTCACCACCCTCATTGTAAAGAATTTCTTCCTTATATCCCGTCTAAACCTACCTTGTTTTAGTCTAAAGCCATTACCCCTTGTCCTGTCACAGCTGGCCCTACTAAAAAGATTATCCCCATCTTTCCTATAGGCCCCCTTTAGGTACTGAAAGGCCGTAATCAGGTCTCCCCGCAGCCTTGTCTTCTCCAGGCTGAACAAGCCCAACTCCCTCAGCCTGTCCTCATAAGAGAGGTGCTCCAGCCCTCAGATCATTTTTGTAGCCCTCCTCTGGACCCGCTCCAACAGGTCCATGTCCTTCTTGTGCTGAGCGCTCCAGAGCTGGACGCAGTACTCCAGGTGAGGTCTCACCAGAGCAGAGTAGAGGGGCAGAATCACCTCCCTCGACCTGCTGGCCACGCTTCTCCTGATGCAGCCCAGGGTACGGTTGGCCTTCTGGGCCGCCAGCGCACATTGCCGGCTCATGTCCAACTTTTCATCCATCAGCACGCCCAAGTCCCTCTCGGCAGGGCGGCTCTCGATCCTTTCTTCCCCCAGCCTGTATTGATACCAGGGGTTACCCCAACCTAGGTGCGTGACCTTGCACTTGGCCTTGTTGAACCTCATGAGGTTCACACAGGCCCAACTCTCCAGCCTGTCCAGGTCTCTCTGGATGACATCCCGTCCTTCTGGTGTGTCAACCGCACCACTCAGCTTGGTGTCATCCGCAAACTTGCTGAGGGTGCACTCGATCTCGTTGTCTAAGTCATTGATGAAAACATTAAACAGCACCGGTCCCAGTATGGATCCCTGAGGGACACCACTCATCACCGGTCTCCAACCATTGACCACTACCCTCTGGATGCGACCATCCAGCCAGTTCCTTATCCATGGAACAGTCCACCCATCAAATCCATAGCTCTCCAATTTAGGGAGAAGGATGTTGTGGGGGACCGTGTCAAAGGCTTTGCAGAAGTCAGACCATCAGACCATATAGGAAAAAAAATTTGGTACCCTTTTATTTTTCATCTAAAAATTAAATTGGTGAATGGAAATACGTAATAAATTTATATAAAAATTAATAATTTTGTATTTTAGTGTTCAGATTTCTTTTTGCATGCTATAACCTGAGCTGACAATTACATTTCTGCTTCTTGTTGAAGTCAACACACAACCACATCCGCTCAGGTGCACTGCAATAACTGATCCGCTCCCAAGGTACCTCAAATAGGCATGTTTTCCTCTAACTCCAGTGAGAACCAGATTCAGAATCCCTGAACATAGTTGCCTTCCCTCAGAGACCACCTTCTACTTTAACGATAGAATCAGGAAACCTAATGTTTTGCCAACATTTTTTAACCATTCCATACCTCAGATAGCAAAGGACGTGTCAGTAGAACAGACAGGAAAATAGAATCACAAGTGGACTGTTTTATTTGAAGGGTTTAATCCGAAATTACTAGTAGAGACAAGAATTTAAGAGTAGAAAACCACCTTGATAGTGTTAACTCCACTTGAATCTCACGACTTCTTCCTCTCTTGTTTCTTCATTCACAATCCCACTCCTTTGCAATCACATTCTTGTCCTACTTGAAAAGAATGAAGGCTTTTAAGTTCAGAGTGAGAACTTTTAATTCCAACTTATCCAGTTTTACTGAATCTTATATTCAGTATTTTACTCACATCTTCAACCACATTTGTCTTTTACCCCTTTCTGCCTCCCAGCATAGTATGTGACAAACATAGTATGTACTAGGTGATGCACAACTGTATGCTAATTAATGCTTCTTTGGCACACCAGAAATGCAGTGTTGCTTACCATATTCCAAATAGGAAAGCGTAATTTGTAGTAATATACTGAAAAGAATCAGAGTTTTAAGTACTTCAATTTTTAAAACACCCATAATAATATCTATAGTGACCCAGACCATCACACTACCTGTCTCTGACAGTGGCCAAATGCTTAGGAACACATAAAATAGGGTTAGGCTTCTTCCTTTATATCCTCCATCTTATCATAGAATCATAGAATGTTTTGGGTTGGAAGGGACCCCTAGAGGTCATCTAGTCCAATCCCCCTGCAGTGAGCAGGGACACTGCTAACTAGATAAGGTTCCCACAGCCTGTGGTTTAGGAAACTCATACAGCATTGTTTCCAGCATGTGTTTTTTATTAGCCCTCAATAACATTTTTTTTTCCATTTTTTTTATTGAACTTTTTGTATTGTCTCAACAACTTTCTGTGATAGGGAGTTTCCTGCTTGAAACAGTATTCCCTGAAATTTTCATTTGCTTCCCCATAGCTCCTGTATTGCAAGATACAATGCATAATTGTTCCCAATACACATTCCTCATATTGCTCATAATTTTAGGTACCTCTGTCACATACATGTTCAATTGATTTCCAAACTGCAATGTTCTATCAATTTAATTTTTCCCCGTAGAGGAGCCGTTCCATGCGTTAGATGATAATTTTCTTTCTGTGTCTTTTCTACTAAATAAGAGTTACAGAAACAAATATTAATTACATTAGATGTAGGAAGACAAGATGACTGAAGCAGAAAAAGAGTGAGGCTGCATATATATGTGTGTGATTTGAAAGTAGCTGAGGGGTAGCTAAAAATAACAGGTCAGCAAAATATGCAATTTCAAGGACAGTGAATGAAATGTTCATGAATTACACTATTAAAAACAATATGTTAGCAGTATTTAAAAAATGATTTTTGCCTTGATTTAGTGCTGAAGTCAATAGGAACAGCGGTAGGCCAGTGTTACTGGTGCATATGAAAATATCATTCCTAAGGATACTGCTATACTTTGAGCTCCCCTGGCTGTCTTGTTCTGGATGTTGAACATAACGAATAAAATGGAAAATATTCACTGAACTGAAGTGAACTCTGGCTTTGCTGTATTTTGCAGACATAGAAGAATAACATGTACTTTCACAAAGATCCACGCGCAACTAATGTGCAGATGACACTAAGCTGGGTGGAAGTGTTGACCTTGCTTGAGGGTAGGAAGGCTCTACAGAGGGGCCTGGACAGGCTGGATCAATGGGCTGCAGCCAATTGTATGAGGTTCAACAAGGCCAAGTGCTGGGTCCTGCACTTTGGTCACAACAACCCCATGCAACGCTACAGGCTTGGGGAAGGGTGGCTGGAGGGTACCTGGGGGTACCAGTTGACAGACAGCTGAATATGAGCCAGCAGTGTGCACAGATGGCCAAGAAGGCCAACAGCATCCTGGCCTGTATCAGGAATAGTGTGGCCAGCAGGAGTAGGGAAGTGATCGTGTCCCTGTACTCGGTGCTGGTGAGGCCGAACCTTGAATCCTGTGTTCAGTTTTGGGCCCCTCACTACAAGGACACTGAGGCGATGGAGAAGGGCAATGAAGCTGGTGAGGGGTCTGGAGCCCAAGTCTTATGAGGAGCGGCTGAGGGAACTGGGGTTGTTTAGTCTGGAGAAAAGAAGGCTGAGAGGAGACCTTGCCACTCTCTACAACTGCCTGAAAGGAGGTTGTAGCAAGGTGGGCGTTGGTCTATTCTCCCTAGTAATGGGCGATAGGACGAGGGGAAATGGCCTCAGATTGTGCCTGGGGAGGTTTAGACTGGATATCAGGAAAAATTTCTTCACTGAAAGGATTGTCAGGCACTGGAACAGGCTACCCAAGGAAGTGGTCGGGTCCCTACCCCTGGAGGTATTTAAAAGATAGGTAGACAAGAAATTATTAGAGACGTGATTTAGTAGTGGACAGGTACAGTTGGACTCAATGATCTTAAAGGTCTTTTCCAACCAAATGATCCTATGATTCTAATGCAGTGCCAACACAGTGTTGTGTAGAATGTAGTCCTGAAAGAGAATTCTGCAATAAAAGATTTAATTTGATTAATTGGAGATCAGGCATTTGAACTTTGAAAACCTGTTGTGAGCCTGGGCCACCTTTAGGTCCGACTCTGGGCAATAGTGCAGTATTCCTTTTCCCTCTTTTCTTCCCATAAAATTTGGTTTAATTCAAATTTTGTATGGATTCGAAATAGTCACAATTGGGAAAAAACTTTCCACCTGTATTCCTGAGCAAGGCATACAGTGAGGATTACTCTGGAGGTGGGACAGCTTGAAGTAATGGCTTCTATAAGAGGGACTGGAAAATGCCAGATCTGAATATTTGCAAGTAGAGGCAGGGGTGGTGAGAATTTGAAGGAAAAATAAGCTAGGAATATTGGAATGCATTTTGAGAGGGGGGCAAGTCACCCCTGCAGCCTTCTTCCCTCCCAGTCGTGTGCAGTGTTGCAGAAGGGAATGCTATATATTAAGGAAATACCTGGGTCACCTCCAAGGACTTGCCTTAAACATGTCAGTGGTCACACCATGACTGAAGTACAAACGGGTTATTCAAAATAAATCTTGTTATATAGACATCAATATTTAAAAGGCAGAAGTTTGTAGGCAATGGAAGCTAACTATCTGCAGGCTGCTAGAAAAATTTCAGGAGGAAAGGCTGAAAGGGATTGGAGTAATATATAATACTTTCTAATATTAAAATATTGCTACAAATGTTTTGCAGACATAGAAGGGAACTGTCTGCATAACTGGAAAGATGTGGAGAGGTACAGAAGTGTGATGTCTTTGCCTGAACTAAGAAATATCAAACCCTTCTGACAGTTCCTCACATTCCATTGCTTTGTAACCAATTTCAAACAGGTGGGTTAATGTCTTACCTTATTTTTCTAAACAAAAAAAACTAAGCCCATAGTCTGTTATATGCTGTTAGAAAAAAACGTATGCAGAATTCTAAGAATGAAACAGAACAAAACCAAAAAACCTAAAGATCACATGAAAGTCAGTCAAAGAGGATGTATAACATACTTGCATATACAAGGTCATCAGCTGCTTAAATTCATTCAGCCTACAGCTGAATTCCCTTCCAGCAGCTCTTGAGGTGCTTAGAAACACAGAAGTTGCTAGTAAACAAATTATTTTTATGCTGTGCCTTGAGAAAATCTACTGCTGACTAAAAATTTGGGGGATTTCTTTTTTACTGACTTTTTACATTTTTTTCTTACAGACATTATATTTGCACACACATGCTTCTCTTTTGTTAGACATTGTTTCTCTCTGTCTCTTCCCCTTTATCCCCTACGAGTAAATAAGAGGGGTTGGGGATCAAAGGAGAGATAAAGGGAATTCCTGCATGTTTCTGAATTGAGTTTATGACTGTTATAATGATTTTCTATATTTTGCTCAAAAAGTCATCCTACAAACACAAATGACATTAGAATGATATTTTTTCCTCCAACAGGACTGTGACAGGACAACAGGTAATGGATTTAAACTAAAACAGGGTAGATTTAGACTAGATATAAGGAAGAAATCTTTACAATGAGAGTGGTGAAACACTGGAATGGGTTGCCCAGGGAGGTATGGAGTGGAAACATTCAAGGCCAGGTTGGATTGGGGCTCTGAGCAACCTGATCTAGTTAAAGATGTCTCTACTGCAGGGAGGTTGAGCTAGATGACCTCTAAAGGTCCCTTCCAACCCCAAACATTCTATGATTCTATGAACAGTTTAGATTTAATAGAAACACAGTTGACAAGTCCTGACTTTAGTCTGAGTGACTTTAGTTTGAGGGGGCCAAAACTGCTGTGGGCCACAAGAAGCTGACCCAGAAAAGATAAATTAAGAAGATGGTGGTAAATGACAGCTGCAGCTGAAAAAGGACATAAAATTATTTTTATGATGGTATGACGGGAAAATAAATGGATGGAAGATTGCTTTGCTAATAAATGAGGAATAGTGTAGCTCTGGGAATTTTACAGACCTGAAATGATTTTATGGAAGTACCTACAGGAAAAACAGCTTATGCAAAGAAATATTTGCAAAATAGAAGCATAAACAGCTCTAACCTAACTAGGAGGCATGTGGCTGGGTTTTCTATGGCAAAACCAATTCAATGCCAATTAGTGTTTTCAGGGTGGACAATAGGTGCTACTTGCACTTTCATTATGAATTTTTTCTCTGACAGCCACGGAATTGCTCCAGGACCCATGCTCTGACACTTATCCTTGGCATAGGGAAGCAAGCTGTAGTCCCCAGGATAAGCTCCCCTCACATGCACCCTGGGCTCGTCCTTAATGTTAATTGTAATTCAGTGAAGTGTCACCACAGGGCATGTAATAATAGGAACTTCTCAGAAGCATCTGCAAACTCTAAAGACCAAACAACAGTAAAAAAAGACTGGTTGGTTTCAGTGTGATGCACATTTGACTCACTAGAATGTTAAGTCTCTGAAAGTCTTAGAAATGAAACTAGAAAAAATAATACCTCGGGGAAGAAATCTTACACTTCCAGAGAGGCTGGAAGTCAGCTGCTAGCTCAGGATTTCAATTCTGCTTTTGTAATACAAGGAGAGATGTTTGTAATGCAAATCACCCACAAAGGAAAGTGGATGATCCACTTTGCTCAGGCAACAAATCCTGTCATAATCTTGCAAACACCATAAAACCCAGTTTACTCAAGCATTTGATGCATTTTTGTCCCCATGTGTTAAGCTGACAAGGCGGTATTTACAGAGTGTTCCTTGTGGAATGGGACAAAAAGAAGAGAAAAATTGTAAAAGCATGTAGTGCTTTAATTAGGCCTTTGTGTAGCACTTAATAATAAGGTCATTGCCTTTCTCTACTGTCTGGTACTAAGGACTTACTTTCAATCCTTTTCCAGTCTCCCTTTAGCTGTGACTGGAGTCACTGGGCAAATGGTGTTCTTACATACTGGATTAGCAACTCTTCTCCATACCATGCACTCTATGGAAAAATTTTGTTAGGAATTTGGAGACTTACTTTATTTCTGAGGAGGCATTCCAAAGAGTAGAGTTTGCTTCTCTCCCTTGATCCTTTCTGCTGTAGCCCTTAGGTAGCCCATCACCTCTCTCTGTTTATTTTCTTGCTTTTAGGTGGGCCTGTTGTAACCTGAAAGTAGATGCTTGCAAGGGATGTTTTTCCTACTCCTTGAAAATATTTAGGATAAAAAAAATCACATCCCAAGTAGGATCAAATGCTGAAATGTTGTCAACTCCTGTGACTCGAACAGCTGAAGGGGAGAAAAAACAGTTGAAAGGATAAAATTACCCTAGCAATTACGGTAACTTTTTATCATCTTACTATGCATTCATTTCAATTTCTAAATCAAATGCTTCCACTGAAAAACACTACTTGTTTTAGGAAATTTTAAAATGTGATATTTCTGGTGTTATTTTTTCAAAACAAAAATTCACCTATAACTTTGCAGGCACTTCAGAAAAATAACCCTTATGGTCCTTGAGTGATGAGACCTCTGCACTATAATTGAAATAAAATAATGATACATCAACGTTCTTTAAAAAAAAAACCCCTGTATCTCATACTCAAATCATTGCATCCTATATGAGAGATCTCATAAAAAATAAACTTATGGGCAGTCAGAGTTCTAATGAAAGAGCAAGATTTTGCCCACTTTACAGAGTATCAATTATTTTACCAGATCTATAAAGCAAAAATAACTTATCTGGAAAATAATAAAATGCTAACAAAAGGTTTTGTTTCTAGCAGGGATGCATGAGTAACAGAAGGAACACATAGCATCTTCCTGGGCATGTGGATAATAATAACCTAAGAATAGAGGACATACCTAAAGGCAACAGAAGGATGATTAATTATTATTGAAGAAAGCCCAACAGGTGTCTAGGAATAACATTTGTGATTTGTCACAAGCTGTGGCTGTAAAACAATAAAAATCTGGAACAAAGAGGAACACTATATGCAGTATAATGGATATAAGACATGCATCTTTTTTTTACTACACTTTTACCTAGTCCTGTAAAGGCTAGCACAGGTAGGAAAATAAATAAAGTTGTATTATCTTGAGATCCTGATATAAAATTGGTAATTCTTCCTATGACATTAAAGTATTTAAAAAAAACCAATGTTATTATTTTAATAGCTTTGGTCTGAGGATTTTTAGCAATAAGTATAATCGAAAAAAAATAAGCATTGTTTTACAGGAGTATCCATATGTGATAAGAGTGTTTTTATTCTGTTGCTTTCCTGATTATGTTATGGAAGGCAAAAACTTCCAAATACCTCCCACTCCAGTCATATTCTGTCTAGAAAAAGGATTGTCAAGAGATTCATTTATTCATTGTTTGAAATCTTTCTTGGAAAGGTCAGCTCCCTGGAGAACTGATATTAGCAATTTGTTCAGAAGCATAACTAGCTGTTTGCATCATCTTTTTTTCTAGTTGTGCAAGCTCTTGGACTAAATTGAGTTGATGTCTCTATTCAAGACATTTTATTTTAGAAAGGACTGGGGGACAATTGCAACTGCTTAGCTCAGCACAGTGATCTAGAAAGTTTTGTTTGTGTGAGAAAGGAAGTGCCTCCTGCTTTTGCTAGAACTATGAATTTCTCTTTTGTCAGTTCAAGTTAAAATTGGCATTTTTTTAAGACCTTGTTAGTTAGTCCCCTCTGGCAGCTGCCATCTTCTGAGCATAGTTTCATTTGCTATCACATCTGACACTCTCTGCAGGGGTCCTTGTCAGTGTGTGCTGGCTGCGTCATGCCTTAATACTAACGCACAGATTGAATGGAGAACTTAATGCTTTACAGAACATTACAAGAATGTATGCATAGTCCTTATCTCTGAGGTAATGTGAAAGCTGCAGTATAAGACACAGGTGAGTAAAAAAAAAGGCTTTATGTATGCAAGTCTATTAACTCTCTACCAGGCCTGTGTGGCTTGATTAGCACAGGCAGGACTATGTTCAAGGAGGAATGCCAGCGAGATTCAGATGTCCCTTGCAGAACCTTAAACTTGATACATTTATGACATTGCTACAGCTTAGTCTGATATTACGGGCTAGATACAACATGTTTCTGGGTCAGCTGCTCCAGCCTTTGCTATGCAGACAGGATAATCTGAAATCTGTGAACTTTTGTGAGGGACGAGTATTGTTCCAGGTCCCAGGGGAAGGAATGGACTGAATATGTTGTTATTTCATTACTATATATCCCCCTTCCCTGCCTTGCCCCATCTTCTGTGCTTAAATAGCAAAGGATGCCAGGCTTTTCCAGCCTCCTCGTTTATGCTGAGGAGTGCAGTTTGTTCTATGTTGGAACTTCCTGGGGTGCTTATTCTGTCCAAGGGATCAAAATATCTTGGAGGCAAGACAAAAGCATGGAGCTAGACTGGCACATGATGAGGAATTGGTATCCTCCTGATACACAGTGCAGTGCATGTATCGTGCAGAGTGTGTGGTTCCTCACAACTTACTCTCTCTTTATATTATCCTATAAAGCAACTTTTAAAATTATAGAACCATAGACAGCCTCATCTGGATGTTGTCCTACCTCCACAATAATGTGAAAATTGGTTATAGTCCCTGCAAAACCCCTTGCCACAGGGTATGCATGATAAGCACCAAGAATGATTGTTCATAGCAATGGGCCACACAGTCTTCCAAAAGGGGAAAGTGATGCTTACTAGCCTGACCTAAAGAGGATCAACAGTGAGGACATGCTAGCAGGTATCTTTAGGAAGGGCCAGTGCCTGATAAAGCAATGGAACAATTTAGTTCCTAGAACAAGAAATTAGCACCTGTCACCTCAAAAAAGTAGCATATTATTTGCATTTTTTACTCCTGGATTACAAAAAGCATGCTTTTTAAACTTAGTATGTAAATGGAAAATTACATGTCTGCTAAAATATTCAAGAGCTAATGTGCTTCTGGCTGTATACTGCACACAGTTCAAGACATCTTCTAGAAAGTGATCTATGGCATCTATTTATTGCTTGGTTAGTAAAGGCATATGGAGGAAAGCATTAACATATGTTATCAACTCTTTTTTAAGAGTTTACATTGTGAGGCTTTACTTCCATGCTTCTCATCTTAGACCTCTGACTTGCCCCTGTTCCCCAGTAGTCTGTCTTACAGCTGCAGGAGCTCTTTATATCTGTTAAGCCCCAAGAGTAACTACAGTTAAGATGTTCTTATTCTTGCTGATAGAAAAAGGTCTTCTTAAAGAAGCCTGGCTCATTTTTATTTCCTATTCTTCTCCACATTTTTTTTTCATTTTTTTTTCATAAAGTGCCAAATAACAAAAGTGACCATTTATTTTCATGGCTTTGCAAATTAAATGCACATCAGTTTCAGGGGAAGATAGATATTGAATTAGTGAGATTGTGTGAATGGTGTTCTTGTGTATCTGTGTTATTGGTTTAGTATCTGATCCTTTAGAGGCATACAACTCTTGTTGACTGTATGAAAACATAATGGTGGTTAGGTCTCCTCCAGAAATATGAATTAGACTTTCAAGAATTGCAGAATTGGGCTTTCAACATTTAAAACATTACAACAGAGTTTGGACTGAGGAGCCTACTTCTTATATTTTTAAAAGCTGTCTAGTCTTACGCATTGAGATTTCCGTAAAGAATTGTGCCCAGATTAAGAGCCGAACAATTTTAAAAATGTCTCATGGTGCATAATTCTCTCATATTAAATATATGTATAATTAGTAAATGTGATACTTACATCCTTAACATTTTATATATTGAACTGTTAATCTACTTGTATTGATTGCACCCTGCTTTAATCAGGATTCAAGAAACAGGCTCTAAAACTGACTGCATTAATGGTCCATTTTTAAGTGGTTCATTCACAGAGAAAGGAGATCTTACACTCTTCAAACGTGCTTTATCTTGGTGAATAATTCTACTGTTATGGAGGAAGGCTATTTATAGCTATGTTGTTTGGCAAAAAGTAGACCTGGTTGAAAAATTTATTGCAAGGAGTATTAGCTGTGAATTTAGTTCTATTTTCTATTCACAAATCATTCGTGAAATGACCTGATTCTTTTTTGTGAATGAAAAATGTCAGGCTATGGGTTATTCTATCAAGCCATTTGCCTGATTCCTCCTGGGTTGGAGAATTTTTCCATCTGTAGGTAGTTTTATCCAACAGCTTGTCTTCCATGGGATTTAATTGGCTGCCAAAACCAACCTCATTTCTTTTACTTCAGTAGACAACTGAACTTGAAAATCACAAATATATTTCTGCAATAACAGTAGTACTCACCTGTAGACAAAGGTCTACAAGTCAGTCTGAAGAATAACTCTTCCTCTGCCTTCAGTGCAAACAAAATTCCTTCCCTGAAAATTGGCAAAAATCGGTGACAGTACATAGTAGAAGATTTGTAACTAAAGGACAGTCTAGTTTTGATTTATATGATTAATTTTGAATGAATGCACAGTGTTCATTTTTCACCTATGTCTAGCAAGAATTCACTTGTCCTGTGCAAATGACATTAAATGTGAAATTCTGAAATATGGTTACAAACAGCCTAGTCATGTCACCTGCACTCATCTAAGTGTGTTTATGAAAAACTCATATATATATTAGTGAAGGTTCAAAGCAATGTGAAAAAAAATTGAAAGTGCCAGTTTTACCTGGATGCTGGAATCCCATTACTAGAGGAAATGTAGGCACTTAACACTTAAATCTTCAAAGATATTTGGGTGCTGAATTCAGTAGTCAGTTGATAATGCCTCTAAGGAGCTGAGCCTTAATTAACATAAGTCTCTGTAAAAGCAAAAAATAATCAGACTCCTAAGTATTAGGACCAGTTGGAGGCTTATATATTACTATGAATTAGCTGAGAGCCAAAACCAAAACAGTAGAGCATAGAGGAACGAATGTTTCCCCTCTTTTATAGTTTTCATGTAGGAAAAGTAGTTCAGGACAAAATCTGTTTTGAAATGTTGTGTTTTCTGAGGATTGAATGGTGCTGACACAGAATAGGGTTTCTTTGTTTTCTTAAAGTCCATGAAAAATTATTTGGTTTAATTATTTTGTTTTGTTCATGGTCTTTTCTTAGAATCTGATTACTTGCAGCATTGTTAACAGCAGGTTCAGTTCTCTCCAAACTATGCTGAGATGATTAAAATTGAAAAGCAATCCATGAATTGTTCTGAGGATAATCTTAATACTACTACATTGTGATTTACATGGTGGTCTATGCTCCCAAGCTTTTTCAGGTATTTTGCCTTAAACCAACTATAAAGCAAATATTTTCCTGCTAGTAATCATGTCCATTTCCATGTCATAACATGGGTCCCAGAAGTTGCATCTGCCTCTCTGAAATTACTCAAGTTAGAAAACTGATAATAAACCCATAATGGTGAATCTCAGTATTGTGCAATTAACATTGCAGTTTAAACATTAATTAGATTTTGCCTTTGAAGGCAGTGGATTTCAATGCAATTTAATGGTTTCTTTGTTCAGTGGCTCTCTGCTTCCATTTAATTATGGCACTTACAAAAAATTTTCCTTACAAAAACAGCAAGAAGAGGCAGAAAAAGGTATTATTACTGATCAGTATGGGAAAAGGTAGGTGGGAAGATTCTTAAAAAGAGTGTTGACACGTTTGAGTGGAACTGCATGGAAATAGAGAGTCCTGGTTTTGCCTGGGATAGTTGGTTTTCTTTCAAGTAGCTGGTGTAGTGCTATGTTTTGGATTTAGTATAAGAATAATGTTGATAACTCATTGATATTTTAGTTGTTGCTAAGTAATGCCTAGACTAGTCAAGGACTTCTCAGCTTTCAGCTCTGTCAGGTGCACAAGAAGCTGGGAGGGGGGCACAGCCAGGACAGCTGACCAAAACTGACCAAAGGGGTATTCCACACCATATTATGTCATACTCAGCATACAAAGGTGAGAGAAGAAGGAAGTGGGGGGCATTTGGAGTGATGGTGTTTGTCTTCCCAAGTAACCCTTACGCATAATGGAGCCCTGCTTTCCTGGAGACAGCTGAACACCTGCCTGCCCATGGGAAGCAGTGAATGAATTCCGTGTTTTGCTTTGTTTGCATACACGGCTTTTGCTTTATCTATTAAACTGTCTTTATCTTAACTCATGAGCTTTCTCACTTTTACTCTTCGGATTCTTTCCCCCATACCACTGTGGGGGGAGTGAGCAAGCAGCTGCGTGGTGCTGAGTTGTCGGCCGGGGTTAAACCACAACATCCATGACCATGTAATCCTACAACATAGCAGTACTGTTAAAACTGTGAGGCATCTTTTTGACTGCTGTGTGTGGACAAGCTGAAAAGCGCCAGCTTTTGTAGTCCCTTAAACTCTTGCCAATGAAATAAACTCAAGTTCCTCTCTAAGCAGACTTCAGTTCAGATCCCACTGTAAGTATGCATTAGTCTTGCATGTATTAGATCAAAAATACATTAACAGTACCACCGGTTGGGGCCTTCCCTTTTGGTAATCATACTGTCCCTGGCAAGAGGCTGACAAGCTGGCCTGCTAATTATGGACTCCTAATAAGAGGTGACATGCTGAAGTAATTCTTCCTCACTCAGCTTATCAGTGGCTGAGACACACAAGGAAGTTATGGCTTAGCAAATTGCTCTTCAAGCAGTAGGAACTGTCCACGTGCATGCTTTTAGCTCATGGCAAATACAAATTAACTCAACTTAACGTAGTCTGCAGTGAAAGAAAGAGAAGCACAGCTGCACTACTTCACATTTATCTAAAGGAAAGGGTGTGAACATGGCTGGTTACTATTTTTCATCTGATGTCCTGTAACCTGAGAAATAGCAATTGGTCTCACATGTCTGTCCGTTGATTAACACTTTAAGCTGCATTTGTAAAAAGAGAGGAATGTATTGCTCTTTGTTTCTCTTTGTATGCCTGCATGCCAGACCTTATGAGCATTGTTATAAATGTTTTCTGATTTGAAGCAACCATGTTCCTCTAGGTGATTAGCACAGACATGTAAAAGAGAAGACATTGCAGGTAAGCATTTGATGTGTAAATTTCATTCACTAAGGTTTTCCACATTGAGGCATAAGAAGCTGAAAAATCAGACCTGTTCTCCAATCTCAAGAAGCATAACATGCTAAGGAATATTTGATGGGGTTGCTAAGACATGTCAAAAAGTCATTGAGAGTGAGAAATGTTGACACTCAACAGCACTGGAAACAGACAATGGCTTTTGGTGCCTGGGAGTGTGAATGAAGGATGACTGTGAACATATGCCTTCAAATAAACTTGTAAATTGTAAAAAGGTGCAAGACAACCAGGAGTTGCGACTGTTTATCCAAAGTAGAAAATCCCATCCTGCTGGATGTATTAAATAGAGCCTGGTCATCAATTCACAAGACATCTCTTTTTCCCTATTTGGAAGGTGAACTTAGGCTGTTGGGCAGCTGAGTGAAGTCACTTGAGATGAATGCACAACAGACTTCAAGGAATGGAAGAAGGGAGGAAATGACATTTCAGGCTGGAGATGGTATCTGTGACATGCTGCTTGCTTACAAAAAGAAATGTCCAATGCAAAACTCATGAAGCTCAACAAGGACAAATGCAAGGTCCTGCACCTGGGTTGGGGCAATCCTGAATATCAGTACAAACTGGAGGAAGAGTGCACTGAGAGTGGCCCTGCAGAGAAGGACTTGGGGATAACTGTTGGATGAAAAATTTGGCATGAGTCAGCAATGTGCACTTGTATCTCAGAAAGCCAATTGTATCCTGGGCTGCATCAAAAGAAGAGAGGCCAGAAGGTCAAGGGAGGGGATTCTTCCCCTCTACTCTGCTGTCATGAGACCACACCTGGAGCACTGCATCCAGCTTTGGGGTTACCAGCACAAGACAGACATGGGCCTGTTAGGGTGGGTCCAGAGGAGGACAACAAAAATTATCTGAGGGCTGGAACACCTCTCCTATGAAGAAAGGCTAAGAGAGCTGGCTTGCTCAGCCTGGAGAAGAGAAAGCTCTGGGGACACTGTATTGCAGCCATTCAATACTTAAAAGGGGGCTTATAAGAAAGATTAAGAGAGACTTTATTACCGGGGCCTGTAGTGACAGGACAAGGGGCAATGGTTTCATACTGAAAGATGGTAGGTTTAGATCGGATATAAGGAAGACATTTTTTGCAATAAGGGTGGTGAGACACTGGAGCAGGTTTTCCAGAGAAGTTGTGGATGTCCCATCATTGGAAGTGTTCAAGGTCAGGTTGGATGGGGCTTTGAGCAACTTGATTTGGTGAAAGGTATCCCAGCCTGTGGCAAGAGGGATGGACTAGATGATCTTTGGAGGGCCCTTCCAACCCAAACCATTCTGTTTTTCTGTGATTCTATGATTTGTATCAAGGGAACTTACTATGACTGCCACCATGCATATGAACTAATTTGCTAAAACTAAAATTATATATGGTTTGCCAGTTATGACTTTCAAGTAAATTTCACTCTTCGAGATTGTCCTGGTGAGGCCCTAAGCCAAGCTCCTGACTGAGGTAAACAGCCACACCATTAGAGCTTTGGTATAAAATACTTTTCTCTAGCTACCCATCTGACATAGATTTGAATTACTCTGAAAATTTGGAGTCTAAATTACTGTCTTGTTCTGAGAGGGAAACAAGTCTTACACATTAATGGAATGACGCCAGGGATGTTATCCATTCCTGTCCTTATTTCTTTCTTTTATTGTTTAATATCTCATGGGTTTATAGATGTAAAAGCTACACAAGACCCTTATGATCTTGCAATCAGATCTTCAGCACTCCCCATGGTGGGAGTGTCAATCTGCTCAACGGGAGGAGGGATCTGCAAAGGGACCTGGACAGGCTGGATCGATGGGCTGCGGACAACTGTATGAGGTTCAACAAGGCCAAGTGCTGGGTCCTGCACTTGGGTCACAACAACCCCATGCAACGCTACAGGCTTGGGGAAGGGTGGCTGGAAAGCTGACTGATGGAAAAAGACCTGGGGGTACTGGTTGACAGCCGGCTGAATATGACCCAGCAGTGTGACCAGGTGGCCAAAAAGGCCAACGGCATCCTGGCTTATATCAGGAATGGTGTGGTCAGCAGGAGTAGGGGAGTGATCATGTCCCTGTACTCGGCACTGGTGAGGCCGCACCTTGAATCCTGTGTTCAGTTTTGGGCCCCTCACTACAAGAAAGACGTTGTGTTGCTGGAACATGTCCAGAGGAGAGCCACAAAGCTGGTGAGAGGTCTGGAGCACAAGTCTTATGAGGAGTGGCTGAGGGAACTGGGGTTGTTCAGCCTGGAGAAGAGGAGGCTGAGGGGAGAACTTATCGCCCTCTACAACTACCTGAAAGGAGGGTGCAGTGAGGTGCGGGTCAGCCTCTTTTCCCTGGTAACGGATGATAGGACAAGGGGGAAAGGCCTGAAATTGCACCAGGGCAGGTTTAGGTTAGACATTAGGAAAAACATTCTTCATAGAAAGGGTTGTCAGGTACTGGAATAGGCTGCCCAGGGAAGTGGTTGAGTCCCCATCCTTAGAGGTATTTAAAGGACAGGTATACGAGGTGCTTAGGGACATGGTTTAGTTGTGGAATGCCAGATTCTATGATCTGGTTCATCTGTCAGAAGCTGTGTTCCAAACCCCAGGCAAACCTCAGATAAAGCTGTTACCCAGAGGAGGATAGGATAGGTCAAGAACAGAAACACAGAAGGGGTGAGTGAAGGGAAGACGTATACATTCCAGAGTCATGCATTTTTCTATGCATACATTTCCTCTTTCTGTTGTTTGGGTTATTTTTTTCCCCTGGATGTTTACTAAAACACTACCTCTGCAGTTTTTTTCTCTTCTGTTCTTTGGTCCGTGATAAAAGCTGCCAATAAATGTGCTGAGGTGAGCTGATTGGAGCAGTGTTTGTGTCTATGTGTATGTTTGTAGATGCAAGTGCTTCCCTATACTGGTTTAAATGTTATCACCTAGGGAAGTTATAGTTTAATGGGAGCAGTGCTTCTGGAAGCAATGCAGCCTGACTGAAGGAAAATGCCCTGTTTCTTGCATGCTTATTTGGGAAAGCTACAAGTAGAAGTGAAGTGTGTGTTGACTTTTTGGTTTGCTGCTGCCCCGGTTGCTTGTTCTTTTGGCATTGGGGCAGAAATACAGGTTGCTCTTTGAACGGAATAATAAATGTGTGTAATCCTAGTATGGTTGATTGTACAGATTCTGCAAAACTTCTGCACTCAGGTCCATCAAGGCATCTCATTGCCAAAAAGAAGAAATGCTGAGTTGAATACTTTCCTTTAAATGGGGGAGGAAAGTACTCTACTTTGAGGTATAGCTCATAAATGGTCATAGCAGCTTTAAACTCTTGTCTTTAATTCCCTTTCTTCTTAGTGATGTTTCTATTGCAGACGTATCATTGTGAAATCCTGTGATTTTTGATTTACCATCCTGATGGCTCGAGTTGTCAAATTCCAGTCTGAAAACCTGGTGAAAAGGTACATATAAAGAGAGAAAGATGATACTAGTACGTAGCAATGGCAATAGAGACAGGCATTAAAGGAATGACTTGACCTGTCCACACGGCTTTCATCTAGACTAAAACCATTTAATTTTCTGAAGTAATCCTTCAAAAATTAGTTCTGATTTTACAAATTAATTTTCCAAAAAGATGACGTTTACAAAAAAAAAAGAGAAGGTGAAGGGATAAAAATATGAGACTATAGCATGCCCCAGGACAACCAATACAGTGGTGAAATGAAATGTGAACTGTTAAGAGATGAATAAAAATACTGGCACAAGCAGCTGGAACCTGTGGTAAGTTGTTCTTTTGGAAATGTGTTTGCATAGGAAGAATTTTTTTTATCAATGTTGTCGTGGTTTAACCTGGCTGGCAACTAAGCACCATGCAGCCGCTCGCTCCCTCCCTCCCCCGCCTCAGTGGGGTGGGGGAGAGAATGGGAAAAAAAAGTAAGACCCATGGGTTGAGATAGAGACAGTTTAATAAGAGACAAGAATAACAATAGTGATAATAATAATGGTAAGAAAATATACAGAATATATAAAACAAGTGATGCACAATGCAATTGCTCACCACCTGTTGACCAATGCCCAGCCTGTCCCAAGCAGCGATCACTCCCCCTGAGCCACAATCACTCTGCCCGAGCTGCCATCACTCTGTCTGTGACCGACCAACTAACCCCCCCGAGCATGACGTTATATGGTATGGAATAGCGCTTTGGTCAGTTTGGGTTAGCTGTCCTAGCTGTGCTGTACTCCCAGCTTGTTATGCACCTGGCCGAGCAGGAGAAGCTCAAAAAGTCCTTGAGCGGTCTCAGCACTACTTAGCAACAACTAAAAACATCAGTGTGTTATCAACATTCTTCTAGTACTAAATCCAAAACACAGCACTATGCCAGCTACTATGAAGAAAATTAACTCTATCCCAGCCGAAATCAGGACACTATCCACCCCTTATTCTATACCATTTATGTCATGCTTAGGTCCTACCCTTACAATACATTCCAATTAATCACCACCAATTTCCCATTTTTTGATACATACACACAGATATCATTCCCTTAGTCTATGGGCCATCCCTCTAAAATGTCCTTTGGGTTCATTTAGTCCATGGTTTTGGGCTCCATCTGTTGTAACAGTCTTTCAGGGCAGGAGAGATGCGGTGTGGTGTTGGGTTGTTGCATGCTGAAGTCAGTTCTGGTTCCATCCATTGCACTTCCTCAGTTTCTTCAAAATTCATTCATCTTAATCTGGGTGATTCTTATTGCTATACCATTGATAGGATATACAGAAATAGTAAAAATGATGACATACTGCATTATAAAACAATTAACATTATACACTTCAGTTCATTGGCTATTTGCACCCAAAATCAAATCCCTTTGAGGTACACATTGGACTTCCCTGTCCTTCCGCATCACCCACCAAGTAAAGCCAGGTCCTTGAGCAAAAGCAATCCCACGGATGGGTTTGCCTTTACCTGAGGCAGGAGTAACCCAGACTGTCTTCCCCAGCATGTTTTTCACATGCACTACAGGGACTTTATCCCCTTCTACAGTATGTAAGAGGTTTGATTGGCCAGGGCCAGCTCGGTTGGCGGATCCTCTAGTGTTGACTAACCAGGTAGCTTTTGCTAAATGTGTATCCCAATGTTTGAATGTTCCACCACCCATTGCTTTCAGTGTAGTTTTTAACAGTCCATTGTATCGTTCAATTTTCCCAGAGGCTGGTGCATGATAGGGGATGTGATAGACCCACTCAATGCCATGCTCTTTGGCCCATTTGTCTATGAGGCTGTTTCGGAAGTGAGTTCCATTGTCTGACTCAATTCTTTCTGGGGTGCCATGTCGCCATAGGACTTGTTTTCCAAGGCCTAGGATAGTGTTCCGGGCAGTGGCATGGGGCACGGGATATGTTTCCAACCATCCAGTGGTCGCTTCCACCATGGTGAGCACATAGCGCTTGCCATGGCGGGTTTGTGGGAGTGTGATATAATCAATCTGCCAAGCCTCTCCATATTTGTATTTCAGCCACCGTCCTCCATACCAGAGAGGCTTTAACCGCTTGGCTTGTTTGATCGCAGCACATGTTTCACATTCATGGATAACCTGTGCAATAGCGTCCATAGTTAAGTCCACCCCCCGATCACGAGCCCATCTATATGTTGCATCTCTTCCTTGATGGCCTGAGGTGTCATGGGCCCACCGAGCTAGAAACAATTCACCCTTATGTTGCCAGTCCAGATCTACCTGAGCCACTTCAATCTTAGCAGCCTGATCTGCCTGCTGGTTGTTTTAATGTTCTTCAGAGGCCCGACTCTTGGGTACATGAGCATCTACGTGCCGTACCTTTACAACCAGGTTCTCCACCCGGGAAGCAATATCTTGCCACAATGCGGCTGCCCAGATGGGTTTGCCTCTGCGCTGCCAGTTGTTCTGTTTCCATTGCTGCAACCACCCCCACAAAGCATTTGCCATCATCCATGAGTCAGTATAGAGATAGAGCACTGGCCATTTTTCTCTTTCAGCAATATCTAAAGCCAGCTGGATGGCTTTCACCTCAGCAAATTGGCTTGATTCACCTTCTCCTTCAGCAGTCTCTGCAACTTGTCTTGTAGGACTCCATACAGCAGCCTTCCACCTCCGATGCTTTCCCACAAGACGACAGGACCCATCAGTGAACAGGGCATATTGCTTCTCATTTTCTGGCAATTTATTGTACAGAGGGGCCTCTTTAGCACGTACCACCTCCTCCTTTGGTGATACTCCAAAATCTTTGCCTTCTGGCCAGTCCATGATCACTTCCAAGATTCCTGGGTGACTAAGGTTTCCTATTCGAGTCCATTGTGTAATCAGTGCGACCCACTTTACTCCACGTAGCATCAGTTGCATGATGTGTAGAGGGGACCTTCCCTTTGAACATCCAGCTCAGCACCGGCAGTCGGGGTGCCAGGAGGAGCTGTGCTTCGGTACCAATCACTTCTGAAGTAGCTCGAACCCCTTCATATGCTGCCAATATCTCTTTTCAGTTGGAGTATAGCAGGCCTCAGATCCTCTGTATCCCTGACTCCAGAACCCTAAGGGTCAGCCATGAGTCTCTCCTGGTGTTTTCTGCCAAAGGCTCCAGGTAGGGCCATTCTCTCCGGCTGCGGTGTAGAGCACATTTTTCACATCTTGTCCTGCCCGGACTGGCCCAAGGGCTACTGCATGCACTATCTCCCGTTTAATTTGTTCAAAGGCTTGTCGCTGTTCAGGGCCCCATTTGAAATCATTCTTCTTCCGGGTCACTTGGTAGAGAGGGCTTACAATCTGGCTGTAATTTGGAATATGCATTCTCCAAAAACCCACAACACCCAAGAAAGCTTGTCTTTCCTTCTTGCTAGGTGGTGGAGACATAGCTGTTATTTTGTTGATCACATCCATTGGAATCTGACGACGTCCATCTTGCCATTTGATTCCTAAAAACTGGATCTCCTGTGCAGGTCCTTTGACCTTATTTTGTTTTATGGCAAAACCGGCCTTCAGAAGGATTTGGACTATTTTCTTCCCTTTCTCAAAAACTGCTGCTGTATTGCCCCACACAATGATGTCATCAATATATTGCAGATATTCTGGAGTCTTACCCTGTTCCAGTGCTGTCTGGATCAGTCCATGGCAAATGGTAGGGCTGTGTTTCCACCCCTGGGGCAGTCGATTCCAGGTGTACTGGATGCCCCTCCAAGTGAAAGGAAACTGTGGCCTGCACTCTGCTGCCAAAGGGATTGAAAAGAAAGCATTTGCAATATCAGTTGTGGCATACCACTTGGCTGCCTTTGACTCCAGTTCGTATTGAAGTTCTAACATGTCTGGCACGGCAGCACTCAGTGGTGGCGTAAATTCATTCAGGCTACGATAGTCTACTGTCAGTCTCCACTCTCCATCAGACTTTCTCACTGGCCATATGGGACTGTTAAAGGGTGAGCGAGTCTTGCTGGTCACTCCTTGGCTCTCCAGTCGACGAATCAGCTTATGGATGGGAATCAGTTGGTTGGTGCGATATTGCCTCCTGTGCACTGTTGTGGTGGCAATCGGCACTTGTTGTTCTTCAACACTCAGCAACACCACAACCGAAGGGTCCTTTGAGAGACCAGGCAAGGGAGACAGCTGCTTAATTTCTTCTGCCTCCAATGCAGCTATACCAAAAGCCCACCAGTACCCTTTTGGGTCCTTGAAATACCCTCTCCTGAGGTAGTCTATGCCCAGGATGCACGGAGCATCTGGCCCAGTCACTATGCGGTGCTTTTGCCACTCATTCCCGGTTAGGCTCACTTCAGCCTCCAATACAGTCAGCTCTTGAGATCCCCCTGTCACTCCAGAAATACAAATGGATTCTGCCCCTATATGGCTTGATGGCATTAGAGTACACTGTGCACCGGTGTCTACTAGAGCTCTATACTTCTGTGGGTCTGATGTGCCAGGCCATCGAATCCACACAGTCCAGTAAACCCTGTTGTCCCTTTCCTCCACCTGGCTGGAGGCAGGGCCCCTCTAATCCTGGTCACTGTTGCTCATAGTTTGTGTGTATGAGTCAGAAGTTCCTTCATCACAATCAGAATTAAGATCAGCCCTTCTATTCTGTCTGAAAAAACTACAGTCTGTCCAGCCTCTGGAAATTGGAGCAACAAGTTTCCTGGAAGAGCCCCCTTTTGTGTTTGTTTTTCTTTGCAACTCACGTACTCGTGACTCTAGGACCGAGGTAGGTTTTCCATCCCATTTCCTCATGTCCTCTCCATGGTCACGCAGGTAAAACCATGGAGTGCCCCGTGGTGTGTACCCTCGATATTCTTTTTCTTGAGCAGAAGGGCGCTTACTTCTGATGGCTGAGATACTGGTCTGTACAGGAGGGGAGTAGGGCAAACAGTTTTCAAGTTGTTCAACCTTTTGGGATAGTTTATCCACAGCAGAGATGCGGGAAGAGATACTTTCTTCGTATTCCCGGAGCTGGCTAGCCACTTCATCCACTGTCGGTCCCCGTCCAGCTTCCCAGCTCAGCATTGCCCATGTGTTGGCATATGATGTTGGTGCGCTCCGTAACAACTTCCGCCACATGGGACGTGTGCACCGGACACTATCTGGATCTTTGGGCAACTGGTCATTGTCCAGGTCACTATAAATCACCTCCAGGACAGCTAATTCCCTCAGGTACTGGATGCCTTTCTCCACAGTGGTCCATTTACCTGGGCGATATATGACATCTTCCTTGAAGGGATATCTTTCCTTCATGGCTGACAGTCGTCACCTCCAGAGGCTGAGGATTTGCGTCCCTTTTCCAATCGCTTTGTCAATGCCACCTTCCCTAGAAAGGGATCCCAGCTGCTTGGCTTCCTTGTCCTCCAGTTCCAGGTTACTGGCCCCACTATCCCAGCATCAGAGCCACCACGTGACAAAGTGCTCTCCTACACGATGGCTGAAATCTTTTCACGTATCTCGCAGCTCACCCAAGGATAGAGACTGTGTGGTTTCTGTCTCATTTATGAGTTCTTCCTCTTCCTCTTGTGATGGCACTGGTTTTTCATCCTCCCTTTCTAAACGAGTTGACTTTCGCTTCCAAGATTTCTTCTTGTGTATAGGGGCAACTAATACTGGCACAGCTTCATTCCCTGATTCAACTGCAATGCCTGTCGCTGGGGTTTTTGGGGTTGGAATAGCCGTAGACCTGTGTCCACATTTCGAGTAGCTACCTGTGTCCACAGCTGGAGTAGCTACAGTGGGTGTCACTGAGGTTGGAGTAGCCACGGTGCCTGTGTCCACAGCTGGAGGAACTACAGTGGGTGTCGCTGGCGTTGGAGTAGCTGCAGTGCCTGTTGCAGGAGTCAATCTTTGGATGGTATATAATTTACGTAGGAGTCTAACCCTGAGTAAAAACTGAACCATATTGAGGAGACCTAGCAATAGGACCATGCTGCCTTGAACATCCCAAGGATATTCAAAATTCTCAAGAACTGTTGTAATTAGCTCAGAGAAGAAGGGGAAGATGGAGTAAGGTGACTCCCCCACAGGCTGGCTCTCCGAGGATAAAAAGTAAAATGTATAATTATTCATAATTCCCAGTAGATGGTTCCCAAAATACAGAGGTTACAGCAATACTGAGTACAAATATGAGCTTAATGTGATGACCAACAATTTTATCATAGCATAAGCCAGTATTACACAGTACAGCAGAACAGTAACTTTAATCCACTTGAGAAAAGTGATAACCAGCAGCACAGGAAGTGCATACAGCAGGTAAGGTGTTACATAAAAGAACTCTGTGAACAAGGACAACAACTCTGAGAGCAAAGAAACCAACCAGTGACTATTAAACTAATATAACGAATGCTTATCACAAATTTGTTTTAAAAATATTCAGATCTGTCATTATCTCAACCCTTCGAGCCCCACATTGGGCGCCAAAATAAGGACTATTGTGGTTTAACCTGGCTGGCAACTAAGCACCACGCAGCCACTCACTCGCTCCACCCCCCCTCAGTGGGATGGGGGAGAGAATGGGAAAAAAAAAGTAAGACCCGTGGGTTGAGATAGAGACAGTTTAATAAGAGAGAATAATAATAATAATAATGGTAAGAAAATATACAGAATATATAAAACAAGTGATGCACAATGCAATTGCTCACCACCCGCTGACCGATGACCAGCCCGTCCCGAGCTGCGATCACTCTGCCCGACCCGCGATCACTCTGCCCGAGCTGCCATCACTCTGCCCGCAACCGACCGACTAACACCCCCCCCGAGCATGATGTTATATGGTATGGAATAGCTCTTTGCTCAGTTTGGGTTAGCTGTCCTAGCTGTACTGTACTCCCAGCTTGTTATGCACGTGGCCAAGCAGGAGAAGCTCAAAAAGTCCTTGAGTAGTAGATGCACTACTTAGCATCAACTAAAAACATCAGTGTTACCAACATTCTTCTAGTACTGAATCCAAAACACAGCACTATGCTAGCTACTATGAAGAAAATTAACTCTATCCCAGCCAAAACCAGGACAAATGTAAATGCATTGGAAGACCACTGAAGTTCAGACTCCAAGGCATTCAGGAAGTCAAAGATGAAGGAGCTAGGCTTTCTGGTTTTAAATTGTAGAAGCAACCTGATTGGGGAGATAATTTACTGAATATAGTCTAGAACATCTCAGACTCTGTGGGAGTCATTCAAATGTTATGAATGGGCTTGGAGTGTTATCTTTAATGCAATAGTGGTCTGTCATGCTTCACAGCAAGGTATGGTGAATGTAGCTGTCATGCTTTGCAGGTTGCCTCTGGCAGAAAAATTACTTGTGCTGGATCATGTTGGAATTGCATGATACGTGAAGTAGAAACAGAATACAGATTAAATAGTCATTAGGGGGAAATAGAAAAGAAGGTGTGGGGTGAGGGAGATGGAAAGTAACAAAAAATGATAAAATAGAGCAAATCCTTACCATGGAACAAGTGGACCTAATCAGCTGGGAAAAGGGGTTGCTCTGCTTTCTCGTCAGCAGGACTTTGGTCCAAAAGCCATTCATGAATAACTGAAGAGTAGCAACATATGAGAGATTCTGCTGCCATTTTGCTGTGCTACTTAGAAATAAATGAACAAGCATTCATGTGGCTCTACAAGTACTTCTCCTGAATACAAAGATTATATGATTAAAAATGAGTTTCAAGGCACACTTAATCTTCCACAAGTCTTCAGGAAGTTTCTCTGCCATATCAAGTTTTTATTTCCTAAATGGCACAGGGAGAGTGGACAGCTTGGGTGCAAAATCAGATAGTTCTAGTGATCAATTTGAAGGACCTGTGGTGGTTTTTATATAACACAGAGGAAAAAAAGACAATCAAAGGAGGTCACAACTTTCATATTTATTAACTTATTGCACATAAAAAAACCCCAAACCAAAGAGCAGAAAAATAGATGTGAAAAGTAGCACAGCGGTGGACTGTTCTTCAGGTAGTTGTACTGGTGAGTCTAACGTGATTTCCATAGATTTGTTTGTTTTCCCCTGTGGGCAGTTTGATAATGTAGTCCAATACTTTTGTGTTTACTTTAGTTTTTAAAATTTAAAAAATACATTTGAAGCACTTTGGAAGCACAACAGAAATGAAAAGTTGCCAAAAGTATGTTTGTCCTGTGTATATGGGTAGATTGCTTCCTCAAAATTAAGTAAAATTAAGTGATATCATGGGTCACTTGCATCTTGGTAAATAAGTAATGACCTTTTTTTTTTAGGTGGATGCCTTTCCTGGAGCACCTACTCTTGTCTAAGGAAGTAATTGATAATTCATTGCACCTCTCTAAAATGTCACAATACAATTTGTGATAGTTACTGTGAATTGGAATAACATGGGGTTTGTCTTTGTTTTGCAAACATAAAAAAAATCATAACTGCCTTTTCTTGGAGTTGCTGGTTTTGTGTTGCTGTGAAGGACAGATGTTTCTTTTCCATCTTGACACTCATTCTTCTGAACGTATTTACTTCTTTCATCCTTGCCCAAATGCATTGCAATCCTTTTTCATTTTTGCACCCAACCTCAACTCTACACTGTTGAACCCAACCAACCTCTACATCCTAATAACACTCCACTATTCAGGCTGGCCATCATGTTTCATAAATCGTTCGCTGTTTCTTTATTATACCCGCATGTTCCCCCACACTGTACCTCTCTCTAGAAACAAATTCTGACCTCTTAATGTCTTACTGCCAACCTACATAGCATATATTGTCAAGTGTACGTCTTTATGCCTTGTGTTCATAGGAAAAGCAACTATCTGTGGCAAAAATGAATCAATTTCTGTTAAGTCCACCTTTTTACTTAATTTTAAATCTGGTCAGTCAGTTTAAGTTTCCAATCTTTCTTCAGTTATGATTTTCTGTAATCATCTTTATTCTCCAGACTGTTGGATCTCCCTTTTTTTCCTACTCAATGTTCCTACCAAAAAGCACCACCTCTATTCAAGAGTGCACCTAGAATACATTTTAGATGGGTCCCAAAAGCCAGCCTCAGATTTGCCTTTGGCAGTAACAGGTGACATGTGTTTGATAGCAGTCTGTGGAAAGGGCAAAAAAAAACACGAGGCATTTTCTCTCTGTCTAAAGAAAAGAAATACAACTTGATTTCTACATATATATGTCCAAAGCCCAGTCTTTTTCTTCTGATATTTATTTGTTTTTGTCCTCTCCAGCTTTTGTCATTAACATGGTGATGAGTTTTTTAAAAAATAACTCAGTTCACACTGAGATATCCAATAAAATAGTTAGATTTTCAGTGTAGGATTGCTACGTATTGCATTCTTCACATTATGTGTTTCTCTTGTATTATATATGTAAACCTAGAAAGCTTGAAATAGAACTTTCACTCACTTGCAGATGTGTCAAGTAGACTGTTAACTGTATTTAAATGAATCATTTTCTACATACTTTAAGCACTATTTCAAAGGCTAGGCATCTCAGAAATCCCACTTGCATTTATCCCAGCCCCACTGGGATATGCTGTCTTGAACTTACTGTGTGCACTGGACCTGAGTTAACTTGTAGACATGGATGAACAAAGAGAGAAATAATCTTTGTGCAAAAAGATATCATTAGATTAAAATTGGTATTAGTATCTGGATGTCCTCTCAAAGTTTTTGGAGGATTATCACAGAGAAAATTTTGTTTGACCAGTCTGGATTTAAGACTTAGTTTTATTCTGATACATGCATTTGTATTGCTGTATGTTTTGAAAATTTTTGTACACTAGTGCTCTTGTAGGGCTTAAACATATGCTTATGTGGCTAGTTTTTGGGCCTGAGCAATTTGCAAGTAACTTCAGCCTCTCCCAGACAGTTAATGAGTCTCACAGAGATTCCTGATCATTGTACACAAGGGGGTTTGTGTACGTTGATGTGAATAATTTTATTTAAAAACAAACCATAACAGTAATATTGTGGAAATGCCTACTGGCTAACTTATTCTCTATGTGGCATAACCACATAGTAGATTTTTTGGAGAGACTAAGGCAGCCATTCCACAAGTTTGGGACTTTGAGCAACAAGACCACCTTAAGAAAGCTTTGTTTCCCTCTATTTTTTCCCCATTCTCCTTTATTTTCTCTACCTTTTGCCCTATACCTTGCCCTATACCTGGGCCTCTGCAAAGAAAATGATTATAGTTAACCTGGATCATTTCACTCATCTGGTTCACAATATGGTCTTGTAAAATGGTAGTGTCAGCAGTCTGGAGGAGATCACATGCTGCAGCAGAGAGCAAGAACGGTTTGGAGTGAGGAGAAGGGAACTGTTATAGCTCGTTTCACTACTTCACTCCCTGTACTGTGTAACAGCCTGAGGGTCTCTGTCCCTCACAGCTGTTAAAAATGCTCCCTGTATCTTTTGGATTCTTGAAATTGAGATGCAAAGACTTTCAAGGGAGCTGTCCTTCATTACGCATAGACTTCCTTCCTCACAACTTGCAAATCACTGGGAGGAGGGACAAAAGCTTATATTCACATTTCCATGTAAAAGAAAAAGCGTTTTTCTAGATGTGTTACGGAAAATTACAGCTACCACTATTGAAAGAAAAAATAAAATAAAAGCCTTAATCACTTTTGAAAACATACGCTAGCTGTGGCTGTTCTGCTAGTGAAGGCCATCCTGGGTTTGAAGTTTCATTAGCATTTAAAAACACTACCAAGGAAACTTAAATACAAAAAAAAAAAAGAGTTCTACTTTGCGCATTTGTCTTGTGCTTTATTACTTTTTTCAATACAGACCTTAACTTCATTGGACTGACAGTGACCTAAAGCTTTTTCAGTAAATCACAAAGTTTTGCTGCCTGTTTGCTATGACTGTTCAACCACATTTGGTAGGAAGACAGATCTAAATTAAAGCTGTCATCTAAACAGGCATAAGACATGACATGTTGCAGATAACAGGGGAAACAATACAATGATAAATAGAACAGGTGTAAAAGATAAAAGGATATATCAAATGGTGAAAATATGCCTCAGTAAAGAGGAAGCTTTTCAAAACAGGTATTGATTACTGTAAAATGACTACAAATGACTAAATTAAAACGAAGTGATGATCTTGCAACAAGCAGAAGATATGACACAAAGATGTGATAGACAGAAAATATAAAGAAAACAAGACAGCAGCACAATGCAGAAGAAAATTAAATTGCATCAGAGCTTTCTGGTGATTAAGGCTTTTTGATCCCATTAGGGAGTATACATGTATTTAGCTTTTTGAATTGTTAAAATGATGCTTTTCACTTGTGTTCAGTGAGCGCATACAAAAATAGCAGAAGGGAGATTGGAATGCTTGCCCTAAAAGAAATCTAGAGGTGCTGATGAGACTTTATACCCAGAAACTTTTTTTCTTGGTCAGTTCTTTGGGAATAATTAATTAATCAAAACAGTACACTGAACATTTGAAATTTGGAGTGTTGAAATCTGGAGTGTTGAGCACATCAAATGTCTTTAATCTTCAACTGAAGTTTTTGACACAGGAACAAATATGTCAGTAAAATTCTTAGACTTGTGTTTAATCCCTTGAACAAAAGTCATTCTTTTAGAAGCTTAAAGTTTCAAACAGAGGAGGATGCTAGGAATTATTCAGGGCTTAAAACTAAGCAGAAAAAGACACACATCCTATGCGTTACAGAAAGCTCATTGCATTTAATGTTTTCTGAATGGCTTAGAGGCTCACACGTTGGAGGGAGGAAGAGCAAATGTTATGGGAGAGGAAGTTTTCAAAAGGCTGGTTCAAAAGTTCTTAGTATAGCAAAACCCTAAGCCTGACTGCTATTTTCTTATTTGGGGTATAGGCTCCACAATTCTGAAAACCCTGGTGTAGTCGCATGCTTAGCTTTAAATCAGTGAGTTTAGTCTCAGTGGAAGGAAGTAACTTTTTTATGCTTTCGTGGAAGAGACTCTGTTCTTGTACTTGGAAAATTTTATTTTATGTGGCACAGACCTGCTCTTCTGTGAGGAGATTCCAGAGGCACTTGCAGCCTGAAGTAGACCTACATACTAATAGAGCTGCGTTTCCCTTTAAACATACTAACTGAAGATATCTAAATAAATGTTTTGCTTGATAACAAATTTTATATTCCATAGTAAGGAGGATTACCTGTATACAGATTTCACCTAAAATGGGCAGAAAATTACATGGAAGACTACCTTACTAGCTATATATTGCTAATAGCAGGAATGCATAGTGATCTTTGCTTTCTTCAGCATCTGGGTTTGTCAGCTCAGAAAATTGGATGCTAAGTTCCTGAAGGCAGGAGATGTCTTTTAACATCTGCATAGTATACTTAGCATAATATGTCTTCTTTTTCTCATCTTCTGTATGTTAAACTTCCAGGACTTTTAAAAATGTATTGTAAGTAAGAGATTTAAAATGAAAAGGGGGAAAAGGAACAGTCTCACTACATGATTTACATTGTAAATAACTTGTCATTGAAATTAATGTCTCTGAGCTCCTGCTTTCTCTAAAGAGGATAAAGCTATATTTGATTTTCTTATCATTTGTTTTACTTTGTATGTCAGAGTCCCTCCTGGATTTCCCTTTTTTATCAAAAATAAGCACAAAGCCCTGTGGGAAAAGTCATCCTTTGCCAATAATACTCTGCAGTGGCCTCAAATGGAAGCACCCACAAACATATTCCTGCTTTTTAAAGGAATTCTTTATATACCCTTATTAACTTGCATGAAGACCCAGAATTTGGCCATCCTGAAAATCAGCTTGGCAGATTCCTGGACCTGGCCATGCATCCTTTCCTAGAGTGTCACAGTTCTTTTCCCTTATGCATGGACAGCGGGTCACTCATAGCTTCTCAGTCAGGCTTCTGTGGTCCACGGTATCTCTGTAGCTCCAGGCATGCTGGAGAAATGCAGGGGTTGCAACCAGAGTGCTTCTTCTAGCTTAAGACATCAAACTGCTCTGAAGCCCTGGAATGAATGGTGAGCAAAAAATGATTACCGAAATCCTGCAGCTTTCTAACACATGTACAAAGCAATTGGCAAAGATAGATGACAACTAAAGAGATGATACTGGGTAGACTGACAACAAATCACAAAAGACACATGTTGACAGAGCTCATGTTAATAATGCAAGTAAATCCCACAGGTAGCCAGTGTCAACCATCAACAGATGTTTTCCTATAAGTACAATGATGGAACAGCACTGCAAACAGTCATGGCGACCTGCAAGAAAACTTGTATCTTTACAGTTGTCTCCCAGAAAAGGTAGCTGAACTGCAAGGAAACATCAATGTCTTTAAAAATGCTAGCAGGAAGAGATGTACAAAGGATGACATCTTTCCTGTGTTAGACACAGGAGACAGGATAGGCACTAGAATAAAATATTTCATAACAGCCCCTTAGAAAATCATTTGGATGTCTGTATGAGAGAAAGTAGTTTGTTGCAGGAATAATGAGATCTTAAAGATTAGGTATCACTAACATAAGAGCATATTTCTTTTTTCAGCAAGGACTATTTTGTCTGGCTCATCCATGACATGCTTAACACTTGATTAATATTCCACTTTTAAATGCCAGCAAAGAAAACTAGCAGAGTTTTACTTCTTAATTAGCTTATTGCTTTCCGTTTGCAAAGATTATATGTCATGTAATATGATGGGGTTTGTCTCACCAGAGAAAGTGAACACTTAGAAGTAGAATATTCTTTCAAGCTGTTTGTAGCTGCAATAATTTATTCTAAGGGAACTTCCACTGCAACAGAGCCAAAATTTCATTAAAAACAACAAAAAAAAAGTGGTATTCTAGTTCAAAGCTGTAAGAAAAAGTTGTATTTATTACAAAGAAATTATGTGAAATATGAGACCTCATATATAAGCTTTAATATAGGAATCACATTAATAACATAAAGGGATGGAAGACTGGGAAGAGAAGAGCTATTCCAAAGTGCTACTGTGAAGGAGTACCACAAGAGCTGACAGAAGGCTTTTCTTCAGGAATAAAAATGAAGATAAATGATGAGACAATCTACAAAATTTAGTATATGGGAGTATAATAGGAATATCATAATCTAATTTAAACTTGACCCTCATCCCACATGTGTAAACTCTAATGGACCATTAGAAACTCATGATCTTTTATGTCTCACTAACAGTACCTACATATCGGGTTGCCCAGAGAGGTAGGTGGAGGCCCGTCCCTGTAAACATTCAAGGCCAGGTTGGATGGGGCTCTAAGCAACCTTATCTAGTTAGCGGTGTCCCTGCTCACTGCAGGGGGGTTGGACTACATGACTTCTAGAGGTCCCTTCCAACCCAAAACATTCTATGATTCTATGATCTGGTTCTGAATCTGAATCAAAAAGCCTGCATGGAACAGTATCTAAGCTGGTATAATTTACATGCTGAGAAGATGTAGGAGGAATGGTTAGAAAACATGCACGTAATAAGTAGTATATAAAAGTATGATACCTTACACTGTTACTTGAGTGTTGGTTAGACCATATTGTGTAGCTATGAAGGTTGTCAAGGATGTTGAAGTCTCTGAGCAAGCTTTAGACTAACCAGTGAGAGTACTGTGAGCAGACCAATTTTCAGGTGCAAGCCAGAAAAAAGCCAAGTAATAATCAAGTGTTTCATGGAGAAATTACTTGCAGCACTCAGATACACTCGTTTAAAGAGAATTTAGGCACGGCTAAATGAACATTTTTTGCAGCAATGACTGTAGTGGGAACAAAGTCTTGGGGTACTAGTCACGGATTTCAGTAGTCTTGAGTGTGTCACTGAACAAAACCCATGGTGGTCTGTTTTGCCTTCTGTCTACCAGTACCATCCTGGATAAAATAAGTGATCACAGAGTCATAGAATAGTTTGGGGTGGAAGGGACCATTAAAGGTCATCCAGTCCAACCGCCCTGCAATGAGAAGGTCTAATGATGTGTCACCAACCTCTGAATGGAGCTCTTATTTGGCAGAAGACACTTGCCAGAGAAGAGGGATTTCCAGAGAAGAATGCCCAGGAAAATTTGAAATCTGTTTAAAAGAACTGTTAGAAATCATAGAGATGAACTGAGCTGTACCAAGCCTGCTAAGGAGTACAGAAATCACAAAGAAGAGCCATTTAACATCCATACAGAATCAAATATTTTTGTTGGTATTAAATCATCACACAGAATGGCATGAATAAATTGGATCTCTGATAAGCAATGCTATCAGAACTTACAGATTTTTTTACTTATTATAACTTTGTCTTTCCTTGTTTTTTTGCCATAAAACATCACAACTCTCAAGAGAATTCTTAAATAAAGAAACAGCTATTTACACCTCCCATGTGTTTCTTACTCTCCTGTTTCAGAAAAGTTGTATATACACAGTACCTTGCAATTGGTCTTTTCCTAGTTGATACAGCTGCGTTGTCATCCCAATGTCTGAACAATTTTAATTAAAAAAAAGAATCAGCAGTAGTTCTGCCTCATGAACTCAAAAATGTTTTTCCAGAGTGTAAATTTTCTTTGGATTAGATGCTTTTGTTTAGGAGATTTTAATCAAGGAAATGTTGGTGTTATAAGCTATTGTGCAATAAATTCTCAGATCCTTTTCTGAGATTCCTTATTTTGGCAGTTGCCTAAGAGTTCCTTCTGAAAAGGTAAATACCACTTGTGCCCCCAGAAATCTGGGAAATCCAAATTAAGTTGATCAGATGTTCTGCAGTGCATTGAGCTGCAGAAGGAAAAACCCTATTTCACAACATACTAAGTTTTATTTGGGGATCGTGGACCAACAATGCAAACAAAATTACCAGGAATGTTTATTTACCTTCTGGCCAGTTCTGCTAAAAGTATTTTTTGTGTCCTTGACAGTGAATATTAACTTCACAAAAGCCTAAGGTCTGAAACAAGATAACGAAATTTTTCATTAAGTTGTAAAGGGGAACATAATTGGAAATAAAAAAACCAGTGTATACACTAACTGTGTGCATGGGGAGAAACAGGGCCCAATTCTTACATGCTGCTGTACATCAAAAAAGTGAAAGAGTCACTTTGAGCGTGAACACTTGCAGTGCGGAAGAGACTGCTTTCAGCTGAACAGGAAAGTAAAACTTTAGCCCACTTTGTAATGGAGAAGATCTTAAAACATGGTTTAGGAACACCTTCAAGTGTCAGGGACTAAAAGGTGAGCTGAAATGTTCTATAAGGAAGTTCCTCCATTATTGTTATTGAATGGTTGAGGATGGAACTCTTGTTGAAAATATGAAAATGAATACCCAAGCTGTTTTAAATTAAGTTCAGAATAATTCATGAAGTAACACATTTCTGTTTTCTCTTTTTTTCTCCAATTTAAGGAATTTCTTTTTTTAAAAAAAACCCTTTATCATCCTGACACAGTAAATACCAGTCATTTCATAATGCTGTAGAGAGTACTGAATTGTGGCAATTTTTCATCAGCTTGCCATTTCAGAGGATTTTCATTTTTTATCTGAGGTGTGTGAAGTGTGCTATTGGGTACTTCACAAAAATCAAGAAAAAAACTGTTTTTTCAGGAAGGTGTCCTCCCAGATAAAGAGTTCAAAAAATAGTATTGCATGTATATTAAATACTGCAAAATATTCTGAAAAAGCATCCTGCTAAAATTAATTCTGAAGTTTTAAACCATAATCTAATACTTGGTTTTGTGAATATAGATATGTCTAAAAAATTAAAATTATGTTAATAGACATTTGAGGAAACAAACAAAAGATTTGGTTGTCTCCTACCTGAAAATCTTCGACTGAAAAATTCCAGACTTTGGAGTATGCACTTAAGACAAATTAAAAAAAAGGGGGGGAGGGAGAAAAAACTTCTATTTATAAATCCTCAAAAAAACAAGAACTAAATTTTTCAAACACAGGGCAAAAAAATGTAAAGGGGCATTTTTGAGTAGCCTTAGAGGATTTTCAAGAGTTCTCTTACAAAAATCTTTTTGATGCAAAAATATGAGGATTGGAGCCCATAATTTGGAAGACTTGAAAATCTGGTAGGTACCTTAAAGTGAGGTTTCTAAAAGCAATTGCTATGGTTTAGAATTCACTCTGAAATCTAAATTTGATCCTTTTAACAAACAATGGCTTAAATTTTAAAAGTCCTGGAAGTGGAACACTTGTTTAGAAGGCAATTGGCATTTTAGGGTGGTGTTTTCACGTTCTTTTGTTTGAATATCTGTTTCAATGTCTGCAGTACATCATTCTGCACTATCATCAGTCACATTTGTGTAATACTAGGATAATAAATGAGTACATTATTTGCCACCAAAACAACAGAGATTGTAAACATTTTTTTAAAAATTATTTTAAGATAAAATCACAATTCATACTTAAATAGCTAGCTGCAAGAAAAACAGTCCCCTCTCTTCTTCTGGAAGTAGTTACCCTTGCAGTGGTAAGGACTACATCACTCGAAAAAGCTACTAAAGCCAAGAGACTTTCTGTCAAATAGGGACTGAAAGCTAGCTTATTTTTGTGCCTTACAGGGAATTTAAGTGGTTTGTAACTGTCTTTCAAAGGTTTAGTATCTACCTAATGCTGGTGGTGATGGAGCCTTTGCATGGTAGAAATTTGATGGGAAGGAATTGAAGGGAGAGCAAGGCATTATTCAATGAAGTCATACTCCATTGTACTTTTGCATGTCAAATTTTGGTCATTAAGTTCATTGAACACTTTTGTGACTTTGGTCTGTAAAACCTGCACACTCAAGTGAACATGCTTTGACATGCAGCTCCTTTTGATAGAGCTGGTGGGAAGACCATCAGAAGACCATTCTGTTAATAATTTCTACTCTAATTTTAGTGATGAATGGGAGAAAAATCTAGGTTCCTGAAGAAGATTCACTGCAGAGCTGCAGTATACTGTTTTACAAGGGCTTCAGGAAATTGAATAAAGGAAAGTAAATATTACACTGTTCAACATTGTAACTGTTTGCCAGAGTTTCAGACTGTGTAACTGTACCTTCTGGCTTGAAGTTTAATTTTTTGGGGCCATATGCACCCAAATGTATAGTGTATATTCGTTGAAGATTAAAATCTGAAGTCTTCCTTTCCTTCTGCAAATACAATGATTTGATACTCATTTACTTATTTTAGGGATTATACAGTACTTATCACTTTAAGTGTCTGACAACCTAATACCATAAAACCCACATTAGATTACATCCAAAAGATACGTGGTTTATTTCCTTCCATCACTGCCTGATCTGACTTGCGATACCTGATTTGGGTTCTGATCAGGATGTTGCAACAGCTTGTAGACCTTCTACTGTTCTTCTTTGTGACACCACGGTTAAAGTGTGAGTTACTCAACACATCATTGTTTTACAGTGGATGAGCTGTTTATGCTTTGCCCATCCTTAGACTGCTTAGAAGGAATCCTAGTGACAGCTTATGTCTGGACTACCAAGCTGGTTGCTGAATTCTCTTTGGAAGAAACTGGAAAGTGATGCAGAAAGTTACACAGCTTTCAAAGGTTTGAACTAAATTACGACCCTGACAACAGTAGCTAGGACCTTTCCCTCTATTGTTTCAGGAAGAAAGCCAGCTGGGGGACATGATTAATGTTCTTTCACCATAAGAAGTAGCACTTTCAGCTCCTTGTCACCCTGTTTTTATCAAGTATTGCACTGTCTAGATCAAACCTAGACAATCTGTAAGTACAAATAATGTGTCGTTTGGTCTCTGGAGTTTCTACAAAATGTTCAGCTCAGTGGTTTATGCCTGGTTTTGTTTGCTAAATATCAAGATGTTTACAAGCCTTCCCAAAGTTTTGTGGATTTTTGTTCACTTTCACAGTAATTTTAGGGACTGCAGTGGCCATGTGGCCTGCCAGGAGATGATGATATGCCATGTCATCCTGGGTGTTGCTCTGAATGAACCAAGGATTCTCTTAATCATTTTGACAGTAAGGAGCAGCTTAATAAAAGTTCACGGCACTCTGAGCAGGAGCTAAGCCAAGCCAGGTGGTTAATTCCTGTGTCTCTTTTCTAGGCATTAGATGACCTACCTCATCAACAGTCCCAAAGATGTGTGAATAGATCCATATTCTCATGTAGTGCTACTCAGTTCAGATTCCATTCTGGGTGCTCTGAAATAAAAGTTTGCTCTTGCTTGCAATCATCAACAGGTGTAGTAGTCTAGCCTTTCTGTTTCATGCTCTTAGGTTTGTTGATCAAATGATTTCTGACAGACTTATCTGTGAGAAAAGCTGTAGAGGGACAGAAACTTTGCTGCAGTGTACTTGAGATCTATGTTACTCAAGCTAATGATGCGCCATTTGATCTAGTAAAATTACCTTTCTGTGTGAAAAATCAGAGATTTAATTATTTGCTTGAAAAGTTAGAATGAGTATTTTATGAAAGTTGGAATACTGAAGTCATATGTTTTAGCTCAAGTGATAGGTTCTCCATCAATAAAGATGGAGCATTTGGATTTTCAGAATTACTGGTGAACAACAAGGGTGAATAGAAGCCTGGCTGGGTTTTTGAGATGTGCGTGATTTTTAGTTTCAACACTGTTTCCTATAAGGAATTACCAGCAAAGTAAAAATGAATTTTGAGTGAAAAGTTTTGCTGACAGTATAATGTAACATACTATTACAGACCAAATGAACAAACTGTATCAAAAAGGCAAACAAATGAAGTGAAATCATTTTTCTGTATCAATATAAAGCATTTCTTGTAGAACATGTTGATTTGATTGAATCAGTGTTTTCTAACAGAAAATGATTCTGTTGGGACAAGTTTTAAAAGTTTTTCTCTAGATACTGTTCCAGATAAAACAGTCTGAAATGTATTTATTTTTAAAAATGTAATATATATTTCTTATTTTATCCAGTTGACCTGTACATCAATAAGATGTCTATCTGAATATTTGGGAATATTTCTAATTGGAGCATAACATATATTTTAAAATGAATATTTGCAGACGGTAGATCAGAGATTAAATTAGTTCTAAATCATTTTGCATGGCAGTGTGAAATATTCTGGACACTGCTGGAAAATATTGAAGTGAGAAAAATAAATGGAGTCAGACAATGTATGTCTTATCTCAGGGCTAGAGTATGAGTGGACTAAGATTTTTCCTCAAAATCACTCACACATTGTGTTTCTGAAACATACTTAGTAGAAGTGGTGCTCATTTCTAGCAATCACCTGTAACAGTTCTCTTGCCAACAGAGGTCTTGGCAATCTTACCACCAGCCCAGCTATGAACTTTCTTTTCCCTCCTTTATCTATAAGTTGTCACAACAACCCCATGCAACACTACAGGCTTGGGGGAGAGTGGCTGGAAAGCTGCCTGATGGAAAAAGACCTGGGGGTACTGGTTGATAGCCGGCTGAATATGAGCCAGCAGTGTGACCAGGTGGCCAAAAAGGCCAACGGCATCCTGGCTTATATCAGGAATGGTGTGGCCAGCAGGAGTAGGGGAATGATCATGTACTCGGCACTGGTGAGGCTGCACCTCGAATCCTGTGTTCAGTTTTGGGCCTCTCGCTACAAGAAAGACTTTGCATTGCTGGAACATGTCCAGAGGAAAGCAATGAAGCTGGTGAGAGGTCTGGAGCACAAGTCTTATGAGGAGTGGCTGAGGGAACTGGGGTTGTTCAGCCTGGAGAAGAGGAGGCTGAGGGGAGACCTTATCGCCCTCTACAACTACCTGAAAGGAGGGTGCAGTGAGGTGCGGGTCAGCCTCTTTTCCCTGGTAACGGACAATAGGACAAGGGGAAATGGCCTGAAGTTGCACCAGGGCAGGTTTAGTTTGGACATTAGGAAAACTCCCTGGAGGTATTTAAAGGACAGGTAGACAAGGTGCTTAGGGACATGATTTAGTTGTGGAATGGCAGTGTTAGGTTAACAGTTGGACTTGATGATCTTAAAGGTCTTTTCCAAGCTAAACGATTCTATGATTCTATAAATTTGTTTATGGCTGAGGTTTGCTAGGATTTTTCCTTAGGTTTACTCTGCTTTTGTGAAATCTGTAGTCATGCCTTAATCCTTTGTTGTCTTAATCCTTCTCTATATCTCTTTTATAGCCTTATGACCTTCAACTCCAAGGATGAAAAGCTGACCCTTGGAAATCAATTGGAGTTTTGCCATTGATCTCAATGGAGGTGGGGCTCTAGCTTTTTTTTTCCCTGTAAATTATGCTGTCCTGAATGCTTAGATCTCATGTAGCACTCATTATGAGAGAAGTGTTGGGCTTCTCCAATGTCATCCATGTTTTTTGTGTGGAATTGATGGGCCGTACTTACCCAACGAGGCATCTGAAGCAATATCCTACAGCAAAAGGAGAATCAGAGATAACATTGATCTGTTGTGGTTGTCAACAAGGTTGGTCTCCTCACTAACAGGGATGTTGGCAAAGTGGAGAAGTTTAATGCCTTCTTTGTCTCTGTCTTCAACACTGATGACAGGCCCTGGTACCCCCTGGAGCCCTGTGTTGGAAGACTGTGACTGGAGGGTTGATAAACTCCAAGCCAACCCTGAACATGTTCGAGACTTGTTGCTCCAGCCAGATGTGCGTAAGTATATGGGGCTTAATGCAATTCATCCCAGGGTACTGAAAGAGCTGGCTGATGTCATTGTGGGACCTCTCTCCATTATTTTTCAATGACCTTGGGAACCTGGAGAGGTCCCAGTTGAATGGAAGCTGGCAAATATTGTCCCAGTTTTCAAGAAGAGTAAGAAGGAAGACCATGGTAATTACAGGCCTGTTGATCTCACTTCTGTGCCTGGTAAAATCATGCAGGTAATTGAAAAATGCTTGAGAGACAATGCAATCTTTGGTCATAGCCAGCATGAGTTTATGCGGAAAAAGTCTTGCTTAACCAACTTAATTTCCTTTTATCACAAGGTCACCCATGTAGTTAACCAAGGGAAGCCAGTAGATGTGGTGGTTTTGCATTTATCAAAGCTTTTGATACTGTCTCTCACAGTATCCTTCCGGATAAAATGTCCAGCACACAGCTAGACAAGTCCATAATATGTTGTGTAAACTATTGGCTGATGGGTCAGGCTCAAAGGGTTATAGTAAATGAGGTTACATCATTTTGGTGGCCAGTGCAGTTCCCCAGGGCTTGATTTTAGAGTCAGTGCTCTTTAATGTTTTCATAAATGATCTGGATGCATGAATCGAATGTACATTGAGTAAGTTTGCCAATGATACTAAACTAGGAGGAGCGGTAGACTACCTCGAGGGTAGAGAAGCCTTACAGAGAGATCTGGTTAGATTAGAGAGCTGGGCAATCACGAACCGTATGAAATTTAACAAGACGAAGTGCTGGATTCTCCACCTGGGACAGGGTAATCCTGGTTTTACATACGAATCGGGGGATGAGAGGCTGGAAAGTAGCCTCACAGAAAGAGATCTGGTGGTTTGGGTTGATGGCAAGTTGAATATGAGTCAACAGTGCACCCTGGCAACCAAAATGGCCAACCATGTCCTGGGGTGCATCAGGCACATCATAGATAGCTGGTCAAGGGAGTTGATTATCCCATTCTACACTGCAGTCATGTGGCCCCACCTTGAGTACTATGTGCAGCTTTGGGTGCCTCATTATAAGAAGGACATCAAACTATTAGAGTGTGTCCAGAGGGGGGTGACCAAGATGGTGAAAGGTCTTGAGGGCAAGAGTTACGAGAAGCATCTGTGGTCACTTGGTTTGTTCAGCTTGGAGAAGTGAAAAGGCTGAGGGGTGACCTCATTGCAATCTACAACTTCTTCGACGGGAGCATCAAAAGGGCAAGTGTTGATCCCTCCCTGATGACCAGCGATAAGACACAAGGAAATGGAATGGAGCTGTGTCAGGGGAAGTTCAGATTGGACACTAGGAAAAGGTTCTTCACAGAGAAGGTGGGTCGGTCACTGGAACAGGCTCCCCAGGGAAGTAGTCACAACACCAAGCCTGTCAGAATTGAAGGAGCATTTTATGTAGTCCTGCAAGGAGCAGGGAGGTGCACATGATGATCCATTTCGGTCCATTCCAGCTTGAAATTCTATGATTCTATCAAATTCTAACAACAAAATTCTCAAATATCATATCAGTGAATTGCTTTCAAATGCTAGCCTTCTTATTTGAGTTCATATGTAAGGATTTGTTTTTACTTGTGTTGTGGTTTAACCCAGAAGGCAGCTGAATACCACACAGACACTCATTCACTCCCCCCAAACTTAGTGGGATGAGGGAGAGAATCAAGGGGGGGCGGGAGGGGAAGTAAAACCCGTGGGTTGAGATAAAGACAGTTTAATAAAAGAGCAGAGGAAAATAACCACAACAACAATAATAATAACAGTAAGAGAATATAAAAAACAAGTGATGCACAATGCAATTGCTCTCCACCCACTGACTGATGCCTAGCCTGTCCTGAGCAGCAATTGTTCTCCCCTAGCTAACTCCCCCAGGCATGATGTCATATGGCTGGAATAGCCCTTTGGCCATTTGGGGTCAGCTGTCCTGGCTGTTCCTCCTCCCAGCTTCTTGTGCACCTGGCAGAGCAAGGGATGCTGAAAAAGTCCTTAACTGGCGTAAGCACTACTTAGTAACAACTAAAACATCAGTGACTTATCAATATTCTTTTAGTATTAAATCCAAAACACAGCACTATGCCAGCTACTAGAAAGAAAATTAACTCTATCCCAGCCAAAACCAGGACAACTTGCAAAGCTACCAAGAGGTACACTGAACTAACTGAGATTGATAGCTGAGAAAGACTTGAGAGGGTGTAAACAGAAGCTGTTCTTCCCTCAACTGCAGTATACAGGCTATCTTAAACGTGTAGTCAAAGGTCTGTAGACAATAGGAATGGTAGTCAAATATTCCATGACATCTCTATCTTTTACATCAATTCATAAAAATGATGTTGGGGATTTAATTAGCAATGAAACCCAGCATTTATGAACTGCAATACTAATAGCTTAAAGAAGACATATATTCTTTGACAAACAAGTATTGTATAAGATTGTCCTGAAAATAAAAAACCCACAAAGATAAAGTATCAAATAAATATCATCTAAAAGGCATTAATTGTATTCAGGGCTCATCTACCTTGGCTACTTCTTTTGGTGGTAGGAGATATCCCCACTGGGCTGTGGTGCTGGTTGCCTTCATGCCAGAAGTGTAAAGAATGCCATGTCAACTTTATCCTCTTGAACAGCATCTTCCTTTCTTAGCAAGGAGAATGTATCTTTCTTTGACTACGGTAAGCATCCTCTGATCAGCTGACTAATTTCTCTGTAGCATATTTCTGTACTCTATTCAACTTCTTGAAGTAATTTTTAATGGAATAATTAATTAATGAGGGGAATTTTTCTTTTATAGCTTCTTTTTTTTTGCTAAATCAGATAGCATGTATATTACAAAAGTAGAAGTTTAACCTCTAGTTGACAAATTAGTATTACTATTTATGTATAAAGCAGCTTTGGGCAGATCAGCTGTGCATTATTTGGGATTTCATCCTCAGGCTTCCACAACAAAGTTTAGGCTGTGGACTGACATGGAGATAGAAATCCAGTGGCATGTGAAATTCATAGAATCATAGAACAGCCCAGGTTGGAAAAGACTTCAAAAAATCATCTGGTCGAACCTTTTGTGGGAAAGGAAGCCTAGATAAGATTATCTACAACCCTATCCAATCACATCTTGAAAAGCTTTGGTGATAGGGACTCTACCACATCCCTAGGTAGGTTTGTTCCAGTGATTGATGAGGTCACTGCTGAGACTTCTCTTCTCCAGGGAGAAAAGATCTAAGTTCTTCTGAGTAAGACTAATATCCTACTATCCTAAATGGTGCTTAGGGACATGGCTTAGTAGTGGAATTGGTAGTGTTAGGTTAATGGTTGGACTTGATGATCTTAAAGGTCTTTTCCAACCTAAGTGATTCTATGATTCTATGATTTTAATTACTTTTACTGTTTTCTCGGAGGCCACTATATCAGTATGTAGCCTTGCAGCATGAAAAATTCTGTTTGTAAAGATGCTACTTCATAAGCTAGGTGTTCTTTATAAGTGTTTAAGTCTTTTCTTGATCCTATTGACAGAATTAAAGGTATTTGACTATGCGCTCATCACAGAATCTGAGAACACCTCTGATGATACTCCTAGTGTCAGAGTTTACATTTCCCTTTGCCACGGAAGCTACTGCCATTGTGATGGAGCAGCAAAACATTGCTCCATTTTGTCTAAAAAATCATTGAGCACGTATTTCCCATGTTTCACTGAACACAGTGCAGCCCGCCTTTTTAGCTCTTCTACCTGTTTATTGCATTACCATTGCCTGCTGTGGAAAAAAAATAGATATCTATCATAAATAAAATTGTGAATTCGTATGCAAATGCAACAGATGAGGATGAAAATTATCATCAAATGCTTTGTTTGATGCAGTTTACTCTTTTTTAGTGAAAATTCAAAAAGTAAAGACATTTGTTCAATTTCTCTGTGTCTTTAATACACATTTTGGTAAAAATGCCTTTTAGGTACTTCAGGCTTGGAATTTTGCATGACTTATGTGAAAAATAAAGAACAGATTTCCTAATTCACAAATAATGTCTAGAAATACTTGTCTTGAGGTGCTGAGGGGAATGAAAGTTACACTGGAATTAATATTTCGCTGAGTTTCTTCAGCAACATGGCGCCCCTTACCAACAGGGGAAATTGTAGTCTCTACAGTATTTCCTTAGTAGAAAATATCCTAGTGTATATTGAGGAAAGGAGTGAAGAGACAAGGGATGACAGGACTTCCATTAAATATACGAGTTAAAAGAAAAAAAAATTGGCCTCATGATTAATGAAGAGGTTTACCCTTACTTAGAGCTCGCCACCAATGAACTTGTTATAAAATGAGCAAGTCTGAAAAATTGTTTCATTCTTATTTTTTTTTTAAATTTAATCTTATCCTTCTGTTCAAGCTAGCAATATCAGGACCCCCGTTCCCCTCCTCCTCCCACCCTGATTAGATAGAATTACAGGTGCTTAATATATGAAGTGTGTGTTTTATCAACTCACTATTTATGAAACCGTAAGATTCATGAATTAAATAGCCAACACTGAGCCCTGGTGAAAAAATTACTTCTAGAAAATTTGGGCTGTAAGAAATACATACCTATTTCAAGTCTGCCAGCCAATTAAATGAATATGAAATAATTCAGTTCCTTTGTACAAATTTTGTATATATTTTCTTTCTTGCTTTGGGGAAAACCTTTGCTTTAAAGTTGAGTTTTGGTACAAGGAGTACATTATGTACTTCTAATTGAGTATAGTAACATAGACCTTTAATTTTCAAAGGTATAAATCCCATGCCAGAGACAATGAAGTATTCAGTCAAAGAAAACTGCAGCAATGTATAGCTTTGATGAACCTTAACAGTGAAGAAGTGAAAAGTACATTCCCTGCTTGCAACTGTTTAAACATCAGAATAAAAAATTTAAGTTTAATAACGTGTTCATGAAAGAGCAAGAAAATGCCTAGCTTACCTTAGCAAGCATTGATTTTATTTATAAATTAATAGAAGAGTTAGAAAAGTCGTGACGATGGTCTAACTCCTGAACTGAGGTGTATGGAGGAAAGTAAAAAGCTATCTTGTGCTATGTGTAACTATGCTACCACTTCTGGTAGCATAGAAGATTTCTAAACAAAGATTTTTTTAAATGCTCCCCTGAATCCTGAAACTCTTAAGAAATCAGAATATTTTAATTTGTTTATCTTTTATATCTGGAGGATACTTCTGAGATTGGTTTACTGTGAGAAGTCAGTAGGAGTAAAAACCAGCAAGTGTAAGATGGTTGTAAATAATATATCAAAACACAGAGGTGCCTCCAGTGTGTCACTTGCTACTTACCTGGACTCACTGCCACGTTCATGTGAAAACGGATCTTGGGGCTATGTAAACATGGGTCGCAGACTACTTAGAAAAAAATGCAAAGAATTTTTTTCCCACACGGGTACAAATAATGTTGTTAAAAATTATTTTTATTTCATTGTTGTCATTATTATCTAAAAGGTATCAGTATTTTTGCAATGGCCTCTGAGCAAAACCATTTTCAGAAGATGAAGTGCATTAAATCTTCACTGTCTCTTGATCCTGTCCTCTGTTGTATGCAAGGCAAGTTTTGCCAGCCCAGTTGGCCCACAATCTAGGGACTGTCAGATTTGTTAATTACTGTTAATGGTCAGTACAATTTTGTTTCTGCATGCTTCACATAACTATTGATTGGCAGCACAATGAAACTATATTCAAGGGCTGAAATACAGCCAGAATAAATATTGGTATGATGCAGTTTCTTATTAGGGCACACCTGAAAAGGTCCTGTTTTCTACTCGGCAGCGTAATATAATAACCTCCAAGCTTTGTGGAATATTCCTTCAGTGCTTTTACTGCGTAAGATTATAACTGGGCTCAAATGATAAACATGTTACTAAAAGTGTTTTCCCCTTTGCTGCTTGAATACCCAACATAGTGTGTGCTCACTAGCATGTACATGTGTAACACTAGGATCTAGTCCAAAGCTTAATGAAGTTGATGAGAATATTTTGTTTGACTTCAAAGCATTTGGGTTTGTCTGAGGAAGGAGAATTTTGTTCTTTCCTTGTCTTATGATCTCATCTCTGTTTGACCCTGTGTACAGTCTGTTGCATTCTTTATTTACCTTTCATTTACCTTTCATTCACCTTTCATTCATTTTCTTCCTTCTAGGTTGAGGAAATTTAATTAAAAAAACATGATCAAATAAGATCTTTGAAGACCTGTTGGTTTTTTTCCAAAGAATTCTTTGAGATTGAGATGCTGAAATAATAAAATATGTTCTCAGTTAGCCTAAAAGAGACACCACTTTCTAAAAATATTCCTTCAGTCTCCTAACGCAAACATAAGACTTAGTTATTCACATAGGACTTTCTCTTAAAATAATAACACTGGGAATACTGAAATGATAACCCATCTGGCATGATAATGTTTCAGTGATTCTTATCCCCCTATGAATTCCTGCAGTTTCTGCATTTTTTGTATTTATCAAAAAACTACCTCCAGACATCTGTCCGTCCACAGCTTCATGTTAGGAATTACGAGTAATGCATGCATCAGCTTCTGCTGAACCTCTATTACGAGATTTGCTCCTCCAGCTCAGAGTTCAACTTTCTGGCCTCAGCATGTTTGGCTAGGAAAGGCTTTTTTTCCCCTGGTTCAGTCTCCCAGAAATTGAAGGGAAGTGGCACCTGAGCCCTCACTTGTACTCCTTGGGAGGCTTCCTTTCCCACACTCCACATTTTCCTTTATCCCCAGCAATAACCTCGTTGTGCTACATGGAATCAATATATTTGTATTTAGTGCTTAGAATAAGACACTCAAGAGCAATGACTTTTAAAGCTGGACACAGATCCATGTGCATTTAGTCTCATGTAATCATATGCTTTAGCAACAAATTGTTTTGATAGACGGAATAGAATCAGTTTGCATTTCCAAGAAACTCCTGAGTGTTGAAAGCTTCTTGATTTGTTTTTCTCTCCTTTCCTATACAGGCCAATAGGATTGCTCCACTAGGGAGCAAACTAGGGTGATGGCATTCCTTAAATGTGACCATTTTTACAGTTGTTGGAAAAGGCTTCTACCCTCCGTCTTTGGCTGGTAGGCTTCCTCTGTTATCCAAACTATCCCATTGGTTTAAATATTGCACTGATAATGTGGGTAGCAGATCCTACTCTGTACTGATACTAAGTGCTAAGAGCTCAGCTTGTGTGGTTTTTTCCGCCAAAAATTTCCCAAATGGAAACTGATTTCTGACTTATAAAGGGAATGTTGTAATTTGCACCATTTTTAATATATCATCCATCTATCACACTGTTTACACTGAAGTATATTCTATCAGAATACAACCTGTCTTGTTCATGGTAAGACATATTGTGTCAGTACATGGACACTGTGTTGGTCCCTGTGCAATCTATTATGTGCTCTGGGGTAGGAAACTTGATTATATGCAGTAGTAAAATTTTACACAATTGAACAACTTTAATGTGAAGATAATTTTTAGTAGTACTTACATATGTGGCTGGATACTGGAAAAATTTTTCGAAGACATCTGTTCAACAAATAGCCAAATACAAATCTGGATAGCAAAACAGGCATTCTAGCTTGGGACATGTAAAATTAAAAAAGCATTTATTTCACTGAGCCCTAAGTATTCAGCATGATTTTTCTTCACATTGTTTGTAATATTGAGGAAGGTTCAGACATAAATAAACCAGGTATTTATACAGCAATAGATAAACAGGATATTTTCCTGTTCTCTGAAGAGAGAAATCTAAACACCTCTTTAAAACACGTCTGGATCGTCTCCAAGTTTGTGAGAAGAGGCAGGGCCCATAGAAATGAATGGTGAAAAAAGAGCGACATGTTTTTAAGACTGCTGTAAGAGGTGTTCTTCCCCCTGTTCCATTACAGAGCTGTACCTGGTAGTAGTCTCTGCTACATCTCATGTCTGTACAATCAGTGGTTTTGCCTTAAGTAAAATTGTTGTCTGTGTGTTTAAATTTGCTCCTGATAAGAGTCTTTGCTGTTTAAGACCAAAATAGCCCAACTGACATGGAAGTCTTCATATCTGTGGTCTACATTGATTTATGCCAGCTGAGGATCTGGCTCTGTCTTGATAATAACAGGAAGGAAAATACTTTTTTACAAATGTGTTTTGAATTCAGGGATTTAGTAATTTTTCAAATACATACACATCTTTTGGTTGTAGCCTTGGCTTGGATGAATATTTTAGGAAGCAACATCAGAGGGTACCAGTGTTACAGGAATATGTACCTGTGTATTCAACTGGTCCTTACTCTCTACATGAGCCAGAAGACATCCAAATAGGGCACTAAGATGCTATAACCTGTATAATAGCTAGGAACACACTTTCTTTTTTGTTTGGGCCAGCTTGCTGCTGCTCATGAAGAGAGAGATGAGCTGGATGATTTAGCAGCCATAGCTAGAATGATCATCAGTTCTTCCCCACAGCAGCCACAGCCACCTGTACTTCTGCTCTTCTACTATAGTGGCAGTAGTTACATTCAGTCTGCCTTTCCAGAGCTCTTCTCTTCACTATTTCTTCTATCACCACCCCTTCCCTAGCAGGAAGACTCAACTCCCAGCTGCTTAATCTTGAGGCTGAGGAGTGACACATGTCTTCTGTACCACCCTGTAGGATCAAGGAGCATGCTAGTTCATAAAGACCATCATGGCTGTTGCAAGGTGTGCACCACTGAAGTCTACAGCTGCATGCCAACCCCACCTGTATTGGAGGAAGAGTGTGTGAAGGTCCCTGGTGCAACAGACATTGTTCAATGCTGAAAGCAGGTATGTAGTTTTACATAGTAATAACCAGGTAACTAAAGAAAGTGGAAGGCAAAAACATCTTCTGTGGATAAGAAAGAGAATGACATGTTTCTTTAGGCAATTGTAAATGTGTATTTGTAGTTGACTGAGTGCAGTAATAGACACTTTGAGCAAACGAACAATGTCATCATCACTACTTTTTCTCTGTTTTGAATATCAGGGTACACTGGAAATTATAGATCTGGAATTTTTGTCCACATTTGAAGGAAAAGTTGACTAAACAATTTTCATGTAGTCTCTCTGTGATTCTGTAGCTGGAAAACATGGAAAACCACAATGATTTTTCTAAACCTGTTGCAGTGCTGAGTGACATAACAGTATTTGTCTTACAATTCTGCCTCAGCAAATTCTGCTAGAAGTCCTGACATTTGAGAAGGTTAGTTATTTACAGACCCATCACCCAAAGATTACACCCCATGTCTACAACGTGAGTGAACTTCAGAAGACACCATGGGTCTCAAAGTTTTCAGTAAGTTTTGGGAATATCAAAACCACAAAAACTTTGTTTCATATTTGCAAGATGTCATTTCCATTTAACAGCTAACCTTTTGACCTCCTGCTCTAATTGTTCCTCTTCTGCAACCTTCCAGCCCTTCTTAATCTTGGGGTCTTAAGCACTTAGCTCTCTTAAGCACCTTCTCACCTATATTTGTAGGAAAGTACATCTGTATACTGTGTCTCCTTCTACAGCTCCAGGGCTGAGGCTTCTTTGTGCAGTCTCTTCATTTGGACCTGTCATTTTTTCTAAGGTATGGGAAGAACTGTGAGGGCAGCTCAGGGAATACACATCGCAGGTACGAAACTGTAAACTCTAGTCATGAACTAGGAGAGCAGCTGATAGTAGGGCTTGTGGTTGGTAAGACTGCAGGAAGGCTGAAATGATGGTCATTTTACAAAAGTATTTTATCAATTCAAAGTGCTTCAAAGAGAAACTGAGAGAAAGGAGAGGAAAATAATAAGAGGAAAACAGGGTCCAATGGTCTGGGTTTTTTCTTTGTTTTGCTTTTATTGCTTACTGGATCTTATTTCAGGAGAAAGGCTGTTTAAATATAGCTTCTTTCCACTTACAGTGTATCTCTCAACTGATGAAAGTTTGTACATTGCCATTCATTGTGCTTTGCTCAGGCTGAGGGACAGCAGTGTGCTTCCCAGGAGAGAGGTACTGCAAAGAGAAAGGAGCACAGATTGAGCACAGCCCCCTTCCTTTCAGCCACTTACATGTATCAGAAAAGGGGCAGTTTCTGACCTCTCAGGAGAGCTGTCCTTTCTATCAAGGGAACAAAGAAGCCAGCTCTCTCCTCATCCTATAAGATTAACAAAAAACTGGGGAGATGAAATCACTCTGCATTTTGTACCTGTGTAGAAGCCAATAAGGAATATTGTGATTGATTTCACTATGCAAGGTCCTTTTCAGGCATAAACCGATACAGGTCACTGAAGTTAAACTGATGTGCCTTAATAGAGAATCTGGGGTGGATAATGCACTAGAAACACTTCAAAGTAACATCTCCCTTACAGCTGATGACTACCAGAGGAAACACATGTGTTGACTCAGCAGAACAGGTTTTCAAACTCAAGAATTTATGCTCCACTCTGACTGTTTTTTCAAAATCTGTGGATCTCGAAACATAAATCGTTTGAAGAATTGGAATATTTAGATTATCCCTGCGTGTTAAATACATGATCAGTCTTGTTGCTTAATGGTATTGATGAAGCTTCAAAGATGGAACAGAAGGTAACAGTGACTGGTGAAGAAAAGGGACACAATTACTGTGTTACTAGTAAGAAACATTAAAAAAAACCCTGAAATGTACAATATAATGTAAACTACATAGTGAGCAGAAAGCTGTAAAGACAAAAAGAAAAGGGAGGCTGCTTTTAAAGAGCTTATTTAAGAGCTTATTTCAATTTTGTTCAGAATGTATTTGAATAGAAGAAAGATTTATATTTGTTGTAAAAGAGAGCAGAAAGCATTTCCAAGATGCCTAATCATAAAATATTTTCACAGGGAATATGTAAAATGTTGACACAGGTGAGCGCTAGTGTGGCTTTGGGCATGACAGTTAAAACAGGCCATGAAAATTGAATCCCTTAGAGATCTTGGAAAAAATAACTTCACTGTACTCAACAGTGGTTAAAGGATTACTTTCCAGCTCTTAAGTAAGAATATGAAGGTTCAGCTACAGTTTTGATGAAGTATCACAGCTACAAGATAACAAACCGCCAGATTAGATCCTGGCCGATTAGATGATGGTGCTTTTCACCCACAAGCTGGTGATCCAGAAGAGCTTTTCCATGCTCACTATGTTTATATGATGAGCAAGGAATTCCTTCTGGAGCAATACCTTGAAGCTGAGGCCAGACGTCTGAATATATGGAACCACTAAACCATCTGGTTTTTCACAATAAGTCAACTGAAATCTTAAAGGTACTTAAGCAAGCTGCTTTGAATGGAGAACTTAACAATGGATTTAATGACTTTTAGACACATACCTGAAAGCTTGACCAATTATTTAGGAATGTAGTTAGCTGGAAAATCATCTGTGATTCTCAAGGCCCTGGGGGACCCTGCTTTAATTAAATTTGTAGCCCTGAACCTCTTCCTAGTGGTCAGAACAAGAACTCACAGGAAAAAAATATAGAAAATCCTAACAGATTACTAACCCAAAGAAGGCATTGAATTATAGCATTTAAAGGTAGAGGCATCTGTGAACAATCTCTCACAGTCATGGTGAAACATTTCCTTTCTGGATCATCACAAGCAGAAATATTTCAGTGTACTTTACAGGTCAGTGCCAGTTCATACTAGTTGGTGCAGATCCCAATGGAGAGCATCATGGACATGAGGCAAGGTATTCTCATACATCAACCTGTTATAGCATGTGTATTTTTGTTTATTGTCTAATGAGTTTGATCCTTGGCAATGTTAGAAACCATTTCCACTTCATAATCACATGGCAGTGGCAGGAAGTCTGTCTTTTCCCTTGTGAAAGAGGAGGAAGCAGAGGCAGATTTTAGACATGTGCATTAGAATCATAGAATCACAGAATTGTTTAGGTTGGAAAAGACCTTTAAGATCAAGTCCAACTGTTCACCTAAAACTGCCATTCCACCACTAAACCATGTCCTAAGCACCTTGTCTACCCCTTTTAAATACCTCCAGGGATGGGGACTCAACCACTTCCCTGGGCAGCCTATTCCAATGCTTAATAACCCTGTCTGTGAAGAAATTTTCCCTAATGTCCAACCTAAAACTCCCCTGGCACAATTTGAGGTCATTTCCTCTTTCCTATTGCCCATTACCAGAGAGGAGAGACCAACAACCACCTCACGGCAAACTCCTTTCAGGTACTTGCAGAAAGCAATAAGGTCTCCCCTCAGCCTCCTCTTCTCCAGGCTAAACAACCCCAGCTCCCTCAGCCACTCCTCATAAGACTTGTGTTCAAGACCCCTCACCAGCTTCATTGCTTTCCTCTGGACATGTTCCAGCAACGCAACGTCTTTCCTGTTGTGAGGGGCCCAAAACTGAACACAGTATTTGAGGTGGAGCCTCACCAGTGCTGAGTACAGGGGCACGATCATTTCCCTACTCCCACTGGTCACTCTATTCCTGATACAAGCCAGGAAGCCATTGGCCTTCTTCGCCACCTGGGCACGCTACTGGCTCATGTTCATCCAGCTGTGAAACAGTACCCCCAGGTCTTTTTCCTTCATGCAGCTTTCCAGCCACTCTTCCCCAAGCCTGTAGCATGGCATGGGGTTTTGTGACCAAAGTGCAGGACCCGGCACGGGTCCCTCTGCAGAGCCCTCCTCTCCTTGAGCAGATCAACACTTTGCCCAATTTTATGTCATCTGCAAATTTACTGAAGGTGCATTCAATCCCTTCATCCAGATCACTGATAAAGATACTAAACAGAACAAGATCCAATACAGAGCCCTGGGGGACACTGCTTGTTTTACTGGCCCCCAATTTGATTTAGCTCCACAGTTTTGACCACAACTTTCTGGGCTCGGCCATCGAACCAGTTTTTCACCCAGCAAAGAGTATGCCTGTCTAAGCACAAGCTGCCATCTTCTCTAGGAGAATGCTGTGGGAGACAGCGCCAAAGGCTTTGCTAAAGTCAAGGTAGAGAACATCCACAGCCTTTCCCTCATCTACCAGGCAGGTCACCTGGTCGTAGAAAAAAATCAGGTTGGTTAGACAAGACCTGCTTTTCATGAACCCATGCTGGCTGGCCCTGATCCCCTGGTTGTCCTGCACACGCCTGGTGGGGGCACTCAGGATGAACCACTCCATAACCTTCCCTGGTACCAAGGTCAGGCTGACAGGTCTGTAGTTCTCCGGATCCTCCTTCTGGCCCTTCTTGAAGATAGGCATCACATTTGCCAACCTCCAGTCATTTGGGACCTCCCCTGTTAACCAGGAATGCTGATAAATGATGGGGAGTGGCTTGGCAAGCTCCTCTGCCAGCTACTTCAGCACTCTCAGGCGTATCCCATCTGGCCCCATAGACTTGTGGATGTCCAGGTGGTACAGCAGGTCATAAACTGCTTCCTCCTGGATTATGGGGGGTTTATTCCACTCTCCATCCCTGTCTTCCAGTTCGGGGGGCTGAATACCCTGGGGATAGCTCATCAAGCTGTTAAAGACTGAGGAAAAGAGGTCATTAAGTATGTCAGCCTTTTCCTCATCCTTGGTGACAGTGTTCCCCTTTGCATCCACTAGAGGATGGAGATTCTCTCTGGCTCTCTTTCTGCTGTTGATGTATTTGTAAAAACTATTTTTATTATCTCTCACAACAGTGGGCAGGTTGAGTTCTAGCTGGGCTTTTGCCTTTCTAATTTTCTCTTTATATGACCTAATGAGATCCCTGTACTCTTCTTGAATTGCCAGTCTTTGCACAAATGCTGCCTTTCCACAAATGGAGAGCAAGCACAAGTGAACAGCTTTTTCAGTCCTTCCTCTTTTCCTTCTGTGTATATGTTTTTCTGTGTATCTCCTGGGAAGATAGAGCCTGTGAAAATGAATGGAACTCAATTCAAAACATAGCTAGCTCTTCCTTTCCCTGTAGCAGTGCTTGCTACCACAGTGTTTTACGTGATGGATGTTCTTTCTAAAAAAACAAAAAGGATTTTTCCTCAACCCACTCATATCTTCAGTGTGTTTTCTGAGTATATGAATCCAAATGCAGTTGTAGGAAAGAAACTCCGCTGAGTTTCTGACATTGCCTCCTCTTACTGATGTTTCACGAATGTGGGAAAGAATTCTTTTTCTCTTTGCTTTTGAAAAAATTGGACTCAGTCTCTTTTCAAAAATCACAACCCCTAAATTAACTGTCTAAAGATTTGAAAGAAAAGTGGGTTCTAGTAATACCCTGATAGCTCAATATCTAATCACTGGAACAGTGGGGAAGGTGAAGGATCCATTAACGAAAGCTTCTATTTTGCATTAGTTTGATCAAAACAAAACATTTAAACTGAGAGCTGTGGACTGGGGGCTGCTCTGTTTCAGCATAAAACGTGAGTTGCTTATAGTTGGAGATCAGTGAAAACTCTCTGCTTGTATGGACACAGAGCAGCTCAGCACAGGATGTGGGAGTCTGAAGTTTTACTAGTGTTCTTGCAGAAAAGTGGCCTGGATTTGAGCTAGGAGGGCTTTCACATCCATTGTGGAAATATCCTTGGATGGTGCCATTTACAGGGATGTAAAGATGCTTTCTGAGAAGGTGAAAGGCTGATATGATAGAACTGAAAGAGACATGCCTGTCTTACCCCCTCTAAAAGATAGTGGGATTTATTGTAAGCTCCTTTGCTCCCTCTACTACTCTTCTTGGTTATCAAATAGCAGGATGTGATAACACAGGGATTCAAGATGCAGTTCATACCATAGCTGTAACCAGGCATGCAGCTGACCCATGGGATTTTGAGAGGAGTCTTGTTCTGTATATATAAATATACCTCACTTGGATAGGTGTTACTTCCTTTTTTATTATTATGATATTTTAAAAGTATGATTATATTATGATCTTCCTTTTGTAGCTCAGTTGCATCCTACTAACTTCTGAGCACTTGCTGCTGACAGCTTCCAGTTTGGATATATGACTGTGGCATCTGAGGCACCTTGGAGACATGAGTCTTGTTTATAATGACATTGCCTTTTTTACTTCTTTCTTGAGAATGCTGTGCGTATCTGCCTACTTGTGTTAATTAAAGAATATAGAAACAGCAAGGAAAAAAAAACAATCAACAAATCCTAGAAAGGTGGGACTTGACAGGATCCAGACTAGTTCATTTTGCAAAGCAACTCTGTGACAGCAACAGTTTAATGTTAACTGTGAGATTGTCCTAAATATAAAGCCATTGTAGAGTGAAGCAGGCAAATACCAGTCTGCTAGAATGTACCTGATTAATTTATGAGATCACAATAATTCTGTCAAGTGCAAAGCAAAGTTTTGTGCTTGCATTGACTGTAGCGAGAGCTGTGCTGCTGAGCAGGGTTAGCCAACTGCTAAATAATTTATGGATTATGGTGTGTTTACAAAATGCCTTCTGATAAATTTCCATGCTTATAGATAATCCAAGGAGTTAATACACCTGTCTTGCTATATATCAGTAGCTGTAAGCTTCTAGATGATGTCATGCTCCCTGAGCAGCCTTGGATACAGGGAACACGAACACACAGTACTGGTCTGTCTCCCAATCCTCTTTTATATCATACAGGCAGTAAATTGGCTAGAAGGCTGATTGTTGACTAAAAATTTTCATCTAATATAATGATAACTTATTTTAGCTTTTTTTTTCCACGCACAAGTTTATTGAATTTTTCCTTTGCATTCCTCCCCACTATTAAAGGAAAAAAAAACCCACCACTATACCCATGCACTGATGTTTGGGCTAGACAGTATTTCTGGGTATCCGTTTTGGTCTTATGTCTGCAAAGGTGCATACTACTACAATTTGCTGATAGCAATGAGAAGGAGCTGCATAAACTCATGGAGTTTGCAGGCATTATAGGATACATCAGCTGGTGGCTGCTACTAGCAGGGCTTCATGCAGCAGCAGCTGGTGTCTGAGTTAATGGAAGGCTTTGCTGTGGCAGATGTATTCCTAGATGCTAAGAACTCATGTCTAGCTTGTTCTCTTGTCAACCTCTCTGAGGCTGGCCAGCAGATAAAATGCAGGTGGGTGGGGATTTCCTCTGCCTAATAAATATTGAAGTAAATTCTACAAAGCCTGATTTGATTTATAACAGAAAATCATTATGTGATTTTTAATGGGAGTTCCTCTGTGCATGGATTTTGTCCAGGAGTCCAGCCTAAAAAAGTTTTATTCTTTTGTACTATGCACTCTTCTGGTTACACATGAGTGCTTCCTTTGGCTTACTGGATTTCTAACAAGTTTATTTCCAAACTCTAATTGACAGGAGCAAAAAATGTAGGGGTCACTTTTCCCAAAGAAGTTTCAATCTGGATTGTAGTCTCCACATCTCAGATAAAGCACATTAAATAGGGATATGCATGCATAGGAGGAGCAGTTGTGTCTTTGCATATTCAGAGCAAATGCTGACTATTCTGGAGTCATAAAAGAAACAAGGTTATTCCTCAGATATAAATCATGGAAACTCTCTTGTCTACATAGCCTTTCAAACACCTCTCAGGTATGCACTTTGGATAAAATTTGCTAAGGCACAAAATGCCCACTGAAAGGTATTAGGAATTTGACATCCAGGTACTTCCAAATGCTTTTAAAAATCCAACCCTTTTTTCTTGCCACACTTCAGTCCCAAATACCCACTGTTTTAGATGAATGGTAATTCTGAAAAGAGATACAGGAATGTGGGATTAGGTCCCCAGTAGCAGGAGACTGAAAAAAGAGACAAATTCAGCAGCTGGCTTACTAGGATAACAAATTCAGTATACCTGAAAATAAGGTGGTAGCTATTTTGAAGAGAAGATACTTTCTAAAAGGCAGTAGCAAAGAAAAAAAAATCTATTTTCTCTGCTGCTCTCAGCAGTCTTTTGTGCCGTTTTTTTAAATTATCAGGTAGATGCAGACTTATTTATAACTAGTAATAAGGTTGAATCAAAAGAAGAGTTACAGTACAATTCTGTACCTCAGCACAGTCTAATATGTAATAGTAATAACGGGGTGGATAAAAAGACTTTTTAGTCAGGCCCTACAGTAGAGGTTTTTTTTTTTCTTTGGGGGCTGTATTTTGTGTATGGTGTATTACTTTCCTCCTAACACATAATCTTTATATGCCCCTAATTCCAGAAAATTTTGAGTCTTTATGACCTGTAGAGCTTTAACTGCTCCTGAATCCTCCTACATATTATAAGGTTTAGAGAGTAATACTGTCTATAATGTATTTCTGCTTAGATGAAAGGGCTTGTTAAACAGTATTGAGCACAGAGGTTGCTGATTGGAGATGCAGTACGGTCAATCAGGATGGCTCAAGATTCACTGTTTATAAACTGCCTCAGTTCAGTTGAAAAAAAGAAAATAAATTAAGGATAATTTGGGTTAAGTTGTTCAGAGAGTGATACACAGGATGTCAGGTCAAATAATCCACTGTAATTTAACATATGGCTGTATGATAAGTCCAGGTTGAAAAAAAGGAAAATAAGTCTTTCCTCTCAATGTTTTATTGTGAGACTGAATAATTTTACAGATAGACTTTTGAAATACACCAGCATCTTATCTGGGTTACTTGTGCAGCTTAGAGCAGGTGGTCGTAATTTTGAAGTTTATCATGAGCACAGACAGGCATTAGCTAGAGCAAATGTTGTTTCAACCATTTTGCAAGTGGGAAACCAAGGCGTGTGAAAAGAGTATACTATAGTAGCATATATAATACTATACCACAGTGCTACAGTACTATACTGCACTATAACACTAGAACTATGCACTGTAGTTCATCATTTAAAATGAAATTATTCCAGTTTCTGTTTTTCCAAATTTAGGAACTCTGTCAGAAAACGCAGCAAAGTTTGTCTTGCAGTACTTGCTCTTATTAAAAACAAGTTGTGCGGCTCTCAGTGCTCCTCTAGGTCTGCTGTGATTTGATTCCTTCAGTACAAGTGCCATTAATGTACTTAAGGACAGAACTCAGAATTATGAGATGATAATTGCTATGCATTTTCTTCTCTATTCTCTTTTATTGTTGTTTTTAAGTCCTGGAACATTTAGAAAGCACACAAAAGATGAGCCATGCCATTAACTGGAATTATAATTTATAAATGTAATTTTTTTCATTGTGAATTCATGGGTATATTACCAAAAATAAGAGAATGACAGACTTATTTCAGTCTGAGACGTAGGGATGAACAGTTTATGATCCTCCTTCTACTGGGCTTTAAAAAATGCTCAATGCTTCATAAACTCTGTACAGACTTGCATTTGAAGTGAAAGTTAAGTACCTGAAACAAAATGACAGAAGTATTGGTCACACTTTTGCATTCTGTATACTAGCAGGGGAAAAAAAAGTTTATTTCCTAGGTTTACAATTAAAATTAATGAGGTGCACCAAAATGTGTGCTTCAGGATGAGTAGTGGTAGCTTATAATCTATTTTTATGTGTGCATGTAGATTATAATGAATCCATTAGATTACTTTTATATTTATGTTATTAACAGTTTCTCTGCTTTTCTTGGCATTTCAAACTCACTGAATAGATTAAATACCTTGAACACAGAAAATTCTAATTCCTGAGGAAGGAGGAATCATTTAATTCCATTTAATTGAAAATAAAACAAAAGCTTACAGATCATAACTTTGAGGGTACACTTGTAAAATCCTGAAGCAGATTTGTCTTCATTTAGGTCTTGTCTGTCCAGAAATCTACAATGCAAGATGTTCAGTGAATTTGCAGTGTTTGCTGATTCCTACTAACTTTCTCTGGACACAGCTTTGGGCCACAGTAAGTCTGAAGTTGCTCATTATTTCCAAGACAAGTCTGATTGCATACACATGGTGACGGCAAGGCAGATAGTATGCTAGCAATCCTTATTCTATTTCACTGTGAGCTGACTGATCACTAGCTGTGAACACCTTTTAGTAAAGTTTCTATAAATTATGTGGTTTCATTCATGGGTGATACTGGGTGCTTTAGCCTGGTTTTCAAAAAAAAAAAGAAAACAATTTAAATAATCTTTAAAAGGTTCCAAAATAAGGGCCCTTGGTCTTCCTTCAGTTATAGGCCATTTAGAGTATGTCTTCAATTTTTCTTGGACAATATCACAAAATCACAGAGCTTGGAAGATCCTATATCTATCCACTATATGATCCTCTGGCAATCATCTCCAGTCCAACCCTCCTGCTCAAGCAGGGTCAGCTAGAGTAGGTTGCCTAGGACCATATCCTGATGGGTTTTGAATATCTCCAAGTAGGGACAGTTCAGAACCTCTCTGGTCAACCTGTGCCAGTGCGTGGTCATCCTCAGAGTAAAAAATATTTTCTTATGTTCAGCTGGAATTTCATGTGGTTCCATTTGTTTCTTGTCCTGTCAGTAGGCATCCCTGACAGTAGGCCAGCTCCATTCTTTGCTCAGCCATATACTTATATGTACTTCATATACTTGTGTATATACTTTGGTCAGCCATATACTACAGTGATCCTGAGGTTCAGATCCATCAGCTACCATTTTGAAAGATCATTATTACCTGTCTATTAAAGGTCAGGAGGAGAAACCGCAGTAGAGAGAGATAGAGCTGTTAGTCCTGCAGCAGCAGTCTACAACCAATCTGAGCTCATGCAGGGGCTGGCTGCTTCAAAAAGCTCTAGGAAGGGAGTCAAACTCAATGACACATGTAGATTAAAGCAGGCTGTCATGGTGGTGCACCCAGTTTGTGTGCCAAGATGTTAAACAGTCCTGCAAGTCCTTCATTTAGCAAGGGTTTTGGCATGTGTGACAGAAAAGCACTCACGAGCACCCATTTGCCTTGTATGCACTCCAATTGGACTAAATGTGGTAGCAGACAAGTGTCCTACCTTAATAATTAAAACAACACAAACCACCATCTTCACCAAAATTCACCTTAGTGTCAAAATATTTCAGTCAAGCAAAAGTGCCTCATCCAGTCCAACAAGTAAGCATGCAGGTGTGCATCAAAGCATCCAAAAGTCATATGGCTGGCTCAGGACTGGACAAATATGAATGTATATATACATTTTTAAACAAATCACAAATTTTTGCGTTATGTGTTTCACTATATCTTTAGAAATCTGTAGAAGCAGCTTCATAGCTGTTAATTCCACTTTCTGCAGTGCTTGCTCTGGAATTAAACCAAAAAGAGGTGGTATAACCTGTGGTGATTCTTCCTGGCACAGTGTTTGGGCAGCTGTTACCTACACTGACCTCATTCTGCATGGAAGTCAAATGAATTCATAGTGTTCCTCCTTTACCAGTCTTACCACTTCAACTTCATAGCAGAAAGCTTTGGTCAGGATTCATCTGCCTAACATGAAATGTCTACTTCTGAAATTGCTCTCTACCTCTGAAATAGATGTCTAAACATTTCTTTTACAAACAGAGAGAAACAAGTACTTCCAGGGTGATATGCATCTTATCTCAAAATAGATGTCTAAAGGAAGTTGGATCAATAGGGCTCAAGACTTCTCTCTACCAACTACAAAAGCAGTCAATACATCTGATGTAGGTATTGGTAGGTGATAAATCCCATCCCTTGTACCACAGCCCTGAGGACTGTGAGATACCAGCTTTTATCCTCATCTCAGCTAGAAAACTGTAACAACCTAGAGGCAGAAAGTGCTACCAAATTTCTTCAAGGGCAGCACGAAGGTTATGGAAGAAGCAGCAAAGCGCTTAAGCCTCTTTAAAGAAAGTAATCCACTGCTCTCTGTTTTGGTCACTGATATTGTCTCTTTATATGAAGAGCACAATGAAGTGTTGCAGAAACTAGCACCACAGCTTTAGAAAAACCCTTCAAGATAATTTTCAGTGAAGTGTTCTCTTCTGCACATGCTGACTTTAGCAGGCATGGATTGAAGGAGGACAAGGATTGTTAAGAAAAACTGTGCATTTTCTGCTTTCTCAGTTTGCTTTGTTTGATTACAGTACACCATAGAGGCTGGGCAACCGTAAAAGTAATAAAAACTGGGGCAAGATCTTATCCATAATACACATACTCAACATGTATCAGATAGATATCAGAAAATAATAATTTCTCATTCATAACTCATCACTGTAAAGGACTTAATACCAGTTGCTTTAGTGGAATTAGGGCTCCTTTTCTGCAACAGGAACTCATGTATTAAGTAAAATGAAAAAAAATAGAATCATAAGATGATAGAATCATTTGGTTGGAAAAGATGTTTAAGATCATCAAGTCTAACCGTACCTGTGCACTACTAAACCATGTCTCTAAGCACCTCCTCTACCTGTCTTTTAAATACCTCCAGAGATGAAGACTCAGCCACTTCCCTGGGCAGCCCATTTCAATGCTTGATAACCCTTTTGGTGAAGAAATTTTTCCCAATATCCAATCTAAACCTTTTCAGGCCTCTAAACATCTGCAGGTGTAAAATAGTTTAAAATCAATGAAAGCAAGGTAATGCAGTGTCATAAATAGTAAAGGGAAGGAAGCTCTATGTTTGTAGCACCCTAAATTTTAACTACTCCTAAAATATTATTACAGAAGGCTAACTGGCACTCCTATGTAATCGCTGTACTAAATTATGTCTAAAAGATTTATGGATTCTGCTGAGACTTGTTAATACCCATAGAGCTAGAGAGTTTACGTATTAATCTGTGGGAATTAAAAAAAATAATAATAATTTTGTTCTAATTGGTCTTACTTCATATTAAGTCCTTCCATCTGTCTCCTGCTCTTAATCATATGAATATAATGATATTGAAAAGCACGGTAGCATGATTTTAAATAATCTTTTTTTTAGATCTTCTGCAGTTCTCTTTCAAGTATGTAACACTGATGTACAGCAGACACTGGAATAATTTTTATTTTCATAAAGCAAAAACTAAAGCTCTGACAAGATTTATAAATATCTGGGATGACCGACTCATAGCAAACTGATCAGTCCTAACAGGTTACACAATAGTTATTGTATAAATTCTTCTTGTTTTTCACAGTGAAGGAAGAAAACAAGATTAGTGTTCCAATGAGTTCTGTCTAACTTGCTGCTGTGATAACTTTTGCCCTTTTACCATCAAAAGTTGCTGCCTTCAAACTCTTCTGTAAGTTGTTTGATCAGGTTTGCTTTAATTTGTTTTCTCTTGGTATCTGCTAAAGATTTTAATGGGGTTTTTTTATTCTTTGCTGTGGTGATAGACAGGATGCTTATAGCAAGGAGGAGGAACATTGTTATATCAGGCACATTGGATTAGATATTGATCATATTTACAGAGGTGTGAAAAATGGAATTATGCGTATCGGTACATGGGAGATCAGCATCTCACCTGTAAGTCAGAAGCAGAGTATTAAAAATACTGATATTTAACACTGTCAAAACCTACTTTAGGTATATGACCACCAGATTATGTTTCTACTCTATAGATAACAAAGCTATAGTTCTTAGCTCAAAGCAAAGCTTTGCAAGATGAAGGCAAATTAAACTCAGTTCCCTGTGGTCCTACATCAATTCAAAAAATAACACTTCCAAATAAATGTTAGATAACATGCTTTCTAAATCACTTATAAATGCCAAAATAAGTACAGAATATTATAATCTTATCAACAATAACAATTTTATTCCTACTTATGACATGCTGGAATACCGGTCCCTTGAATGCATGTAGGAATTGTGTAAAACAGGGCTGCGTACCAGCCATTTTCATGGCAAGTTGTATTTTGCTTTATTTTCACAAAACACGAATCCTGCTCATCATCATTAGAAGGGTTCACTTGAGATAGGCCCTAGATGTGCTTCTCTTTCACTTCCTCATGTTTGCTAAAAATGCTGTCTTTAATGTCCAAACAGCAATGAATGTGAGGCAAGACATTTAAAAAATGTCTCTGAGAGATATTTTTAATGGTAGTTAATAAGTTGAAGATCAATTTAGGAATGCTGAAGGATTTTCAGAAGCATGGAGACTCTCAACTCCTAAAAGTCCAGTCCTTAAGGGACTTTGGGGTGCACTTTCCTATGACCTTTATGAACCCTACACTCTTAGGTAATTGAGATCTTTGAAAATCTCACTCCTAGCTTTGCAATTGATTCACTAAGAATTTTCTCATAGTATTGAACTCTTCAGAGCACAGACAGCTTCTATATGAGGATGCTATTTGTTAAGCACACATAGCACAGGGAGTGCAGCTACACAGTTGCTTTAACTAGGCGTATATATCCCCAACCTCATGTCCTGGGCTGCTCATTCCTGCCAGCTCCCTATGCCAATACTGGTGGCAGTCCGTTTCCAGCTGGATCAGTTCCTGTTAGCCCTGGTGTAAGGCCAAGCGGCAGGGCTTAGCAGCTGCAGTAGGGAGGGAAAGGCATCTATGCTCTTCTCAGTAGCGGAGTGGACTTCTGCAGGTTAAAGCAAGCATTTCACCATAGCCTAAAAAAATACCATTGTCTGATAAAGATAAAGCTTCCAGTGCTGTTCATACTTAATGCAGGCAACTTTCTGGGTCTTGCATCATTTTTATATTATTATTGCTTTTACAAAAATTACCTCTACTCTCTAACCTTTGAGCACCAAGAAGTGAACAGGGTTAGTAAGATGGAAAGCAATCATTTTGATCTGGAAATTAACTTTGAAACAGTAAATTAAGCTTCAGTTTTATATTCCCAGTCATCTGACCTGCAAACTAACCAGAAGAGTCAAGATACCAGCAAGAGAGACTTTTAAACGATATGTCAGCTGGTTGTTGACATATGATGCAAGAGACTTATTGTACAAGAATGTCAGCGGTACTTGAAAAGTTAATAGAAGTGGGATTTGCAAAGACATGACTGATTCTTCTAGAAAAAGTGAGGAAAAAAGACAATTTAGACAAAGACCTTTAAGCCCTTTTGCATTTATATCTTTCCATCTTAATGGAAGAAAAGCACTAGTATCTCTTTTAACTTATATCACTAATTTCTTGGAGGGATACAAAACTTGTCAAAGAAAACATTTTCAGAATAAGAATGATCTATCAGAATGGCTGAAATACTCAGTGTGAAGTTTATGAAAATGTATCTGTCATGGCATAAGAGAGCGCCTTATAGTATCAACAGAGTTAAGGTTAAACATTTTGGGTTTACTGTGTGTTACATTTCTCGCATGTGCTTATGCACATATTTCTGAGTAAGATTTATCACATCTAGTTGAACTAGATGCAAAGTAAATCCCTTTTTTATTTTTAAATTTAATAGGGTGAATTAAAAATCCTTTACAGAAGGAAAGCAACTCACAAAAGAGAATTATTCTGTTATCAGGCCACCTGTGATTTAAATTCCTCACTTAAAATAAAAATAAGTAATGGTCCTGTTGTATATTAGATACAAGACACATTCTCCTTGAATTATATGGATTCACACTAAGCCAACAATTATATTAAAACATAATAATAGGATTGGTAATTTTGCTGGCTGACAGCAAGACTGGGAAATCCAGAAAATAACTTTTTTCTAGAAAAGAACCTCAAGCAAAGCTCTATAAGAGTAACTGTAGTAAGCATTAGTCTTCCTATAATTCTAATTCCTAAGCCTTTGATCTAGACCCTGCTGCCCCAGCATCACTGAGCAAGTTGCAGATGCCTCTGCTGAGTGGTGTTGGCCAGAACTCTGAATACATGAAACTCTCTTTTGGCAGAATCAAACCCATTTAAAGATGGGAGCCTGTTGGCCAAAGTTGCAAACCTCTCTAAGATAGGTAATGGACATTATCCAGCTTAGAAGATGACTTCCTTAATATTCCCAGTGTCTTAGCTTAGTAGGATCTTGCCCTGGGAACTTAACTTGGCTTGAGATTTGTGCTGTATCTGCTTCAATATGGCCTGGCTATAAAAGACAAGGAATATTAAGTTACAGGGAATATAAATAAGCTTTTCCTGTAAAGAACATACCCCATAACTATTTCCTTTTGTATGTTCATGTCTTCCTGTACTAGACATGAAATTAGGAGATGGCAGACCACCTGCTCTGTATCCTGAACTCATTTGGCAGAGTCTGCCTCTGCATCAGTGGTGGTCTTCTCTTGTGGCCCTTTTCTTAACGCCTGATGCAGGTAATTTTCACTCATTTCAAGAGAGGAGCAAGGCCAGGGGACAGAACCAATTCATTCTTGCACAGACATCTTGATTGTGTGACACTAGGAGGTCATTCACTAGAGCCTTTTCCTTCTGTGGTTGTCAGGACAACGTTGTCAGGTTGTCATGGGAAGGGTGCAAGCTGGAAATGTCACTAGACTCTTATTATTACCCACAAGAAATTAGAGGATTGTCAGATGAGCCGTGAACGTTGGAAAGACAACTGGGGAGTGAGCAAAGTCAAGAACTCAGCATTTATCAAAATAATGGTTACAGATAGTATGGTAGATTACGGTATTAAAACCTAGATTTGTCCTGGAAGCAATGCATTTATCAGCAATGACAATAATTAATCGCTAGAATGCTGTGTCTGGGATTGTGGTGTTTTTCTCTAGCAATGCTTTGAGTTTCAGAAAAACTGGTTTGGAGTTCCAGGGTCACAACAGGGGACAGAATACACAATCCCGGTTGTTCCTTCTAGCCCATGCAATGTATGAATACAACTCTCTTTCCTTGGTAGGCCATGACTTCCTATTGAAGAATATGACATCTCTTATCTCTGTGATGACCTACAGGGTGCCATTTTGGGAATGTTTAAACATTTTTCTCCTCTAAGCTAAAGCATTCCTGTGGTCTTTTTCCCACTTATGTTTTGGTTTATGTAATGTAAAGTAAAATGGATAAAATAAAATTAATTTAATCATCACTTAGTAGATGGTAGCAATTCTAAAACAGTCTCTTTGTCTTTCATATATATAACATTGCTCACTTACAAGCTTTGTCAACACCTTAATACTGAAAGCTAAAAGTAGCTTGGTGTTCATTGCTAGATTTTTGTTTTAAAAATCTGTAAATCCTAAAAATAATATGAAGCTCTGTTATCCTCAACATTAATTTGTCTGCCAAATGAGGACAGCATCACATAAGCTGATTTGATGCCCAGCAAAATAATGCAATTTGACAGAACACACAGTTCAGGGGATTGTTTGACTGATCTTGGTTGACGTAACTGTTGGGCAGGCAGCCTGAATTTTGATAGAATATTTTATGAGATAAAGGACTGACTGAAAGAGGGTAAGTGTAATTGCATGAAAGTCACATCTGTAGCTTATTCAGTAATCTCACGGCCCTAATAATGGACTGTAGAGTTTATATGGCTTCATGTACCTTTCTGATTGTTTTCTGGCTGTGGTTTTAACACATTTTCTTCCAGCCTTGTCTGTTTGGTGTGGAGCTGGGGGAACCCTGCAGTATTTTCCATCTACTTTACCTGGTTTTCAGGGCTTACAAAACTCATTCAGATTCAGTTTTTCTTGGGAGTTTAACCTCATACAGTTTCCTCTTTCCCCAGTTTCCCACTGCTGTAGCTATATGCTAGACAGGCAAAAGGCTCAGATTCTGATGAAGAAAACTGTTTGCATGGTATGAGGAGAAGTGGTATTGGTGACACACACATATGCATACATTCCCGTCTAATAGGAATACAACTTTATCCTCTGTGACACTCTTTCTCAATCCCTGGGCAAAATATTTTGGTTACATACTTTACACCACATTCATTCCTGTTCCTAATTCACACCAGTATACACTAGAAAAAAATTCAGCTCTTGGCCCCTTGGTAGGCTTTTCTTCCTGCTTTTTCTTGGCAGAATATGTCAGCTTACACATTTCTTTTAGGTTTTTCCATCAGTTTATGGTGCTGCTGCTTCATATATTGTCTTTCAGGCCTTATCCAAACAGTACTTTTGTGATTCTCTGCAGTGTATGCTGCATGTTATGCTTAAAACTAAGCTGTATTATTTATTAAGTTGGATTTTTGTTTGCTTTTTATGAATTTTAGGGGTTTTTTTGAGAAACTTAACAATTCTTTGAAATATGGTATCTACATATCTACTTACCAGCTGCTACTGATTAATTGTCTGTCTTCATAAGTGTGAATATGCATATATGCAAACTATGTTTTTCTTCATTTTATCACTGCTGCAAGAAGATCCATTTATCTATACATTTTAAATCAAAATATACCTTCCTGGGGATTCCATAGACTCGATTAGCAATGGAGTAAGTGGGCCCCACTAATGGGATCTTTGGTTCTAATGTCATTAGTCAAATATTTTTCATACTAATTGCAATGGTTCAAAACCCATAAAGTTTAGGAAGGTTTTCAGTCTCAAAATGAGCCTAAATTTTTGCAGGCATTTGCTACATACCTGTGGGCCAAGGGACGACAACAAAAATTATGAAATGTAGTTTCAGATTGCCAGCAATACTGAAATAGTGCATCCATAAGGTTCTTACATGTTTTCATTTTAAAACTTCTGTTTAAATGCAAATTCTGCCAATTAAATAGTGTCTGCTTGTACTTTATTACACTACAATTATCACTTTCCATCTTGGCATATAATAAGGCCAGGGGTCATTTTGCTAGTCTCCTGAAAGTACAGTTGAAATCAAGGACCTGTCTTCTGCTGTATTTGTGAGTGACACATGTTTTAGGAAAGATCTGAGGACATAGTTAAGCAAATGCTCTAGAAAATGTTGTCAATGCACTTAGCATTTCCACTGAAAAAACAAGACCCTTCCAGAAGTCATCTCATCTAAATGTAACCTTCTAGAAGTTAGTCCTTTAACATAGGGTAGATATTGGGACTTTCTGCGCTGTCCATGAAGGGAACTTTTTACTGCATTGTGTCATCTTTCCACTAATAAGAGAAGTGTCCAAGACTGGGGGAAAAGTGTTTCTTCCCAATGGCTGTAGCAGGAAGGAAGGTAACTAGCATAAATGAGAAGCTCTAACACTCTGATATTAGGTGAGATGAATCCCACCTTTTTGTCTGCTGTTCCTTCCTGCTGTCTCCCAGGGTCAGGCCCTGTTTTTTCTGGCCAAGATACAAGTGTAAAGCCACATTTAGTCTGTCTCAAGGACAGCAAGGGGCTCTCAGATCTATCATTCTGCGTTATGTTAGAAGCCATGGGAGGATACTTTTGCAAAGGAATATGAGAAAACCCTTGCATAGATTTTCTCCTGTTGTCTGAGATATGATTCACTGCCCTGTCCCTTGTCTGTGTCCTTTACCAAGGCAGCTGTCAGTGTGAAGTATGGCTATTATGATCCCTTTCCTGACTCTGTGCCCTTCCAAAGAAAACAATAGCTGTCAGAACCAACTCTCCAGGCTGCCCTCACCCACAGTGCTTGTAACCCACACAGTAGCAGAAGGAGTGTCTTTATTCCTTTGTAGGACCTTGCGCAGACATATGAGGCTTTCTACATACTCATCCATGTATGATTGTCGCGGATGGAGTGAGAGGGAGGCAAAAATAATGTGGTTTATTGGTGTAAAACAGTGAGTTAACAAAGGTCAGTGGTAAATGCGACAATAATTTGAGATTCGATGGCAAGGTACACTTTGTTATTTACTGCACAGAGGACAGGGTCAGACAAGACTGTCAGGGAGACCCTCCCGTTGAGTCATGAGGTTCAGAAAAGATCCCCTTGCTTTCTAAACTCCCTCAGAGAGGAGTCTAGGTGCGGCTGGATCTAATCCTAGTCCCAGACTTGGTCAACTGTTTATGTCTAAAGGATTATATATGCGCAATTAATCCTTTATGTCACTTAGCTAAGATTTCAGAGTTAGCATGCTGTTAGTCACTTACCAAGAATCTGTCATGGTAAGGAATCTCTCAACCTCGAGGAGTAACCTTGAGAGGCGCCCCTGCTCAAGGGTAGATCCTGGCCTGCAGCCCACTGCCGTGCAGGAGAGCTCAAAGGGCTCTTGGTCTGCTCACTATTTATGGGGGTAAGATAATTGGCTCATAGTCATATTTGCATACTGACCACTGTGCTTAGATGGGCACATTCCACAATAGCCCTTGGCTATTGCATTGTTATCTGTCTCCCCCCACATCCAGTGGGTGCATCCTTCAGGACCAGACACAGACCAGGTGCATCTATCACCACCGCCACAGGTGGTTATCACTTGGAAGAGGCCAAAGGAGGGAGAGTCAGAGATGAGGGGGGAGCACACTGTCACAATGATATAGCCTGTTCCTTCTAGGGAGTAGCTGCTCACAGTGCTCTTTATTTTGTCTACTGCTCACCATCAGCAGGAGTATAAAATTTCCTGGGCTAATCAGAAATATTTTTATCATTTGTGGTTTTATGCAGTTAACTTCATAGCCCTTGGGTTCAGATAAAGTTTTACCACTGTGACTTAAAAAGTTGTCCTGGTCGTTTGGCTGATTTGGGTAACTGGCCACATATGTGTTCCTAGCCCATAGCAAATACAAGATGCAGCACTAAAGGCTAAATCTAATGCTCTTGCTTCTTCTGGGGACTAAGTGTGCACAAATAACCAGTTACCACCAGGGTCTTTGGGGCTTGGTAGCATCAATTGCATTGGGATCCTTCATTTCACACAACTATTTTTTCACATTGCATTGTGCATATACATCTCCAAATAGATTTTTGGCTAGTATATGTGTATGTGTTTGTAATATATGGATGTAGAAATGCTATTTCAGTTTATGTATGTTCATTTAGGTATATTCAAAGAGACAGGACGCTTAAAATTATGATCTATATATTTGCAATAGAAAGTGAAGGGCAAGGTACATTTTTGACATATCAACTGTCAGCATATTAAAATAATGATTTGTAGCCTTGAGGCTTTCATCATCCTTTTGTTGCAATTAGTCTTGCCTGCTTTGCAAATGTGGTGGCCATTGTAATGGTAGGTGACACTTCCTGAATGACTTTTCTTGTTTAAGAAGTGAGTAAATCCGTTGACTATGTGCATTCCCATCTCTCAGTTCTTGAATCCATGTGATATACTATGTATCAGCATCTCCATATATTGCTTTCCACCTTCTGTGTTTATCATTCTTTTCTGAGTACAGTAAAAACAGAAGGCTGCTCCTGAAATTAGGTCTCTACTGCTAATTTTAAAAGCTGTGTACTCTGCACATAAACCACTTTGTACTATTGAACATGCTGTTATGACTTAACCAATTAGAAGCAGCTACCTGTGCTAATTTAATCAAAACTGATTTAAAAACTAAGCTGATTAGGCCAGTGCAACCCTCATTTTTGTCCATTCACACTTCATTCCTATTAGTTAAGCTTACTGTGGCAAATTAAGCAGAACAACTTTTTGGTGTATCTCAACACCAAGTTTATTATCTCTTTGTCCTGAATTTATAAGAGTTTTGATCTGAACATGAATTAGAGAGGTTAACACCATGGGCCTATGGCTCAGTAAATGTTCTGTCCCACATACACAACGCTTGAAATACACTCCCACTCTTTTCGGGAAACACATAAATGACAAAATTATTTTATGTTAATTTGGATTAACATGAACCAGATAACTTAGTAAGATTATTCCTGTCTATCCCAGACAGGCATGATTCTAAAAATGTTTATGTTGTAAGAAGGGAGGATATTGAGGAAACATTTCTGTCAATATAACTAAGTTCAGTGGCGATGAGGAAATGAAAGAAAATTAAAATTATGTTGGGAATTATGAGGAAAGAAATAGGGCAGAAAATAGAAGACATCATTATGGCATTGTAAATGACCAATTTACATTGTAAATATGGTGTGTGTGTCCTTCTCCTTGTCCTTTCACACAAATTATATGGTAGAACTGGAAAAAATACATTAAAAAAGTGATCAAAAATCTGGAAGATTCACAGTGGTCTGCCGGATTCATAGGCTGGGACTCTTCAGATTTGGAAAGAGATGACTCTGGGTGACATGGCTGGAGTCACTAAAATCAGGCATGCCAGGTGAATACAAAGTGACTGCGTTGTTGCTTCTATCATGAGAACATGGTTGCATCAAGTTAAACTTGGGCAGGAGGGATGGTGAGAACAAACAGAAAGAGCTACTTTTTCACCCAACATCTAGTTAAGTTTTAGACAGTTGCCACTGGATATTGAGGATCCTAAAATTTTACATGGTTTCTAAAGAAGCTCATGATTTTTTCAGAGTAAAAATTTGTTAGGGGCTCCTAGGTGCAAAGACAATATGTCTATGTCTGGAAGTCATTTAATTACAAATTGTTGAAGACTGGGAGGGTTTTCTGGGAAAATATTGCCATATAGTTGCCTAATTCTTATACTCTTCCCTATTAGCTGTTATCAGAAATTGATTATGGAGCAAGAAGGCTGTTCGGCTTGACCCATTATGGCTATTCTTTTCCATTGCTTCCCCAGTGGAAAAGAATATAATTTAGCTGTGATCGCTGTTTGTAGTCAAGGTAGGATAATAAACACTGTATTCTGGCTGTCATTAAGTTAGTATAACCACCAGCCCCAACAGCCTGCCTTAGTTGCTCATTGCCACCCTTTCACTAGTGTTTATTATGCCCCTTACCATGGATAACTGAGCACAAATGCAAGTGTAGTCATTGCCTAACCTCTTTCTGTCAAAGTGGTCCAGATTCGAAAGGAGGTAATCTTCTGGCTACTTTGGATCACTTGTGCTGAACGAAGTCAAGAGAAGGAGTACAAGTACAGCTTTGCTGCCTTGTTCTGAGTGAGCAGTAGGGTTGCTTAGCAGGCTAATATGCAAAATAATGCAAATTAAAATCTCTGAGTTGAACAGCCTTCTGCTCCCAGCTGCCTGCTCTGTCTCTTCCTTGAAGATCATGTCTCCTGTGGCAGGGCTGACTAATGTATGTGCAGAACAGCTCCTGGAGCACCACATTCCATACATTAAAGTAGACTGGGATCCATTAGTGATTACCTTTGAGTTGAGATTGAGTTGACTTGGGATATGGTGTAGAAATAGACCTATATACTTATATGTAGGTTTAAACCACAGCTGAGCTGAGAAATTACGCATGAATGTAGAATACAGGCAGGCAGCAATGAGATGCCAGAGAGAAGCCCCAAATCAATCAAAAGGGACTTCAGGGCACTAGGAAAAATGTTTGAAGGATCAGGAGCGCAGGTAGTGTTCTCCTCGATCTCATTAGTGTCAGGGAGGAACACAGAAAGGAACAGGAAAACTAGACTGGTTAAGATGTGGGTCAAAGGTTGGTGCCATGGGAGGGGCTTGGGGTTCTTTGATCATGGGGAGGTTTACAAGGCACCGGGCCTGTTTGACAACAGATGGTGCCCAGCTGTCTCAGAGGGGAAAAAGGATCCTCGTTCATGAACTGGCAGGGCTTGCTGAGAGGGCTTTAAACTAGGCCTGAAGGGGGGAGAGGAGCCTGGAGGTGTCACCGCAAAGCTGGGGGTGAAACCAATAGCCCAGCTCAAGTGCATCTACACTAATGCACGCAGCATGGGCAACAAACGGGACGAGCTGGAAGCGATTGTAAGGCAGGATGGCTATGATGTAGTTGCCATCACAGACATGTGGTGGGATGCCTTCCATGACTGGAGTGCTGCGATGGATAGCTACAAACTCTTCAGAAGGGACAGGCAAGGAAGGAGAGGCAGTGGGGTATGTTAGGGAGTGTTTAGATTGTACAGAGATTGACGCTTGTGGTGAGGCCGACTGCTTATGGGTGAGGATGAGGGGGGAGGCTAACAAGAAAGATATCCTGTTGGGAGTCTGTTACAGACCACCTGATCAGGATGAGGATGATGACGAAGAATTCTACAAGCAGTTGGCAGGAGTCTCTCAGTCATGAGCTCTTGTTCTCATGGGGGACTTCAACTTCCCAGATATCTGCTGGAAATACAACACAGCAGAAAGGAAACAGTCCAGAAGGTTCCTGCAGTGTGTGGAAGATAACTTCCTGACACAGCTGGTAAGTGAGCCTACCAGGGGAAGTGCTCCGCTTGACCTCCTGTTCACTAACAGAGAAGGACTGGTGGGAGAGGTGGTGGTCGGAGGTCATCTAGGCCTTAGTGATCATGAAATGGTAGAGTTTTCGATTTTTGGTGAGGTAAGGAAGGGGGTCAGCAACACCGCCACCATGGACTTCCGGAGGGCAGACTTTGACCTGCTCAGAACGCTGGTTGGGAGAGTCCCTTGGGAGACAGTCCTGAAGAGCAAAGGGATCCAGGAAGGCTGGGCATTCTTCAAGAAGTCTTAAAGGCACAGGACCAGGCTGTCCCCATGTGCCGTAAGACAAATTGGCAGAGAAGACGACTGGCCTGGCTGGGCAGAGGTCTACTACTGCGACTAAGGGAAAAAAGGAGAGCTTACCAGCTCTGGAAGAAGGGGAAGGCAACCCAAGAAGAGTACAGGGATCTTGTCAGGTCATGCAGAGAGGAAATTAGAAAGGCAAAAGCCCAGCTGGAATTTAACCTGGCCACTGTTGTAAGGGATAATAAGAAGAGTTTTTATAAATATGTTAACAGCAAAAAGAGAGCCAGGGAGAACCTCCATCCTCTAGTGGATGCAAGGGGGAAAACTGCCACTAAAGACGAGGATAGATGAGGTGCTTAGGGACATGGTTTAGTGGTGGGATGGCAGGGTTAGGTTAAAGGTTGGACTCGATGATCTTAAAGGTCTTTTCCAACCAAAGCGATTCTATGATTCAATAATATGTAACAACAGCCTTTGCTCAGACAGCTTTGGACAGAAAACCACACTGTGTAAGAGAGAGTGTAAAACTTGGAGGAATGGGACTTACCTTTAACTAGCCTAGGGTAGGAGTTGGGGTCCCAAATGAATCCATTGTAGGATTGAAACAAAGATACTTTGTTAACAGTAAGGCTGGAGCTTGCATGGGGGAAATGAAAATAAAGATTCACAGTATTGAAAGAGATGATCTTCTGCACCAGACAACTTCCTTTAAAAAGTCAAAGGTTTAAAACCATAGGTCAGTATGCCTTATAAAATGGAGAAGTAAGAAATCTTTTCTAGAAAAGAAGAACTTTTAAAAACTTGTTTCTAAACTAAAACCTTTAAAAAAAAACCACCCCATAATTAATAAAAACACATATTTTAAAAAAGAATGGAAATATACATGGTTTATTAGGAAGCTTTGAACTAGCCTTATTCACCATATCACTGTTTTTTTTTTTTTTTCCAAATGCTATCTTAGAAACATAGGCTCAATTTAACAGGCAGGATGCAAGGCAATGTCTACAGGCTTTTGGGGTTGTGTCATTTATGCTATTCTTTCCCTTGCTGATATGTTTGGATAAAGTCCTATAGGTCTTCTGTGGCCTCTGAAATACCCATTTCACATACTGCCAAGATTACAGAGGCAATGGAACCTTTCTGGGTTGTGTTTTATTTTTATATTTTTCCTAACGAGATACATAAATGAGGGAAGAGAGATGTGGCAAAATCTTTATTCATGTTAGCTGGAGTGATACATCAGAAAATGTTGGCAAGGCCCAAGGGAAGTACTCCAGGCGTTGGCTAATCTGGCAGCATTTCCACCTGTTGTTGGAGGCATTTAAAAGAGATGTATAATTACTAAGATGTCACAGAGCATTAGCAGCCTCCAGAATGCATGTTACAGTTATCCCGACAGTGCATGGTGGTAACAGTTTATATAGTCCACTATAAAGCATAGTCTTTAAATATAGATCATCTCACTAAGTAGTTTTGAAACAACCAGGATATACACTGATGATTCTTCCACTGTATGATAGTGTCAAGTTCACAGGAGACCAGACAAATACTGTGGGCGTGGGGGTGGGTGGAGGTGAGGGGTGGGAAATGATGTCCTTTGTTCTTAGCAGAGAAAGGAAACAGTAAACTGGATGACAGTTTGGATGGAGACTTCTCACCAGGTGCCTCTGAATAACAGGTATGAGGCTCTAGAGGTGGAAGACAAGGCAGTGGACGGGGTAGGTGTTGACCTATCCACATCGGAGGAGGCACAAAGATCAGAAAGACCTCCCTGTCATATTACTACTACATCCACAAGGAAGAAGAGGTGGGTAATAGTAGTGGGAGATTCCCATCTGAGGGGAACAGAGGGACCAATATGCTGGGCAGACCCTGCTCTTAGGGAAGTCTGCTGCCTCCCAGGAGCCCGGGTTAGAGACATCATTAGGAAACTTCCTAGCCTGGTCCGACCCTCGGACTACTATCCCTTACTGCTCTTCCAAGTGGGTGCTGATGAAGTTGCAGTAAGTAGCCCGAGGGTGATCAAAAAAGAATTCAAAGCTTTGGGGCGGTTAGTGAAGGGATCTGGAGCACAGGTCATTTTTCCTCACTCCTTCCAGTGGTGGGCAGAGACACTGGGCAATACAGGCAGACTCAATCTATTAACACGTGGCTCCGTGACTGGTGTCGCCACCACAACTTTGGGTTCTTTGACCATGGGATGGTCTACATGGCACTGGGCTTGCTGGCGTCAAATGGGAGGCAGCTTTCTCAAAGGGGGAAGAGGGTCTTTGCCCAGGAGCTTGCGGGGCTCATTGACAGGGCTTTAAACTAGATGTGAAGGGGGAAGGGGAACCTATTGGGCTTGCCAGCGACAGGCTAGGGGATGATACGCAAGGGTTAGAGGGACTGGGGGCTAGTATGAGCCCTCAACCCGTTGCCCAGCAGTGTGCCAGGGGCGCTGCAGCGAAGTTGAAGTCTGGCAGAGGTGAGCCAGAGGCTCCTGAGGTAGTAGGAGCCAACAAGGAAAAGCCCGTGAAACACCTCAAAGGTAATGAGGGGTGTTCTGCTGTGAAGGTGACGAGGCCGACAGCTCAGATGAAATGCCTCTATACAAACATGCACAGCATGGGAAACAAACAAGAGGAGTTGGAAGCTATCGTGCTGCTAGAAAGCTATGACCTGATTGCCATTACGGAAACTTGGTGGGATGAATCCCACGACTGGAATGTAGCTATTGATGGCTACAGGCTGTTCAGAAGGGACAGGCAAGGAAGGAGGGGTGGAGGCATTGCCCTTTACATCAAGAAATCATTACAGTGTGAAGAGCTGTCCCTGAAGAATAGCCACGAGCAGATCAAAAGCTTATGGGTAAGAATCAGAGAGAGAGGCAACAAAGGGAACCTGGTGGTTGGTGTCTACTACAGACCGCCAGATCAAGAGGAGCCGACTGACGAAGCGTTCTTCCTCCAACTCTGGGAGGCTTCATGCTCACAGGCTCTCGTCCTGCTGGGGGACTTCAACCACCCCGACATCAGCTGGAAAACCAACATGGCAAGCTGTAGGCAATCCAGCAGGTTTCTCGAATGCATTGAGGACAACTTCTTAAGCCAGGTAACAGACACCCCTACCCGAGGGGATGCGATACTGGACCTGGTGGTCACCAATGCAAGCGAGCTCGTCAGAGATGTCAAGATCAGAGGCAGCCTGGGCTGCAGTGATCATGCACTGGTAGAGCTCACACTCCTGAGGGAAATGGGAAGAACAAAGAGTATAGTCAGGACCCTGAATTTTAGAAAAGCAAGCTTCCATCTTCTCAAGGAGATAGTAGGAAGGATTCCCTGGGAAACGGTCCTCAGGGACAGGGGAACAGAACAGAGCTGGCAGATCTTTAAGGATGTGATCCACAGAGCACAAGAGCTCTTGATCCCTAGGTGTAAGAAATCGGGCAAAGAAGGGAAGAGACTGGCATGGCTGAGACGAGAGATGCTGGTCAAACTAAGGAGGAAAAGGGAACTGCACAGGCAGTGGAAGCAGGGACAGGCATCCTGGGAAGAGTATAGGGACACGGTCTGGTTGTGCAGGAATGGGGTCAGGAAAGCCAAGGCTCAGCTGGAGCTAACCTTGGCTAGGGATGCAAAGAATAATAAGAAGGGTTTCTACAGGTATATCAGCTGGAAAAGGATGGTTAAAGAAAGCGTACCCCCGCTGATGAGCGAGACTGGCAAGCTGGTAACAGCAGATGAGGAGAAGGCTGAGGTACTCAACACCTTTTTTGCTTCAGTCTTCATTGGCAACCTCTCTCCTCACCCCACCCGAGTTGATGGAAGGCATGAGGGGGACCGGGAGGGCAAAACCCCTCCCGCTGTAGGAGAAGATCAGGTTCGTGATCACCTGAGGAACCTGAACGCACATAAGTCCATGGGACCTGATGAGATGCATCCCAGAGTCCTGAGGGAATTGGCCGATGTAGTCGCCAAGCCACTCTCAATGATATTTGAAAAGTCATGGCAGTCAGGTGAAGCCCCTGGTGACTGGAAGAAGGGAAACATTGTGCCCATTTTCAAAAAGGGTAGAAAGGAAGACCCTGGGAACTACTGACCTGTCAGCCTGACCTCTGTGCCTGGGAAGATCATGGAACAGATCCTCCTAGAAGCTATGCTAAAGCACATGGAGGCCAGGGAGATAATTTGATATAGCCAGCATGGCTTCACCAAGGTCAAGTCCTGCCTGACCAACCTAGTGACTTTCTATGATGGTGTGAAAACAACAGTGGACAAAGGAAAACCAATTCACATAATCTATCTGGACTTCTGCAAAGCCTTTGACACGGTGCCCCACAACATCCTTCTCTCTAAATTGGAGAGCTATGGATTTGATGGGTGGACTGTTCGATGGATAAGGAATTGGCTGGATGGTCGCATCCAGAGGGTAGCGGTCAATGGCTCGATGTCCGGATGGAGACCGGTGATGAGTGGTGTCCCTCAGGGATCCGTACTGGGACCAGTGCTGTTTAACGTTTTCATCAAAAGCGAGATCGAGTGCACCCTCGGTAATTTTGTGGATGACACCAAACTGAGTGGTGCGGTTGACACACCAGAAGGACGGGATATCATCCAGAGAGACCTGGACAGGCTGGAGAGGTGGGCCTGTGTGAACCTCATGAGGTTCAACAAGGCCAAGTGCAAGGTCATGCACCTGGGTCAGGGTAACCCCTGATATCAATGCAGGCTGGGGGAAGAAAGGATCGAGAGCTGCCCTGCCGAGAGGGACTTGGGGGTGCTGGTGGATGAAAAGCTGGACATGAGCCGGCAATGTGCGCTGGCAGCCCAGAAGGCCAACTGTACTCTGGGCTGCATCAGGAGAAGCGTGGCCAGCAGGTCGAGGGAGGTGATTCTGCCCCTCTACTCTGCTCTGGTGAGACCTCACCTAGAGTACTGCGTCCAGCTCTGGAGCCCTCAGCACAAGAAGGACATGGAACTCATGGAACTGTTGGAGCGGGTCCAGAGGAGGGCTACAAAAATGATCCGAGGGCTGGAGCACCTCTCCTATGAGGACAGGCTGAGAGAGTCGGGCTTCTTCAGCCTGAAGAAAAGAAGGCTGCAGGGAGACCTGATTACGGCCTTTCAGTACCTAAAGGGGGCCTATAGGAAAGATGGGGATAATCTTTTTAGTAGGGCCAGCTGTGTCAGGACAAGGGGTTATGGTTTTAAACTGAAGCAGGGTAGGTTTAGACTAGATATAAGGAGGAAATTCTTTACAATGAGGGTGGTAAAACACTGGAATAGGTTGCCCAGAGTGGTAGTGGAGGCCCCATCCCTGGAAACATTCAAGCCCAGGTTGGATGGGTCTCTGAGCAACCTGATCTAGTTAGCGGTGTCCCTGCAAACTGCAGGGGGGTTGGACTAGATGACTTCTAGGGGTCTCTTCCAACCCAAAACATTCTATGATTCTATGATTCTATGATAATGGTAACATGAGTAGGTAAAAGCTCGTGCAAAGAGTAAGGAAATAAAGAGCCTGCCTGTATGCCCAGGGAAATGGGGAAAGTAATGAAATGATATTCCAGCTGTGTTTACTATAAGGAGACCTCTTACCTAAGAGGGGCTAAGCACTGGAATAGTCTGCAGGAGAAGCAAAGAATCTCCATCAGTGAAGGTCTGATGGATGACAAATCAGTTCAAGCAAACACCTGCCGGGTATGCATCGATATAGCTGATCTTTCCCTTGGACACAGTGGTGGGCTAGCTAACCTCTTGAGGTCCCTTCCAACTTACTGATAATAGTTCTGCGAAGACTGGTAGATACAGAATTTTAGGAGCTGTGTGTGGAAACTTGTTTTTCTCATCCAGCTTGCTGAATCTCTTGTGTCTGGGTAGCATGCTTTATCCTCTTACCAGAATGGAAGGTGAGTTGCAATAGAGCTTGCCTGGGAAGCAAAGCCCAGAGTTAAGCATTCACCACAGGTTGCATTTTTATTCTATGAGGGAAAGAAATTACTTCATTCTTTTTAAGAAAGACCTTTACTTGCACCAGAAGCCTTGCATGTACAGTGATACTATGTCTCAGCTATTTCCCACCTTCCCATGTCCACTTTCTCATATAAGCTCTCACATGTGTGACCCCTGCTGTGCCTTCTGTAACACTGGAGTCACAGTAGAAACAGGAGTGAGGCAAAGACTGAAACAGGTAATGGCTTCTCCCTTTGAACCAGAGAGTGATGTCTGTGGCAATCTCTTTCTCTGTTGTTTTTGGTGTGTTTTTTCCCCCCACATATCTGCAGTAAGTCTATAACCAAGATTTTTATAGAATATGGGTATGAAAGATACTGTGTCTGTGGAGAGATTCCAGGTGAAAGGTAGTAGCAGATAATGTAGGTTATATCCCAGTAAAGACTGGGTGTATGAATTGTTGATTGACTAAGTGATGGAGTTTCTATGATTAAAAGGAACAGCTGGTTGGTGAAAGCAAAATGACGATACTGTTAAGGTATATTTCTGTGCTAACTCCTTGAGATCTACTGGTCCTGGAAATGAATAAATGCAGTGGTTCCAATTTTAATAAGCGAGCAGTCGCTTGTCTTGCAAGGCCTGAAGGGAGCAAGAGATGGGAGGGAATAAGGAGATGGATTGAAGGAAACAATTCAGAAGTGCTAAAGAACTTGCCCTGTAAGGAAGTTCAGAGGCTAAAAGTAACATCTTAATTGGAAAGACATCAGTACAAAAAATTAAACAAAAAATGAACAAAACCACAGCTACAGAATAATGACAAAAGAAGACAAAAACTCTAGGGAATTACTAGAGAAGCCTGCCCCATTGGTAGCTGGGTTGTATTTGACTCTGATGCATTCTTGTGCTAGAATTGTTCTGGTACAGAGTGGGCACATCAAGTGGAGGTGACAGTGGCTCACTGTCACATAGGTTGTCTCAGGCATATTGGAGAAGCTGTTTGAACAAGACAAATGAGTCTGTCATTGCTGTGTTCTGCGCAGTGATCTCTGCTATGGGCTTAGGATTAAAATACAAAGATATACCTCATTGGTAAATCTTGTGGGAGGAAGGAGTCTCACAGAGTAAGATGTTATTAAATGGCCCTTATACTTCTATGAAGAGAAATTCCTTGCTGTCCGTAATCAGTCGTGTGCAATATCCATAGTGGATGAATCTCATCTTTTGATTTACATCATATTTCAGTCTGGGGTTGTGTTTTCTCTGAGTCTTTTGATGGGTAAATGATCATACCTAAAACCTCATTGTCCTCAACAGAATGTCAAATCTGATGCATGTCTGTCCTGTACAACAGTACTGGTGACTAGCATAAAGCATCACCATGTTTTTTACTGGTGTTTCTTGTACTCTTTTGTGGAGATGTAGCATGGCCATTCTAACAAGAGTGAGTAGGCATAGATGGTTGTGTATAATTGGTTAATAATGATTTAACTTGGAAAATAGGCTTTTATTTAACTTGTGACTATATGTGCATTTACTTCAGAACTGTTGCAAATTTGTAAAGTCAAGTCTCTAAGAACCTCAGGGTTTAAGATTTTCAATTAGGAATTTTGCAATTTTCAGTTTGAAATTACTTGTATTTTTTTTAAAAGACATCCTTCCCTCAAAAGATCATCTGGTCTAATGTTTTGTGGGAAAGGGAATCTAGATCAGGTTATGTAGCATCTGGAAAAACTCCAGATGTGTCTTTTTAGAAAAAAAAAACCAACTCCAGTTTGTTCATTGGTGCAAGTCCCAGCTGCAGAGGTTTTGGGTAAATCTAATAGGTGAACTACCATGGATGTGTGTTAAGTATTTTAAAAGTCAAACGATATTATGGCCTTTTCATTGCTTGGATAGCACTGATCGGGTGAGATGATATCCTGAAGGGTTAACCACTGTAAATACCCTGTTTAACTGCACAACAGGGAGGCTTAGTATTAATACTATGCAGAAAATCTAGCAGTATACTGTCTTACTCATTTTACTGACTTTAAGGTGGCTAATCTCAATGGCATTTAAGTATTTATTATGTAACCAAAAATCCATGAAAAATTAAAAGCATTAAAGAATTGTTTTGGTTTGATCAGAAACAGAAAAAATGAAGGGTAGTAAACATAAAATTTAAATCAAACAACAGTTTCTTAATGCACAACAGACAGTGAAGTTTGTTGGGCTGGCTTCTGGAGGACTTAATTAGGTAATGTATTTAATGTGTCTAGAGTACTTTGAAAAATATGAAGTACTTTATAACTCCTAGGAATTTTATTTCTTAATTTGCTAATTGTGTCTTTATTTATTTTGAAGTGATGCAAATTCCAAAGCAGATATAAAAAAAACCTCAATAGCTTACCTCTTCAAGAATTCAGATTTTGTGTCAGAACTTCTTTTAGAATATCTGGTCTTTTTATTTGCAATGTTTTTAATTTCAATCGTTTTATGCAAACTGAAATACCTTATTTCTATTCTTAGAGGATTTCTACTTCTGTTGTAATGAATTGGTGGGAAACTTTGATGTAGAAAATATGGAAGACACTCAGGGGCAGAACAACAAAGAGACTTGCATGACAAAACAGCCAAGTTCTCTTACTTTTTACTTTTGTGTGTCACTCAGGAAGGAACCATGCAGGCTGCACAAAAGTTATCTGAAGGAAGACAAGAACCCAGGATCTCCTTCTTTTGGGAAAGTAATTGCCCTGACTACTAATCTATAGACTTATTGATTAATTAATTTTCTCTCATTTTCATTCACTCTTTCTCTCATTTTCTTTCTTGTAGAAGCATTCACCATGGGCACAAGCTGTGCAGAGGAAAGGTTGACTTTAAACTCGTAGGTGAGTACAACAGTATAGGCCATACGTGTTGTTCCAGACATTGCTACATGTTATTGGCTGGTGCCCTCTCTGAGATCATAGTGATTTGGACAGGTTTTGGAAAATTGAACTCACTCTCGTGGAATTTTGTTGTCTCTTGGGGGATTTCAATTAGCAGCACAATGGGACTAAATGTAATTTTTGTTCTCAAAACCTTTGTTAATTTCACTAATTAGAGTATCAGCTGTTTCCAGTAACCTCTGAAAATTAATCGAGAGTAGTATGAATTGTAACAAAAAAGCTGCTCATAAATATTGCCTGGAGTTAGATATGATCTCAGAATTCATGGTTTCTGAATTTTAATAGAAAGCTGCAATTTTTCAATAGAAAGTAATTTTTCCAATGCACATTACCTCTGTCATTTTTCTTTCCTCCCTTTGCTTTTCTTTCTCTTAGTTGTATATTAATTTGCTTTTTCCCCCCTCACCCTGGTGCCTTTTCCATCCCTCCGCATGTGTTTCAAACACCATTATAAAACCCAGCTGTCTGGCAAGCTCTTTCAAGCCCATTTTATTTTGCACCACTGAATTTGATGTTGACAATAAATTACTGATGGCTGGATATGTAGTCTGTGTGAATTAGTGAACTGTGTTCATTTAAATTTTTCTCACAATAATGAAGCTTAGAACATGCAGATTTTTTGCACGCGTAAGCCTGTATTCCCCTTTATGTGGTCATTGTTCCCTTCTGTTCTGTTGGTTGCATCACGTTTGTGTGCATCTAGATTATAGTCCTGTAGCACATGCAGCAGCCAGCACGAAGAAACACAGATCCAGACCAGAATGTGTGCTGCTGTCAGGCTAATAAAAGATTTCCAGTTTATTTGCTGTTTTCTCTAGAGCTTTTGTGCTCAGATGACAGTGGCAAAGCAGAGCCTGGCTTGAAGAGATACCTTGGGAATTTGGGGTGAGGGGACGGAGCAGAGGGAGCGCAGAATGGGAAAGACAAGTGGAGACTTTGGGGTCAATCCCTATAAGAGATGTCTACATTGTTATATTTTCAGGAACATGGCTCATGAGCAGGTGGGCACGAAATGCACTCTTTATCCCATTATCAACTCTCTATGCACCATTTATGACCATATAACTGTCAACACAGCAAATGAAACTCAGATTATGCATATAAATGATAGACTTTGGCTGGCTACCACACTCTGGCAGGGAAACAAGGCTGTATATAAGCATTCACATCAAAAGTGGATACTTTTTTCCTCAATCATTTTGCGTCATGTTTTGTGCTTTTATCAACATATTTATAAGCAATGTTCATTGTTTCTGTCCTTGCTATAAGAACCTTTTTGTAATGAATTGGGGAAATAGCAATGATACACATCTGACTTTGGTGTAGCCAACTGATGGAGACTGAAAGTGGCATTTTACAGCGACTCTTGTGGGGCAATATTGTCTTCATCAGATGAGGAATATTTTCATGGAAGGCTGGGACTTCTGCATATTGGGACACACAGGATATTATTCAACTAGTTTATACCAGATATGAAATCGGTATTTGAGAAATTTGTGATATGATCTTCAGCCCTGAGTTTCAGAGCTGTCTGGGAGTCTTGCTCGCCATCTCACACCACTATCCATAGATTTGGTCTAAGCGTGCTGGAGATAAGATCCTCCTACTCAGGGGCTGTCTTGATCATTACAGACTTGACTTGAATGAGGCTGGGAGCTACCAGCCCTGTAAATATCTGTGCTGTAGGCAGGCTCATGGTGGAAGTAAGGTCATGAGGCAAATTATCAACAGCACGCAAAAGTGATCAGATATCTTATCCCAGTCTTTTCCTAAAGAAAATCTTAACTTTCATTCTCCAGGTATGCCTCCAGCCTGGTCTGGGGCAGAAACTAGAAGGCTGTTGCTGTTGTCTTAGAAAAATATGAGAACAGATGCAGCCAAAATATTAATCTTCTCAAAAGTCAGCAGTGCGCTGCAATCTTCCTTCATATTGTTGTGGTGGTTTGACCCTGGCTGGACACCAGGGGCCCACCAAAGCCACTCTGTCACTCCCCTCTTTAACTGGACAGAGGAGAGAAAAGTAAATCAAAGGGCTCATGGGTTGAGATAAGGTCAGAGATCATCTGTCAGTTACCATCACGGGCAAAACAGACTCCACTTGATAAAATTAATTTAATTTATTATCAATCAAAGTCAGAGAAGGAGAGGATAAAAACTGATGAGTCTTAAAACACCTTCCGCCCACCCCTCCTTTCTTCCTGGGCTCAACTTCACCCCCAGTTTTTCTCTACCTACTCCCACCCCAGCAGTGCAGGGGGATGGGAATGGGGGTTGGGGTCAGCTCGTCACACATTGTCTCTGCCAATTCGTCTTCCTCGGGAGAGGTCTCTTCACCTGCTCATGTGTGGGGCCCTTCATGGGAGACAGTCCTCCACAAACTTCTCCAACATGAGTTCTTCCCACGGGCTACAGTTCTTCACAAACTGCTCCAGCATGGGTCCATAATTTCCATGGGGTGCAGTCCCTCAGCAGCAGACTGCTCCAGCGTGGGTCCCCTGTGGGGTCACATGTTCTGCCAGCAAACCTGCTTTGGCATGGGCTCCTCCCCCCCATGGGTCCGCAAAGTCTTGCCATGAACCTGATCCGGTGCAGGCTTCCCACAAGGTCACAGCCTCCTTCCTTTGGGCATCCACCTGCTCCAGCATGGGGTCCTCCACAGGCTACAGGGGGAGATCTGCTCCACCGTGGACCTCCATGGGCTGTGCGTGCCTGCACCTCCTCACCCCGCTTCTTCACTGACCTTGGTGTCTGCAGGGCTGTTTTCTCTCGCATCCTCTCACTTCTCTCTCCAGCTACTGAGCCACAGCAGGTTTTTTTCCTTCTTAAATATGTTATCACAGAGGTGCTTCCACCATTGCTGATTGTCTTGGCCTTGGCCTGTGGACACAGGGAAAAATTCTATCAGCTTCTCACAGAAGCGACCCCTGTAGACCCCCCCACTACCAAGACCTTGCCACACAAACGCAATACAATTATACAAGAAGTTGTGGATTATTTTGTGTGCCAGAATGATTGAAGACACTCTGGAATGCTATCATGTTGCAAAGGATTTATGCCTTTTGTATGCATAAATTACCTTTATGAATATCTTGTAATATTGTTTTAGTTTATTATGTTGTGTGTTTTCCCCATCACTAAATTAGGAGTCTCTCTGTGTTAGGATTTTGCTTGCTTTTCATTTGGGGAGACTGAGGTAGTGAGACCTGTGCCTTAGACTGGATTATTTTCATATTCATCTGGAATGAATTTTGATCCTTGCTACTCGAGAGAGGCGCTGTTTTACAGCACTGAGGTTAACATTCAGTCGAGAACTACAGGAAAAGTGAACCAAAGTCTGAAAATGTAGTTTTTTAGTGTTACATTACCTTTTTTTTTTTTGCTTTAAAGACCAGGTGTCTATGTATGATCCCTAGGACTTCTGAAGCATTGAGTTGTTTGCTTTTATTACTCTCTCTACAAACTAAAATGAAATTATCTTAGTCTCTGGTGTATTGTACTTGAAAAGACCTACATTGTGATGGAGATATTAACTTTCCACTGGGAGTAGCTCAGGATAATTCTACAGTAAAACATGTGTGTACTATATTTTAAATCCAAATTCTATCATTCAAATGCCTCTTATTTTTTAATCTCTAGCAACATGCTTTTTTAATAAATTCCCTCTTGTTGATATTTTATACATCACACCAAAAGGATATGTTTTAAAGGATATGAATAAAACAAAAAGTGACCTGGAAAAGGATCAGTGAGAATTTCAATAGAAGAGACTCTAAGCCTGTGTAAGAATTTCAAATTGGGTTTGTTTTCCTTATTTACAGAAAAGTCTGCATATATTTGTGTGTCTGGTTCCTGGTAGTAGATGGAAATGGAAGGGCAATTGAGGAAAACACTGCATGTGTTCTTATTACATAGCCAGCCCCAGGCTTTCCTTAAGTCTTGAGAAGAGATCATCTGTGGATTCAGGGCCATCATGAATACCTGAACCAGGAGGAACCCTTGTTTTCTCATCTAAAGTTTGTTTATAAAAGGAAACATAACTTCTCTGATGTGTTGTTCCCTGCACCCATGCCACCTATTATTTTGTTGCCTATTTGTTTCTAGTGGTGAAGATTTCTCCTCTGGGCTGTGTGCTTGTTGTACCTCTTAATGCAATTTAGCCTAGCAGGCCTGGCTGTAGGGATCTTTGATGTCTTTGTTCTCAAGCAAGCCAGAGAAGAGAATTTTTTTGTCATCATGACAGAAGCAGTGACCTGATGTGTCATCTCAGCTGCCTGCAGGCAGTCATTGAGACATGTGTGACCAAAGGGGACAAAACAGCTATGCCTTCCTTGCCTCACTGAGTGTCATGGGTGAGATGGCTGAATCCATGTGCCTGTGCTCATCTGACTGGGAGTTAACAAGCACAACACAACTGGGGCAAAGCCAACAAAACCAGTTGGCTTTATCTTTTTTTTTTTTTTTTGTAAGGAAAAGTCTGGGGAAAAGGCAGCTCTGTGTCCATGTTGCCTGACTGAAGCAAGATTTCCTCTTTCAAACAAGATGTTGGACCATATAGACAGGTTTGTTTCACTAACCTCCAGCTACCTAAGAGCTGGGAAGCTAAGCTAGGCTTCCTCCATAATTACCAGAGAGAAAGAATGAGGTCCAGATGTGAATCCATTGACCTTCTTAGTCTGTGTTAGGATAGAAGAACATACTGTGGAGGTGCCAGGGACTGTGGAGGCAGCTTGGAAAGATGCATTATACTATATGCTTAACTTATAGATGCTCACCTGCAGGTGAGGTGACTCCTCCCCATGTCAGCAACCCATTTGTCTCTCAGTAAACTTACGTGCACAAGATATTTTCTAGCTCAACAACTAGCTTAAAAAATTGAGGTTTTGTCTAAAATGACCCCAATGAGAATTTTGCATCACATTTATCTCTCAGCTAGCCTGTCTTGGCTACTACTGAAAATTTTCAGTCTGACCCCAATATGCCAAGCCACAAAAACTTCAGCCCCATACAGAAGAATTCAGAGGCTTTGACTCCTCTGGCATGCTCAGAGCTAATCTGATGGTCATTCTGACCATAGAGAAACATTAGTGTCATTGATGTAAGCACTATTACCATGTGGTTTAAAAGCCACAATTGCACAGACTTGGGATCATGTTATCAACCTGTATCACCTGGCCTAGAAGCTCTTTTCTTCAGAGCTGGAAATTCACTTCTGGATCCCTCAGTTATTGTATGTATAATATTTGAAGATAAAATTAATATACTTGTAAAACAGACCTTTACTGACAAACAGCTAACCTTAACTGATCCATTGCTTTATTTTACATTAATACTTAAATTGAGATCTCATAGTCACTGATTTATTATTTTTATAGCCTGCTTCATTTTCCACCACTGACTGGGAATTTCTTTATATAATAACCTTTTTTAATTGAAAAATGACTATGTGCTGCATGGAAATGGGTCAGGCTTTTTGAAAAAGACCTCATTTTTAGAAAGATTGGAAAGTATTTAGAGATTGATTAAACATCCTCTTTGACATTTTCAGAATGAAAACAGAAATTTTTTTTTTCTTTCTACTGACTTTCCTCCACTGCTACTCAGTCATTTTTGTTTCAAAAAATAAAAAAGATCAAACAAAAATGAAGTGGTTTAAAACTACATGTTTTGAAATTGTTAAGTTACAACGTAAAAAATGAAAAAAATTTATAGTTCTTCTATTTCATATCAGGATGAAAAAAATTCATAACCTGAAAAATGTTTCTAATTTGGGAAATTCTTTTTTCGCCAGGTTTGTTAAACTTCCATATTCACTATTTTCCAAATCTGTCATATCTGCCTTCTTTTCAAAGAAGAGAGAAAATGGCTTGAAATTGCCTGGTAGAAAAAGGTATTTCATAAAAAATTTTCCTTGTTTCCCTTAACTACATAATTTCTACATATGCTGCTCTGAAATATTAAATACTTCCATTTTGAGATATTTTGTCATGCAGACTGCAAGATGGTTATGGGTCACTGACTTCACTTTATTCTGGTAATTTTTGACAATTTGAGCATTTTGAACAATGCTGTAATTGTTTAGTTAACTAGATTTTATTGCATTCTAGTGGGAATACTGTACTGTGGGTTATTTGTTTGACTGTCACAGGAATAGTAGGTCAAACAAATGTTCTGATTATTACACAATGTACGGGCCCAGTTCTGCTTTTGGGTATTACAGTAGATTTGCAAAGCTGAGTACCAAATGAAGCAATAGAGCACCAAGGGGAAATCAAACCAAGTGGTTTTACATTTCCAGTGACAGGAAGAAAGGATTACTCTTGTCTACTCATACTGAAAAGCAATTATTCTGTAATGAGGATCACAAATTATCATCTTAATAGTGAAGGTTTGCTATGGCTTTAAATAATTCTAATTTCTTACATATTTTGCATATTATTGACAATCATTACCTTGGATGATATTACTGGCCATCCTTGTAGTTTTGTGAAATAAGAAAATTATTTAAAACCATGACAGTTAAAGGATCATAGAGATTCCCATAGCTTTATGGAGCAAACATACAAAAGAGATAAAAAGAGCTTTTCCTTCAGGACAGGTCACACCTGAGCTTCTGCTGGGAAAAAGGGAAGATGGATCAGCCTTAAAGTACTAAAAGGTTGGGGTATACTCAGCGCAGATTAGACATCTGAGTGAATGCTGAAACAGATGGACATAACATGGAGAATTTCTATGTCAAGGAGGAGCTTCACCTGTATTCGGTCTTCTGGGGAGCACTGTTCACTTGGAAGCTGTGGAGTTCACAGTAGCAAGAAAGAAAGAAAACTGACTGAGGGCAGGCAACCATTCCATCTCTTGTGTTTTGGGGACTGTGAAGTCAAGGGCTGCATAAGACTTCCTGCCCTTCACCTGCCTTAGTGGTTCACAAGGCCAAGAAGGTTTGTGAAGCCCTTGCTCTTCATGTAATTGTAACTGCCCTGGGCTGGGGACTGGATGAGGAAGGTCATCTCAGCAGCAGACCTCATGCACTTTTACAACCCACAGACTGTGAGGGGCTGGATGGTCTTATGTTCCTTTCCCATGCACATTAATAAAGGAGGACAGTTTGGCCACCACCACAGTGGACTTGCCAGCCCCAAACAGAACAACAGGAGAGGCAAGTAGTGAGTTTCCATAGTGTAACTGTCACTATCTTCAACACAAGTATGGGCTCCCAAAATTTTATTCAGCAAAGTGCAATTCTATGACAGAGGACCTCTGCCTTATGCCTATTTGTCCCTCTTGGGTCCGTACTGGGACCAGTACTGTTCAGTATCTTCATCAATGACACAGTGAGATCGAGTGCATCCTCAGCAATTTTGCAGATGACACCAAGCTGAGTGGTGCATTTGACACACCTGAGGGATAGGATGCCATTCAGAGGGAACTGGATAAGCCTGAGAAGTGAGCCCATGTGGACCTCAATAAGATCAAGTGCAAGAACTGCACCTGGCTAGGGGCAACCACCAGTACCAATATAGACTGGGAGATGAATGGATTGAGAGCAGCTCTGCAGAGAAGGACTTGGGAGTATTGGTGGATGAAAAGCTGGACGTAAGCCAGCAATGTTCACTTGCAGCCCAGAAAGCCAATCGTATCCTGGGCTGCATCAAAATAACTGCGGCCAGCAGATTGAGGGAAGTAATTCTGCCCTTTTATTCTGCTCTGGTGAGACTCCACCTGGAGTACTGCATCCAGTTCTGGAGTCCTCAGCACAAGAAAGACATGTGCATGTTGGAGAAGGTCCAGAGGAGGGCCACAAAAATTATAAAAGGGATGGAACTCCTCTCCTATAAGGAAAGACCGAGACAGTTGGGGTTGCTTAGCCTAGGGAAGAGAAGGCTCCAAGGAGACCTTATTGCAGCCTTTCCCTACATAAATGGGGCTTATAAGAAAGATGAGACAGACTCTTAATAGATCCTGTAGCAATAGTACAAGGAGTAATGGATTTAAACTAAAAGACAGTAGGTTGAGACCACATATAAGGAAGACACTTTTTACTATGAGGTTAATGAAACACTGGAACAAGTTGCCCAGTGAGGTTGTAGATGCCTCTTCCCTGGAAACATTCAAGGTCAGGCTGGACAGGACTCTGAGCAACCTGATCTAGTTGAAGATGTCCTTGCTTATTGCGGGAGGGTTGGACTAGATGACCTTTAAAGGTCCCTTCCAACCCAAACCATTCTAGGATTCTATATTTTTTGCACCCATAGCTGGTTGAACCAAGTCCCAGAGATGTCCCTGCTTCTTTGGCTTACCACAAGATAAGGAGTCAAGTAAGGCTCACTATTGAATGGGTAGCCCTCTACAGTCAGTGAGGGCAGCAGCTGCAATGTGCTGCCATCATCTGTGTGAGTTAAATGGACAGCACGGTATTTGCAAGGGTGGCCTGCTAAAGGACATGCAGTCTGGAAAGCAGATTCTTGTGGGATAGCTTTCCATGGAGTACCTTTGAACCACATACATAGGGTCAAGCTTCATCAGGGGACTGGGACTAGATCCAATCTGAAGTAAGACTTAATGAAATGCCTACAGCATCAATGTTGGTTCCTGGGTGCCAACTGTATCCATGTACTAGTCTACCCTTATTGGGCCTCCTTGCTTGCAAGTGTGGACATAGTCTGATTTTACAGGACCACTTTTAGGTGTGCTGTAATTACAAAGTTGCATAATCAGGACAAACCAGTCCTGATCACTTATTGAAGCACAGGAGTAGTATGGTAGCAGCTCCCTTTCTCAGGACTTGGGAGATTAACTTAAAAGTAAACTGAGAACACCTTATTAAAGGGAATTCTTATTTCACTGATGCAAGTATCTTGCTGTGTTGCAAGAGTGAGTCATCTGAGGAGCTCAGGATGGGCAAAGGTAGGAACAGGACAACTGAGATGACAAACTATGCACTGTGACACTGTGAAATGATCTCTGAGGGAACTGATAGGTTTCTTGCAACTGTGAGCTCCCTCTGCCCCCCATTCACAGGTGGCAAGCTGACAAGAAGGGGAATAGCTGTACTCATCAATGCAGTAAAAGATTTATATCAGGAGATGGGATGGCATGATGTAGAAGCACTAAGCAGTTTTAAGCATCTTATTATTGCTGTTATAAATAAAACAGCTGAACAGTAATAAAGTACAATGAGCTAGACTCATGTCAAGCCCTGCATGACTGAACACCATAGAGAAAAGCCATTTTCACTGTCCTTCACAGAGACTGGAAAGAATAATGTCCCCCTATTGAGTGGGAATAATGAGTATAGGAGTCAGCTCACCATGGAGCAGGGACTGTGCTGCTGTTACCCTCATAGTTGGTGGAACTGCCACGGGGATGTATATGCCAACCCTTCAGAGAATGCATGTCTGACAGGGAGCTTACTTCTTGCTGGAGGTTCAGACTTTGCTGCATGTCTTGGTTGTTTGCAGGTTTTGGAAGCAAAGGCTGTCTGGGCCTTATGTACTTATTTTTTTATGAAATTCTGTCTCATAAGTATTGTGTTCAGGGAAAACAGAGCTTCATCCTGTCTTTGAAATAATTTTTCTCCTGTTCTGAACATTACTGTCCTGACCTCATTTCCATCACTGAATTCAGTCATTAAAAGGATTCAAACCCAGATCCTTTTCAGTACTGAAATCTGTCTATAAGCATGTCCTTCAGAGACACAATCTAATAAAAATTTAGAGAAAATTATGAATAAAAATACTTGTGCTTCAGACTTTGGCCTGAAGTGTCAAATGTTTTATCTTTGCCAAACATATCTTCAAAACATTTTTTTTATCAAACCTCAATGTCTTGTGGAGTTTTGTAATTTACTCAGAATAGATATTTAGTATATAATCTAATATGAATAAGACATGGAAAATATATCAGGAAGAAAATAAAGATAATATAAGAAGGACATTTTACCTACCCCCTGTACAACATTTGTAAGTTATTACACTTTGCCATATAATCTCTATAAGGTTCAAACGAGGGAACGTTTTGTCTTTTTTTGACATTCTCATAGTTTCTGCTGCCAAAAAGAGCAACTAAACTGAGAAATTTCTGTGGAAGGCTAAATCAACAGTTTCTAATAGAAGAGCATTTTGTTAGAAAATGTTGATCTGACACAGTCCTGGGTATCAAAAGGAATGCTGTCAGGATTCACAAGCTTGGCAAAACTGGGCTGTCATGTTATAGCTATGAGTTACTAGTCATGTCTACCCCTTCTTCCTTTTATGCGAACTGAGTGTTTTCATCTGAACAAGACGGTAAAGGAAAATATGATAAGATGTATGACAGATCTTGGCAATCTGAAGGTCTTACAGGGAACTCACAGAATGATTTTAACTTTAGTAACTATTTAAATTGTATATGATAACATTAAGCCTATAATCATTGTGGTAGTACACTACAGGCTACTGTATTTTCTTTAGGAAGTACTAACTTTGTATACAGAGATGTCTTGTACCTATGTGGCAATATATAAATGCTCACTAACATTCTGTCTTGAAAAAAAATTATAATGACTCTTACTACCCCTAATTAATAGCCACAGATATAACTTGTTCTTAAGTCCTGGATTAATATTGGCTGGTTTCATGCTGATGTAATTCCAGCTCAAAAACTATGCCTTACACATGACAGACATGCCAGCTCTGACAATTTTGATTAGCCTACCAGATGTCTGATTTCACAGAGCATTTCTGAAAATCAGCCAGCAGCAGAAAGTAAATAATCTAATAGGGTACCTAAACAAAAAATGGACCACTCATCTTCTCTCTACCTCAGTCCTCCTTAAGAACCAAACTTGGAGTGGTTGTGAAGTCCTGCATCTCCCATGGATTTAGCTAGGAGTTGTAGGAGCAAAGCACCATTCAGGATCAGCAAGCCTTGCCCATTTGCCTGTATCATCATCTGCTGTTCTGCTGATGTGGAGAATTTCTCTCTTCCCAGTGCCTTTCTTAATGACAATAGAGCAAGAACTCAGATGCATCTTGGGAGCAAACTCATCCTGCTTGCTTTCTTCACCTTTTCCATTGGCATTAGGTATGCCACCGGCAGCAGTAAGCTGTACCACTAAATTACACAAATTCAGAAGCAACACCACTCTACAGAGACAGCACAGCAGCATGAGGAGAGCAAGTGATACATTTTACAAGCTGGCTGCACAGGCAGAGTGTTAAGTGCAGACAATATATTTCATAATTGAAATATATGTTTAGTGGCTATAAAGCAGTTTCTGAAGATCCTTAAAAGTCTGCACTCAGAAAATGTTAGTCTAATCCTAAGGGTGCTTGAAATAATATTTTTATACAAATAGCAACAGGGTTATTTATAAATTGATTTGTAGAGTTTTAGTTGTACTTTGCTACACTATTGGAAGATGATGAGCTTCATGGCACAGACACAAACCTTGCTGATCTCTCTGAGAATTTACCTAGTACTACATCATGTTTACAGCTCGATTACTTAGACGCAGAAACTTTAAGTATTCCTCATAGGAACCCTCATGTTTGAAAGACGGGACTCTGCAGTACATTTATAATTCCTGTATCGCAGTCAATGGCAGCATGCCCATGTCCAAATATTAAGATGGTGCTCACTGCCTTGGAGCCAATGTAAAATCTGTGCCCTATGGATTCACAGATTCCCTCAATTTCAAGGACTTTGCTGTCATGATGATACATGCAGACATGACATGATATGTGGAGGACATGACATGATTATAAGCTATGCAAAAACAAACTACAGCAACATTGGGAGGCAATAATTACTGAAGTATCTTTATGACTGACTTTCTCTCCCTCCTTCCTTCTTTTGTGTACACACTGGCTTTGCTGTGCCTCTCCTCTCCTCTTGCCCCTGCTTCTTTCAGCAGGCAACTATCACTTATCAAGGAATCCTAGAATGGTTCGGGTAGGAAGGGACCTTTAAATGTCATCTAGTCCAACCCCCCTGCAATAAGCAGGGACATCTTCAACTAGATCAGGTTTCTCAGAGCCCAGTCTAACCTGACCTTGAATGTTTCCAGGGAAGAGGCATCTACAATCTCACTGGGCAACTTGTTCCAGTGTTTCGCCACCCTCATTGTAAAAAATTTCTTCCTTATATCTGGTCTGAACCTACTGTCGCAAAAGAATTTGTGAATCCTGATGACTATACCAATTTATTGTGAATGAGTGTCTTTACATTATTTGATTTAGTAACAGTTTAGAATTTATTTGTGCCTTTACGGCAAGTCACAGGATTTGGTTGTGATATTTTAACAGCACTCAATCATCAGTCGATTAACAAAGTGATTCAACAAAATTAATCAAAACAGAGAGGGCAAGGTTCACTCTATTACTGAATGGAAGAAATACAGAAACGAAATTAAGTTACACTTGAGTTAGAATGATTCACAGAGAGGTCATGGGTGCAGAGGATAGGGAGGACCCTCCTGTTGAGTCATAAGGAAAAAGGGGAATCCTCCTGTTGAGTTATGAGGTTCAGAACAGACCCCCTTGCTTTCTAAACTCCATCTCAGTAAAGAGTCTAGGTGTGGTTAGTCCCAATCAGTCTCGGACTTGGTCAGCTGTTTATGTCTAAGGATAGTATGTGTCTAGCAACAGTCTAAGGTTTGTTCACAGTTTTGAGGTGGACCACAAGATTTTTAGCACCACTTGATCATTGACTAAATTAACATTCATAGAGTTAGTAATTAAATCACAAATCTACAGATTACTTAAATTAATTCACACATGCATACGTGCACAAACATGACTATAACCATATTATACATATACACACAGATATATAAAAGGGTTTACCCACTAAAATTTCCCATTGATTTCAGTGAAATACTCACATTGAATGTCTTGGAATTTCTCAGTGGGCAAGGGTTGAGCCTCAAGGAGTGAAAGGTTTCAGCCCAGGCTCCACTGTCGGTGTTCGGTAATGGACCTCTGATTTTAGAAAACTTTGGTGTTTGCAAACTCTGAGAGGCGTCTCAATCAGAGGGATGTGCTCTGGTCCCGGAGAGCTCAAGGGGCCTCACTTTGAACCACTGTTTTGTAGGGTAATGAGATGATTTGCTTTAGTAATTTGTCATCCTGACCACAATCCAGCTGGAGATAGCACTGCTTTGCTTGGGTTGTGACCCAGGTGAGGTATGCTTCAAGGCTGTTGGGGATAACTGATTGTTCCTTGTTCTGTCCCCTGCCTTGACCCATCAACCAGTGTTTCTAGTGCATGCAGTGCCTGTCCCACCTCAGCCAGGTAGGTCTTTCTGGTACAATTAAGGGGAGCTTAACTGACCAAGTCACTACACAAAAGCCACGGTCTGGAAGGCATTCCTGAGGTTGTAAAGCAGTTGAAGAGAGAAATAGGCTGGGACGGGGACACACACCACCACACCTACTCTCATTTAGTTTAAAACAATTACTCCTTGTACTATTGCTACAGGACCTATTAAAAGTCTGTCCCATCTTTCTTATAAGCCCCATTTATGTAGGGAAAGGCTGCAATAAGGTCTCCCTGGAACCTTCTCTTCCCTAGGCTAAACAACCCCAACTCTCTCAGTCTTTCCTTATGGGAGAAGTGTTCCATCCCTTTCATCATTGTTGTGGCCCTCCTCTGGGCCTGCTCCAACATGTACATGTCTTGTGCTGAGAACTCCCTCTTGCATGGCCTCTCATCTCCGTTGTGGTGGGAGAGTACAGGGATGGAGCTGGACGTTTATGAGGGGATGAGACAGACACCTGCTCTCAGCCTTAATCCTACATGATGCACCCAAAGCTTAAGAATATCACAGTACCTCGTGATACCCTGAGAGTGTTTTCAGAGTTGGGTTCCATGTAAAATTCAAATGGTGCTCCTCAGCCATGCTTCTTCATACTCTCTTAGTTCATTTCCACTATCACTACAAACTCCAAAATTGAAGATTAAATATCAAAAGTTGCTCAGGGAGCAGAAGGAATGAAGCCTGATTTCCTGCAAGCTTCTAGGCATTTTATTTCTGTCACCTAAACTACTTCCTTCACTACAACTACCATGGCTTTCTCTTGTAGTTGTACAGCTCCTCTTCAGTAAGAGACAGTGCTGATATTTGCTCTGCCAGCTGACTGCTGTTGCCAAAAAGTGCAACACACTGTCTTCATGGTTTCCCCTCCATGGCATTATTTGCACAATCTCTTTCCTCTGCTTGATCATAAAGCTTGTTCAGAACTTCTTTACATTTAAAACTGTAGCTTCCTCTTCAAACTTGGTCAGAAATAACAAATTCAGAAATATTATATCCATACGAAGCCAGAGTAATAAACTCCAGTGTCTACTTCTACTTTAATTCAGAAAAGAAGTAGGTCTGTTGTAATTCAGGAACAGTCCCATTGAGTTTTATAGCAATAAAGGACAATTCACATGCTATAATACTGCTTCAGTATGTGCCAAGATACCTCTTGCCATTCTAATGAAGACTCTTGCTGTCATAAGTTACAGAGAACTCTGTATTATCTTGTCCCTTCAGGCTTTAAGCAGAGTAAGTATCTAATCTACACAGATTCTTGCAAAACAAAATATTAATGTTGGAGTCAAAGCTTGATGTTTGATGGGTAATTTAAAAATAGGAAAAAAGAAAAAGGAAGGTCTCAGGAACATATATGAGTCAGGTATAATGTATTTGTGTTGCATGATATATTTCTACCTTTACTGCAACGTATCTGATTACACAGATCTGAAGGCCAAACTTCCTTACCCATAACTTCTCAAATACTGGCTCTTATTCATGGGTCTTAATGTCTATTCATGAGAAAATCCCTAAAAGACATTTGGATTCTCAATTCAGTGCATTAAAGTTAGTTGCCATCAGATGCTGGTAAAGTCACTGCTGTGATTATATGAATTGGTCAGTATGGTGTCTGTGAGTCTTGACATACATACAGGAATTGCTGCATGAAAGGTTGAGGTCTCTCCCCTGGGGTCATGCAATTGCAAATGTCTTTCTGGCCTTCAGAGCAAGAAAGCTGCTGCCTGTAAATGACAGGTTATTGTAAAAAGCAAGAGGACAGTGCAGCATTTTTGGCCAGTGTGTCCAGGGAAGTCAGAGAAAGGCCTGGTGCGTTGAATGTGCAGCTGGTGCATGCAACCTAGGCTATGGCATCTTACAGCACAAAAGTTAGTGTATGTCACTTCACTGACATGCCAGCCATTTGTCACAAAACTGTCCATTGGCAGGAGTCTGTATCAACAGGGTTTGCAATGTGCCCAGGCTATTTGATAGATAGCTCATCCATGGAGGAAGGCTAAGCTGAGGGGATATTTTATTTCTCATACCATGCTGGTTGTGGCTCTCTGCTGTATTCTGCACCTGGTAAAGAAGCCCACTGCATGATGGAAAGGTAACAAGTTATATCTGGTAGCATGATTCAAAGAATTAAAGGTGACTAATGCGGGCTTGTTAGAGGAGGAGATGGGTAACTTTGCCTTCCAGCATAAGTGCAAGTAGTGCCTCCTATAGTAGAAAAGCAATACTCTGCATTAGCTGCTCTTTTCTTCAGCTGCACAGAGGAATGCAGACACCTCCTTGGGACAGTGACTTTTATCATTATTGTCATCAAACTCATATCCAAATAATTTCACTGCCTGTTAATCTGTCATCATGCATTGGCAGCAAGATATATTATCTCAATATTTACTATATTCCCTGCTACTATTTTTTTGTGCTGATGGTAACATATGCTGTTCCCTTTTATGAAAGCTCATTGAGGATAATCCAGCAAAACTCCCACTGAAGCCAAGACTTTGTGTGTCCAGAGAGAGCAGGAGTATTGTCAGTAATTTCCCCTGTCAGACTCCATTGTAAGAAAATGGAAAGGTGACTTACTGTAGTCCTAGAGAGCAGCTCGAAAAATGACATACTCCAAAAAATGGAGAAAATAAATCCAGCAAGAAGGTGAAAAGCTTGTCTGGTTGAAAACTTTCTTAGCTCTTTGTCCAGCATGCATGGCTATGGTTTTTAGCTTCCTTTGTTCAGTTCTATTTCTATTTTGACAACTCTGTCTTGATAACTTCTTAAATTACTGTTAAACTCCACGAGCAATGACATAGGATATAAGAACACTTTGGTTAACACTTTTGTTACTTTTTTACATTTTCTAATTAGTTTTTTGAAGATATATTTTGTGCTGCAAAATTCCTTGAATACCTGTTTCTTTAAATGAAGTCTCCTGCTAGTTAACACCATTATTAGAGCTTTGTCTACATCTAACCCAGGCTAGTTATTTCTCTTTCCCATTCCTCTTGCTTCATCTTCACTGCAGTAACCTTTATTTGTTAGATTTAATCAATTTTGGGTCACAGGTGAAGTGACAGAGCAGTTTCACTTTAAAGTACTCAGAGACAATAATGTCTTGGTTTTGGCTGGTGTAGAGTTAATTTTCTTCCTAGTAGCAAGTATAGTACTGTGTTTTGGAATTAGGATGAGAATAATATTGGTAACACATTGGTGTTTTGTTGATGAGCAGTGCTTACACTAAGTCAAGGACTTTTCAGCTTCTCATGCTACCCTGCCACCAAGAAGGCTGGAAGTGCACAAGAAGCTGGGACAGGACACAGCCAGGACAGCTGACCCAAACTGCCCAAAGGGATATTCCATACCATATGCTGAAAAAAAACTGGGGAGAATTGGCCGGGGGGGGGCAGCCACTGCTTGGGAACTGGCTGGGTATTGGTCAGTGGGTGATGAGAAATTCCATTGTGCATCACTTGTTTTCTATATTCTTTTATCATAACCATTATTAATTTCTTCCTTTTCTGTCCTATTAAATTGTCTTTATCTCAACCAACGAGTTTTACTTTTTTTCCCATTCTCTCCCCCATTCCACTGTGAATGTTTGTGTGGTGTTTAGCTGCCCAATGTGGGGCTCGAAGGGTTGAGATAACAATAGATCTGACTGGAGAGTGTTAAAACACATTTGTTACAAGCATTCATTACTAGGTTTATAGTTGCTGGTCACAATGTTGGTTTATTTGCTCTCAGAGTTGTTGTGCTTGTTCTCAGAGTTGTGTTATGTTACACCTTACTTGCTGTATATGTTCCCCGTTGTGCTGTTTATCATCTCTAGGGACTGGATTAAAGTTATCATTTTCCTGTATTGTGTAACACTGGTCTATGATATGATAAAATTACTGTTTGTGAGACTAATCTGGTATTTGTACTCAGCATTGTCGTCATCTCCGTACTTTGGGAACCATCTCTTGGAAACTATTAGTTATTACACTCTTTACTGTTTTTCCTTGGAGAGCCAATTTATGGGGGAGACAAAGGGGAACACTTTCTCCTTCCTTCACTTTGCTCTTCTCCTCCAGGCTAGTTACAATAGCTCTTGAGAATTTTGAATATCCTTGGGATGTTCAAACCAGCATGTTCCTATTGCTATGTCTCCTGAATGTGTTTCAGGTCTTGTTTAAGATAAAACAAGTATTTAAGAATACTACACAGAGATCTGCCCAGAGGCTGGATAGTTGTGAGTGGCAGGGTGTGTGGGATAATATGGCAGTGGACACATCTGATGTTTTGGAACTTCACCCCTGAACAAGTGCAGAATCCTGAAAAACTAGTAATATATTTGAAAAAAGTATGCTGTCACCCTGGCAACTCCAGAGAGACACAAGTCACTGCAACGTGTTGGGGCCTGGCCCATGACTACCAAGTCCTGTTCAACACTAGTCAGTACCCTCAAAAGGAAGAGAAGGTCTCTGGATCTGACAACCATACGATAGGCTACTCCAACCTTGGCAACAGGCACTGCAGCTGAACCAGAGAACCAGGCCATGCCAGTATCAGTCACAAGAAGAAATACTGGATGCCAAAATCAGCTCATTTAGTACAGGAAGAAATTCTTACTAAGAAGGGGAAGGAGGAAGAAGTGGATGAGACAGGCTACTCCAAAGAAGGGCCATCACAAGAAGAGGATGAAAAGGCAGAACTCATAAACCCAATCCCTATCCCTCAGAGAGCTGCAAGATATGCAAAAAGATTCCGTCCATCATCCAGGCGAGCACACTGTCACCTGGCTGCTCCAATGCTGGGATAATGGGTCCAGTATCCTGAACAAAAGGGTAGGGAAGCCGAGCAACTGGGATCTTTTTCTAGGGAAGAGGGCATTGAAAAGCGATTGGAAAAGGGGTACAAGCCCTCAGCCTCTGGAGGCGATGGCTGTCAGCCCTTCAAGGAATATAGTATATGTCACCCGGTTAAGTGGGCTGCCGTAGAGAGAGGTATCCAGTACCCGAGGGAATTAGCTATGCTGGAGGTGATTTATGATGACCTGAACAGCAGGCAGTTATCCAAAGATCCAGCTGAAGTCAAGTGTACACAACCAACTTGGTAGAAGCTTGTACAGAGCACACCATCATCATATGCCAACTCATTGGAAGTAATGACCTGTAAAGATAGAGAGGGACAAATGATGGATGAATTGGCTGGTCAACTCCAGCAATATGAAGAAAGTCTCTCTTCCTCCCTGTAGGCCTGCATCTTAGCTGTAGAGAAACTGCTGTGGGAGTTCCATCAACTTGAGGAGGATATGCCCTACTCCCCACCCGCATGGACCAGTATCTCAGCTATCAGGACCAAGCATCCCTCTGCTCAACAGCGAGGATATAGTATGGTGTTGATAGAAAGTACTACACAAAATGCAACTTCCCACACAGAGCTTTAATCCTCAATGGAAAAACAAACAAACAAGCCCCCAAAACAGTGTAGTCTGTTCACTAAGCTGTTCATCAGACTTTATCGATGGGTCTCCTGTAACAAAATCATGACTTCAGTTACATTAGTGGGAAAGTTCCATAAACTGAGAGGTAGGATCTACCAATGGTCTTGGTGCAGCTGATGTAAATGCCTGTTTCAAAGTCTGTTAAACCCAGTGCTGGTTTGTTACTGCTTCAGATGATTTAAATGCCCAGAGAGACCATTCTTCATCATCAAATCTGATCTACGTAGCCAAACGCCCATAATTTCTTTCTGGAATACTTTTAATTTTTGGAACTGGAAACTATTGTTAGGATGGTTTACCAGCTTCAGCGAATACACCACTTAGTGGCTTGTTGCAACAGCTAACCAGTTAGCATCGACAAGCAGTCCCCCAAATGGAAAGAAAAGATCTCAATAGAGACAGACATTTAGTTCAGTGAATTGGTGCTGAATGGAAAGGCTGATAGTTGCAGAGTGTTTTGCTGGTTCCAACTTGTTACTAGCATGTTTGACCCAAGTAGTTAACAGCAGTGGTGAGATACTGGCAGCTTTGCAACTGCTACTTAGTTGCATTCCAGCATCAACAGTGATTTTGTTAACAGAAGACTTTTTCCAAAAGACTTTGCCAAATGGCTTGCTTTGAACAGCTAAACTGTATAAGCAGCTTCATTTAAATAAAGGTGGGCATAATAAGTTAAGTGAAAAATCAAAGAAATTGAATTGTTCAAGTAGATCTATAAAAACAATGTGTCAGAAGATCAAACTGTGCCTCCTTCAAGGAAAAGCTGCAGCAGTTTTTTTTCCTGGTTTTCTTGCTTATAAATTCTTAATTTTCCTTAATGATTAAAACCTTGCTTCATTGCAAAAAGGGTTGTTTTATGAATGGAAAATTTAAACACATGAAGACAAATGTGTAGTTCCTCCAAACAATTAGGGGTTTTTTGAGAACCCATGTTTTCTGTCCTAATGTATCCAAGTCTTTCTGCCAATCAATTGCTCTGATGCACAAACAAGCACATACTCTTTAACTGTAAGGCCTACATCAAAGAAAATATTTACATGACATGGCATAAAACTGAAATGATTCACCAGCAAATGTCCTAGTCTTGTGTCAGTCTGCAATCAGTAGTTGCACTGATCCTGAAATTGGAGAGACAAAAGATTGTTTATGTTCTTGCTGGTAGGAAGAAGGAGAGAATCTAAATGACTCACATGGAAAGAAACGAATGTCCAATGAGCCTTAGTTCTCTAAAGAACTGGAATTGCACCCAGATATATACACAGAATTTAGTCCCCTTCTCTTCTGTCTAGTAGCTTCATCTCTGAATGCTTTGTTGGCCCATTCACAATGGTGACGGGCAGCTTTAATTAAGACATTAAACTTGAAGTTGTTCTAATTATTGGGTTCTAATCTAAACTGGATTTTTTTCCCCGGTTCCATCTTATTTTGTAATTGATTGTTTCCTGCAATGTAATCTAACAACACTTCCTTGCAATACAAGTGGTGTTGGCTGGCTAAGTAAATTTTCCATTATTCTGTACAGGTGGATGTCCTACAGGCTTGATCTTTCTTCAGCAATCACATTGACTGTTTTTTCATCAGTACGCTGATTGTGATCACAGAATCACAGAATAGCAAGGGTTGGAAGGGACCTCAGGAGATCATCTAGTCCAAACCCCCTGCTAAAGCAGGTTCTTTTAGAGCAAATTGCACAGGACTTCTTCCAGGTGGGCTTTGAATATCTCCAGAGGAGACTCCACAACCCCCCTGGGCAGCCTGTTCCAGTGCTCTGTTACCCTCAAAGTAAAGAAGTTCTTCCACATATTCAGCTGGAACCTCTTATGTTTCAGTTTGTACCCATTGTTCCTTGTCCTGTCACTGAACACCTCTGAGAACAGTCTGGCTCTGTCCTCATGACGTCCACCCTTGAGATATTTGTATGTGTTGATGAGATCCCCTCTCAGTCTTCTCTTCAGAGATGGGAGAGGGTTCTCCCTCACACAAATGGGAAAGACTTTAGGATACTTCCTGGCAGTCCTCTTCACAGATGCCTCCCAAACATTTCTATTTCTTTGCAGTCACCACTACTCTTACTGTAATCACTACTGTTCTTATCCCTCTGCAGCTACAAATAATAAGTGTGAAGAACAAGCATAAAAATCCTCTTTTCCCCTACATCACAAAAGACAGTAGAAAATAGTGTGGCCTTAGTATTAATTAACATTAATAATCTCTGGCATATCTGTGCAGCAACAAACTGGGAAGCTGAAAGCAAGACAACAACCTTGAAGCCTATCCTGTGGTTGAAGGGCCTTTAGCTACCTATTATGTGGTATTTGCTTCCTGTGTATATCCACACTACAGCTGCAAATGGATCATTGTGCCCATCTGGTTAATTCCAGCAGTGAAGGATTCAATGGAAGTTGCATGAATCTCCTATGTACTCCCCCATCTACCCTCAGCTGCTGAATTCTTGCTGCCATGTTTAGTGCAAGCTAGTTCGATAAAGTTGCTTTAACCTGCTTAGAATCTAGCACATGAGCATCACACTGCCTCTCTGGCATGCAGGGCTATTTGTTATCAGGCAAACAGTTACAGGATAAAGAAAGAGCACGCCTTTGGCTTAGGTCTTATAATCAGGCATGTTTTACATCCTTAAAGATCCATGGTCACTGTATCACAGAATGGTTCAGGTTGGAATGAACCTTGAGATCATCTGGTCCAATCCCCCTACTCAAGCAGGGTCACCTAGAACCAACTGCCCAGGACCATGTCCAGGCAGCTTTTGAATACCTCAAAGGATGGAGACTCCACAACTTCCCTGGACAACCTGTGCCAGTGCTCACCTTTACAGTGAAAAAGTGTTTCCTGATGTTCAGGAGGAACCTCCTGTGTTTCAGTTTGTGCCCATTGCCTCTGGTCCTGTCACTGGGTAGCAATGAAAAGAATCTGGCTCTGTCTTCCTTACATCCTCCCTTCAGGTTTTCATATAAATTAAGAAGTTTCCTCCTGAATCTTCTCTTCTCCAGGCTGAATAATCCTAGCTCTTTCAGCCTTTCCTCATAGGAGAGTTACTCCGGTCATTTTAGTGGTGCTTTGTTGGACTCTCTCCAGTATGTCATGTCTCTCCTATACTGTGGAGCACAGAACTGCACACAGCACTCCATGTGTGTCTCACCAGTGCTAAGCAAGATCAGCCCTCATGACGTGCTTGCAACAGTCCTCCTAATGCAGCCCAGAAGGCTGTTGATCTTTGCTGCAAGGGCCCATTGCTGGTTCATGTTCAACATCATGGTCACCAGGACCCCAAGCTCCTTTTCTGCCAAGCTGATTTCCAGCTGGTCAGCCCCCACAGTCTTTGTGTATCTCCCCTGACTGGAGATACTTCTGACTCTGCTCAGTTTATAACCATTTTAAACAATCAGTGCTTTTCATTTTGGAATAGTCCCTTCCTCCAAAATTTTTCGACCTACTCATTCACATTGTTTGCATTATGGTTCTAGTTAGTAAGAACCATTGTGTGAATAAATTTCTGTGTAAGCATTTGTACCTTTAAAGGCCACTCTCACTATGGCCTGATAATCATGCTTACATCCTTGCACAGTGCTAATTTCCCCCATTAAGATTGCAGGCTTTGTAACAAATTTAAATTGCAAACAAAGCAAAGTGTTCACGAAAAGTGCATTAGCTTCATAAGCTAGAAATACAGAAATTGAATATGTGACGTGCAAATTATGGAACTACAAGTGCCTTCCAAATTAAGCCACTAATCTGTAATGTAAACACAGTAAAATATTGCAAAAACCATTCTTCAAGTGTAGCATGAAAATGCTGTATGGCTGCTGCATAAAAGGCTTTATTTCTCGTTGTGCATCATGAAAACAGGAAATAGAGTTGATAAGGCTGGCGAATCCTCTGCAAGGAATCAAACGCCTGACAATAATTTTGTATGTTGTTTGTGATTCCTTCTCTTCTGCTGTGGAACTTTCATCGATCTTTGCATGAAAACCAAGAAGTTGCATGCCACACTTTACTCCATTTTGTTAATTTGGTAAACACAAAATTATTTCCAAAGTTCTTTTTAAGTCAATTTTAAACAAATCTTTTCATAACCACTGAAGGACCTCTCCTCTGAATTGGTTGTGATCTCCTGTTTGCTGAGACACAGACTTTCTGCTTGGCCTCCACCCACACAGAATTGGTCACTGCACTCAAAACTCCCATCTTTTTGGACTTCATGCTGTGAGGACAAGATCCTCTAGAGCTCCAAATAATGGACAATATGTAGTTATCATATTCTATTAGGTTCAAGACTGTTCAGGATCCTAACAATATGGTGAAACCTCTCCTGTTCATCCTGTACATCCTATATGTGTTCCCTCATTCATGACCAAGATACTGCACAGACCCTACAGCCCTACATCCTGGTGGGAGAGAAGTAGATGTCCCTTTTCTTTCCCTTCTGGCCTTCTTTTACTTCAGTTGGGAAATGAAGCTGTTACTAGTAAAAACAGTGACAGGCAACACTGCCTGGATGAAACTAAGGCACTGACAATCCTCCAGGTATTCAGGCAGAGGAAGAAAGCATCTGTGAAATGGACTGGCTGCGTAGAGAACTACACGAGGAAGTTTTCTCCTCTTATGCCTGTAGTTGGGCCATAGCAACAACTTAAGCTAAGAAATGGTGACAATTTGAATGCTGTTTCCTTCCCACAGCAGAAAGAGAAGAGAAATAATGGTAGAATTTTCCATTTTGATCTGAGATCTGAATGATTTGAGATCATTAGTAGGTACTCTTGGCACTCCAGAATGTCCCATGTCACAGTCAATAGAATTATTTTGTTACTATTTCAAAAAAGAAGTGCAAAACATTTAAAATTAAATATGAAAATACTTCAAAAACTCAGGATGATATATTTCTCATGGAAATTCAATTTGATCAATTTTGATCGCATCAGAATTTAAATCCTAACTTTGAAACAATCTTTTAATGCCTAACTGTAAATTTGAGCAGGCTTATTCAAAATTAACCTGAGTGAATATCCATAACAGAAGTTATCTAAACTCAGATTGTATGTTATTTTGTCTACATGGCTCCATTTTCTGCAGAAAAAAATATTTCATTTAAGAGATCTGATACAAAGCTCATTCACATTAATGGGTGATTCTCTCTGATTCATATGGTTTTGGGTTCAGGTATGGAAGGATTTGCCATATCCTTAATGGGCTGAACAACTGATTAACAGAGCAATGCTATGGAATGAAAGAATATAGCAAAACAGAATGATGCTTTACTTTCACTTCTGGAACAAGTACATCTGTGGAAATGCTATGGCAGTGATTCATTATTGTTCCAATGCACAGAGAAGCCATAGAACCACTGCTTAGCTTAGAAACATTTACTTTCTTCACAGGTAATTCTTGTTAGCACTTGGAGTACCAGCGAATTACACATAGAATTAAAATAGTCAAATCTGTGTAGCTGCAGTAGATGGAAGGTGATTCACTAGACTACAAAGAATTACACAGTGGAAGAACGTCCTTAATTAATCTGTTTTAAAAAACCAGGACTGTATCACACCCTTCATAGTAAGTAGTATCTGACTGCTGCCTCCTTTTATCAAATACAATTGTGGGTCCAAACGATGCGTTTTGGAAAATCAAATGTTGTGCCAGTACTTGGAGAATTGGATTCTCTATTGAAGACCTTTTACAACTTACCATTAATACAGTAGTACTGCTGAAGGCCCCTTGCAGAATGTGTAGGATAAATTGCAAGATAGTCTGAGCAACTATACTAGGTCACATCAAAGTTCCCTGTAGCCCAATATGCTGTTTCTGATGGGGCCTGAGAGGAAATAATGAGGTAAGCATTTGCGGGAGTTCCCCTAACTGATCTCAGTCACCAGTTTTAATAAGCATTTCAGCTGCTAGCCTTGCTAGAAAGTAAGACATCTGTACGATGATTTCTCCTGTCTATGCAAAAGTAAATGTTGAAGCTGCTTTCTATTAAAGTACAGTCATGTCTTATTTAATTAATTTATATTCATATGAAAATATATGCCAAAAATTTTCTGGATAGCATGGGGACTCCTTTCTGCTGACATGGCTTGAACATGAAGGTAGACAATGTCTTTGTCTAAAATACACTTGTGTGTTCAATGTACATTTTTGGAAGATCAGTCATCTACAGAAATGTGTGCCTGAACAGAGAGATGATTGAATACCTAAGATGTGGCAACTACAGATATCTGTGAGTAAGGTTAGAAGACGGACAGACACTCCTTTGAGGGAAACGGGACTTCAAAAACAGCTAAGGGAGCAGAACACAAACTGTATTAAATTGCAGTGAGACTTGCACTGCTAAATCATAAAGGATTGATATGTTTGCACAATTACGGACATCTGCTTTTCAATATCTTTTTCCAACTTTTTATTTTTCTGGCAATTATAAAGCTTCTTGAATGTGGACATTAAGTACAGTGATCATCTTATAACAATCAATTTGCTTTTAATTTCTGAACAGGTTTTACAGACTCAATGTAATCCGAGCATTTTAAAGCTTTTCCCTTGGAACACATCATCATTACATTCATTAAAATATCCCTGTGGAGTCAGCTTTTATCAAGTAAATTATACGGAGAATCATCCATTTGGCACTTCACAACTTTTGATCATACATTTCTCCATTCAGCATTGTTAGGAAGAATTTATAGGTATTATGTAAGATTGTGCTTCACCCAGCTGCTCTTTGATAAAATAGATTGAGTGATTGCCACGTAAAAAGAAACTGTACTCAAGTTAAAGAAAAGAGGGATGTGGATCTTAAAATTTTTTAGTGAGCTTAGAATACAGTACATACTGTCTGCTTTCTAATTGCTCAGAGAGTAACAGAATAAAGGTTTATGAAGAGTTTGTCCAGGTGTATGATGAGAAAAACTACTCAAGATTTTGCTTGTCTTTGAAAGTCTTCATTGCATATAGAATCATAGAATCATAGAATGTTTTAGGTTGGAAGGGACCCCTAGAGGTCATCTAGTCCAACCCCTCTGCAGTGAGCAGGGACACCACTAACTAGATCAGGTTGCTCAGAGCCCCATCCAACCTGACCTTGAATGTTTCCAGGGATGGGGCTTCCACCACCTCTCTGGGCAACCTGTTCCAGTGTTTCACCACCCTCGTTGTAAAGAATTTCCTCCTTATATCCAGTCTAAACCTACCCTGCTTCAGTTTAAAACCATTACCCCTTGTCCTGTCACAGCTGGCCCTACTAAAAAGATTTTCCCCATCTTTCCTATAGGCCCCCTTTAGATACTGAAAGGCCGTAATCAGGTCTCCCTGCAGCCTTCTCTTCTCCAGACTGAACAACCCCAACTCCCTCAGCCTGTCCTCATAGGAGAGGTGCTCCAGCCCTCGGATCATTTTTGTAGCCCTCCTCTGGAACCGCTCCAACAGGTCCATGTCCTTCTTGTGCTGAGGGCTCCAGAGCTGGTGATTCTATGATACTATGATTCTATCTGAAGTGCTGCTGTCTCATGGGAAGCTGTGAAAAACACTCTACTTGGAGAATGCAGTATATAGCTGTTATTTTCTACCTTCTCTGAATTTTCTCAGATGACACTGGAAAAAATATAGGACTTCTGTTTCCCTCTAGTCCATCTACTCCTACCTGGAATGGGAAGTCTTTTACATTAACTTCCTAGTTAAATATACAGCACCAAGTGGGAGGTATGGGTGAGAATTTTAGTAAATGCTGGTGAAAAGGAGGCAGCTGCAGGAACAGAAAATTAACTCCAAGGAATAGGGATCCTGGTTTTATACAAATGGTTCTATTAATAAGGAATGAATAAAAAACCCACATAAAATCATAATTTATATAAAAGTTCTCTAAATAAAATGGTTTTATTGCTTGAGATGTTAGCAACTCTTCAGTGCTTGATGCCTCCACATATGGGTATCAGTGTAGTATTATAGCTATTATAGTATTTTCAATAGCCATAACACAGGAAGTGATCGTTCTGATTACATCAGTGGGCTTTAGCATAATTTGCTGAGACAGACACAGAAATATGCTTGACTGCAAACAATCCTTTGAAGACTCAATAATTCACTATTAAGTCTAGTATTACCAAAAAGGAGGTAGTAAAACAGCATGATACAGTATGCTAAGTGATTGCAAAGACATTTGAGGAGGTAACTTCTAAACACCTTAGACACTGCTTCGGTACAATTCTGCCATCCTTAGTCATGCTGAGCAGTATTTTATTCCGCTAATAGCCCTAATCTGTTCAGTGGGACTCTACAAAATAAGGCAAAACTCAGTGTGAGCCAACATGGCAAAAATGGGTCCATGCTTCACTGTGTTTATCTGTTTGCATGCTTATTTGTACTTACTTGCAGAAATGATTTGTTGATACTGTCTTTTTGATCCAAAAATACAAAATTAAACCTGAGTGTATTTTTCAATAACCTGCTTCTTCTACTGGGATTTCTTTGCATCATGAGCTACAGGATTGCAGTCTGACTAGATATCCATATGATCTTCATCAGTCTGGTGTTTAAGAACTGAATAGTATGAATTCCTTAAAAAGAAAGGAGTATTGTTCTCACTTTATAGCCAAGGCGCTGAGGCACACATTAGATGAAAGATTTGAAAAATAAAAAAGTTGAGGTAAGGGGAAAGGCTAGTGTCCTACATGGAGGTATTCCACCTGCCGTGGTGCAGGGTGTGGGCAGACCTAGAGCAAAAGATGTTGCATATGGCTGCATGGATGTGCATCTCTCTGCAGCACTGTGCATAAGAAATGCTGGAATGTGGGAGTGGAAAGGTACTAGTCAGATACAAACTACAATTAACAAGGCAAAAAAGAGAAAGAATAATTGAAGTTGTTTAGGAGAGATACTTCTGGAGATGCTCTGTCACTTAAATGAAAAATGAAAGGAAATGCAACTCACTGAAAGGGTAGGGGAACACTCTCAGTGAATTGGATGGAGCAAAGATTGGAAACAAATGGTGGAAGGAAAAGTGCTACATAACTTTGTGTGTAGTTTTTTTACAGGGTGCTTCTGAGTTCTTCAGTACATTCATACCAATGCAGCCAAAGTAAGATCTTTTCTATGCTGTACCAGTGTAGAAATTAAAATTAATTGAATTTTATTTATTAAATATTTTTCCTAATTAACTTGACCTGTTATTAAACTACATGCTCTTTTTCTGTGCTGCCATGGGTATACTGTTGGTATTCATGCTAGCTACTCTAAAGGCATCTGATATACCTGCATTTCAGCTGAGTATCTTATCAGAATTTGTGGTAGGCTTGCTGAAATTCAGGACACCATCTGAAATCCTTAGATTTGAGTTCTTTTACTTCTTTTTTATTGCCAAACCTACCTGAAGAGACCTAATTAGCAGGCTAAACTTCGGAAGGTGTCTCCTTATAGGGATGTTCAAGGTGGTAACTTTGAGGACAACTTCAGACGAATAAAGGAGTGCTTTGTACCTAGATACCTCAGCTTGTAATATGACCAAAATGTGAGCAATATTTCAGAAAGGACAGTAATGGCCAGCTGGGTGGTCTCCTTTGGGATTGTGTGAGGAAGGGCTTCAGCACTGGTCTGGTAATTTGAGTTTCTTGCTTTTATATATGCTTGACACATTTTGTTGACTTTACAACGGGTGAAGAAGTGCCTGTTAGAGAGTTCACAGGGAGTTATTTTGTATTTCTCAGAGCTGAAATCAAATAGTTTCTGAATATGGCCTTAAGCTGTTCTTTGTCATTTTCCCTAAAAGGACCTTTAGGAATTTTGAACCTAGAATTGGTTGCTACAATCAAGAATTGCTGAGGAGCTCTACCTAAAATAATACATTGTTACGGTGTAGCAGGATTGTGCAAATTAGTGTTTGTAAAACGTTTGCAGCGCTGTGGATGAGGGGACCAGTATAAGCCCAAAGTATTACTAGTATTCGTTCTACAGAGGGCTTTGCACCCTGACAATCATTGATGCCTGGCTCTTCCAGTTTTTCATTTTTTCTTTCTTTTTTGCTCTTCTTTTCATAGAATCCTATTTAGAATGGCATTAGCCCAGGCCCTGAATTGACTGATAATTTACAGGCATTTCAAAGTAAAGGCTTTTTTCCATACCCAGGAACATTGTGCATATCATTGGTTACTTTCTGTAATATAGCAGCACTATCTCACAGTAATGGTAGATCAGTCTTTGTTTGAATAAATCCGCGAGGATCATCGAGGAATGAAACTGGCATCTGGAATTTATCTTCTGCAAGTACTCTTAAGATGGGGACAACACAGCAGGAACATAGCGAAGGCTAAGTAAGAGAAATAGTATGAGCAAGTGAATCCAACAACTCAGTTCTTTCTTCCTCTGAAGAACAGCCCTAAATATATGATTTCAAAAGAAATTTGATCTATGAAAAGAACCCTTTGGCTGTACAGAGGTCTTACCACTAATATTTACTTCCTGGGCACACAAACTACAGGCAGCTCCATGTTACCTGCTTGCTGTTATCAATCTAGCAGCCACGTTTGCTTAAGTTTTCACCTGTATCTTGACTGACATACTTGGCAGTGGATGTTGTACTCCATTAAAGCCCTGCCAAAATCAGTAGGTACTGTTGGAGTTAAGGTACCTTTGTTATACTTAAGCACGTGTGTAGTTTTAAGCATGTGAATGAGACCATTGACCTTAACGGGATCAAAAAGGGACGAGAATGTTTTCTAGCTGACAAGTAGGTTACAAAAAAGAAGCTAATTTTAGAATCAGTTTGGGAAGGCAAGTAATTCTGGTAATGGCTATGACAAACTCTAATTAGCACCTGTGAGGAATTAGAAGAGATTTGTAGAATAATATTTCATACACTGTTCAAACTTTAAATAACAATTTGTTCTGAGTAGAATTATAAATAAGTTTTTGCTTCTCATTAATTTTCTACTTGTTTACTAAAGCCATTGTTCAAGTGTAGAGCAGAAAGAAACCATTAGAAACTGTTTATACTCTGCAAATTATACCAGAAATTATAAGGGAAATGTACCATTTTCAAAATCTTTCTACTTAGGATGCTCTTGGTGTGAATGAAAAAGGTTAGATTAATTTTAGATATCTACAATTAACTACAGTAAACAGACTACTATGTTTGTTCAGCCAGTTGCCTTTTAATCTTTATCAGGCTCACAGAACTCAAAACTCATTTAGATATTAAAATGTATGTCTTGCTTTAACTTCTGCTTTGATCAGATGACACTTTTGCTGCAGAATTTAAGAAATCTCCAGGTAAGGGGGAGTTTAAATATGAGTTTAAAACTCTATCTCATTTTAAAAGTTAATTCTGCAGCTTAATGTTTTGCAAAGTTGCTCCTTTGCATTCACATGGACAAAGAATGTAGCATGGTTTATGCACTTCCAATTGGAATATATAGCCCTTGAAATCCTGATTTTCTTTTTCCTTCTCACAACAGGAAATTTCTGGAAGAAAGTCACTGAATTTTCTGATGTTGCTGAAAATCCCATGGAAAGCAGAATTGAGTCATTTTACATTGGTTCACTTGGGGGGGCTGCGGGAGGCAGACAGGTGTGGACATGAGCTTCACCAGGGATCTCTAACATGAAACCACTCATATCATCAGTATTGTAACTACAGCAGGACAAAGAAACCCACTCACTCACCCAAACAAAAAATCAACAGTCCCTCCAACCCTCAACATTATTATAACCTAGACTAGAGAATAACAAATAAATGTTTTAATTAAAATCCTCCTTCAAAGCAGTCTGAAAATCACAGGCTATGGGTAGAAATGACTGGTATCCATTACCACACTATTTTACAGATGGGCATTCAGTTATAATGACACTTTGTCTTGATTTTGGCTGGAATAGAGTTAATTTTCTTTCTAGTATAGTGCTGTGTTTTGGATTTAGTATGAGAAGTATGTTGATAACACACTGATGGTTTAGTTGTTGCTAACTAGTGCCTAGACTAGTAAAGGACCCTTTTTTTTTAATTTTACATGCCCTGCCAGGTGCACAAGAAGCTGGGGGGACACAGCCAGGACAGCTGACCCCAGCTGTCCAAAGGGGTATTCCAGACCATATGACGTCATGCTCAGTTGATAAACTTGGGAGAGTTGACCAGGGAACAGCGATTGCTACTCGGGGATGGGATGGGCATCGGTCAGTGGGTGGTGAGGAATTTCATTGTGCATCACTTGTTTTGTATATTCCCTATATTCTATTATCATTATTAATATTTTCCCCTACTGTTTTATTAAACTGTCTATATCTCAACCCATGGGTTTTACTTTTTTCCCGATTCTCTCTCCCATCCCACTGAAAGAGGGGGACGGTGTGAGTGGTTGTGTGGTGTTCAGACTACACACTCCAAGAACTCCAAGAGGTTAAATCCCAACATATGTGGGAGAAAGGTGGGGAAGGGAAAGGAAGTGATTTTGACAAAACAAGCCAAGAAATGTTTTTTTCTGTATGAGGCTTCATCTTCTCTTTTGAATTTCAGCTGATCTAAACAATTTTCATCATAATTTCCAATTAATCAAGCATCCAGCACTTATCATCTCTAAACAGTCTTTCATTCTGAACACAAAAGAACATCTTTAGGAATGATTCAGCAGGTGATCTTAGTCAATTCTTGTGAGTAATCTCCTTTTCCCTCTGAATGAGAAAATCACTTTGAGCGGTACCAGCTGCCTTTATGGATGTGAGAAGACCATAATTCTTGCATTTCCAAGGTTTTGGCCTATATACTTTTTTCTACTTCCTACATACATTCTAATTCTTTGTTTTGTTGCATTTTTTGTTGGGTTTTTTATTATTATTAACTTGTTTTAATTCCTTTGGTGGTTTGCAGTTAATTTTGATTTTAGTTTGTATTGGATCTGTCCATCTGCTCCCCAGTGCACTCCAAATAAAGACAACTGAGCATCTTCTTACAATCACTGAAACTAAAGTATGCTATTAGCTTTCCCATCATGTAATAACAAAATACAATATGACTGATATGAGGAAATAAAAATTTTGTAACAGTATTCGGTCTGTGAGCTCTTAACTAGAGTTTGAAAATTTCATGAGACTAATTTTGAAGATGGGATATTATCAGAAGGTGAAGTGTTTTTCTCAGAGTTGAGAAAGAAGCAGTGACAGCATCAGGAACAGAAGGTGGGTCACATGAGTATTATCATCGTCTTACAAAAATAATGCCAGTTGTTGCTTTGCACCATTGAGCCCACAGGAAGCTTGCTATGGTAGGAAAAGAGCTATTTTGTACATTTAGAGAAAGTGCAGCAAAGTGCAATCGTTTTACTTTGACTTTTTGTAAAAACATGAAAACAAAAAAATACAATATTATAGAATTGTTCAAAAGAAAAAAAATGGTGCATCACCAGCCAAGTTGCTTCAACTGGAGAAAGGCAGTACTGTTATATCAGTTCACTTAGATGGGTTTGCTTTGCTGTGCTTTTTGCAGTCATATTTTATTATTTTTCAGATGTCTTTTACCTCTACATTTCATTGTTTTCATTCACGTTTAAACAGAAATGTATTAGTGAAGAATTTACCCTTAACAGATTTTTGACAGGTTAAGGTGGATACTAGCAGACACATTTTATTTCAGTGTTACTTTTCAGTTCAAAACTGCCCACTCAAATACTGTGGGGACTTCATTTTTGATCCTGGTCCTTTGTTGCTGCCACACCATCCTATACATTGTCTGTTCCCTCTCAGCCCTTTCTTTCTCCTCTTTTATACCTCCGGCTGCTGATGTGTTCTCCAGTTTCTTATCTACCCTTCAGGTTTCCTCACCTTATCATGCCTGCCTTATCTCATACCTTCTTACCACAACATTTTCGTTGCTCTCACCCTTGCAGCTTTTGAGATAGCTGTAGGAATGATTGGTTACCACATTTAATTGCTGTGTGTTTGTTATTCCTGGTGTTTGCCAGTGGAGCTGGACTGACCCAGTGTTATATTTGCATAAGCTCCAGGCTGTCTACAGCCACGGCCATCCTTTCTGGATGAAGTAGTCTTGTTGGAATACAAGGTTTTAGTAGCTAGAAACGATGGGATTAGCTGCATAGCAGTGGGAATGTTTCTTCCCTAGAAATCAAGTGCCTTCCTCACTGAAATAAATTTTACTTGCTCACACATCTGTAAAGCCTCAGTATTGCCCATGGCCACTAGTCTTTAGAATTACCACTTCCTGCATAATTTTTTTTTCTAGAGAAGATGAGACCCTGTTGTGAACAGATGATCAATGGCAAGAGTTGGGAATTTGCCCTGGGGGCTGTCCCCAGCTTGAAGGAAATTCATGGTAATGCTGGGCAGGTGTTTTTTCCCAGTCATTTGACTAACTCAGTCGTTATTTTAGCTCACTCTTGGCAACTCCTCCTTTGTGATTTTATTTGAGGGAAAACAGTATTTACTGAAAAGCCTCAAGTTCACAAGGTTTCACAAAAGAAACTGAAGCATATAGGCTGTCCTATTCTAAGGCTTCTAATAGCACAAATCTTTATATTTTATAGAAAAAACTGTACGAACCAAGTTTTTCTTAACAATTTTTTTTGTCACATTACAAGTTCTTTTTTCCAAACACAATAACCAATATTCCATCATTATAGTCTGAACTACTGATTAATATTCCTGCTGTAAGTTTAGTCTTTCTCCTCCTTTCTAAGAACAGGATTTAATTTTGACATGCACCTGCACTGCAAGTGAAGGTTGATTAACTTATATCTAGGGGTAAAGAAAAATGGAGGGTTGTAATTATAGTAAAGTTATAACAAGCTGAAATATTTTGTCACTGCAAAGAGACTGTCTAAGGGCTGCATTGGGAAACATTAATATTTAAAGATATTCTTCAGGACATTTCTAGCAGCTCAATGTGAAACATCTTTTTCTACTTAACACATAAATATTTTAAGATATAAATATTTTGCACACATAGAGAAACACCTTAACTCACTGTAGGAAAATCAAGAGTAAATGTCTTCCCATGATCACCACACTGCCAAACTATTGGATTTCTAGGAGAATCAACAGTTGAATCTAATTTAATTTCAGGTTCTAATGTAGCCTTGACTTTTAAAAAAATCACTCTTGAAAGTCATTATCTGGAGAGAGTCTGGAGCAAAATTAACAAACCTAAGAGGAGAAGATCTAACATGAAAGTAAAGAAAATTAAATAGGCAAATAATCTCTTGAGCAATGAGGTGTCTTTGATTATTTATTTATTTTAAGGAGTCATGATTGATTTTGGTAAGGCAGACAGTTTGTGGCAACTTGGGACACAAAGCATCAGTCACAAAGACCAAGTGGTCCGTAAGTTTTGAAATTCAGGCTTCTTTGTGTCCTATGTTGTCCTTCTTTAGGCTCTGCTACCTAGGAGGAAAGGGATGGCTGTGCCATGTATTTGACAATATCTGATCTGTATGCTTACTCCATGGGTTTCTTCCGATCAGTCTCTTTACAACTTTCATTTAAATAGCTGAAACACTGACAAGACTTGTCTATATAACCATTGGTTTTGTTATTGTTCATTAAATAACTCATTCAATCATATCCAGTTGTGGAACTTGATGCAGCCTTCATCAACACTGTAATTAGAAGGATAAGTTTACGTAGTTTGATGTTAGAGAACCAATCTTCATTATGTTTGCCTTATTAGCTTGTACTTGCCTGTATTCTGCACATAAAGCTTCCACTGGAAGAATAACCAACAATGAAATACAGGAGGTGGGGAACAGTACTTCAGGGAAGGATATAAGACTAGAGTGAGTCACAAGTTGAATGTAAGCCCTCAGTGTCATCTTTTGGATGATCTGGGAGAAATTGCAAATGCCATCTTGGGATGTAGAAATGGAAGTATAATGCAAACAGCATGGAATAATTTGCTATGGTTTGTTGATACATTAGTGCTAGGGTTTTTATGCTTATGGTCATCATCCTTCGAAAGATTTGGAATGATTGGTGGGAGAACAGCAATGAGAATGAACAGTGATCTAGAAAATATGACCCAAGAGGGGTGACTGTAGATGCTGGGATTTTCTCATCTAGATCAGAAAGAAAATCGGAGGAGGACATTTGCCTTCAGGTACTAAAAGAAAGCTTAGAAGAGTAAGAAAATTTCATCTTTTTCTGTGCTCATTCTGTGGAAGACATTGGCCAGGCTTAAAAATAGTGTTAGAAAAATGTCCTTCAATAATGACTGTGATAGATTTGGACAAAAGGATGGTTTAGGTGACATCTAAGTAGCCCATCCAGTCTTTTTTTAATATGGTTTCATTGCCTGAAAATTCAGAACTAAAACCAAGGTCTTTTTTTTACCCATCTGCACTATTAATGCTCTGTTGGTGCTCTCTTCCATGGTTTGAAGTGTCCTACGTTTGATCAGAGTAAGACCATAATTTTATTCACTTTCCATTTGCTCAGTACCAACAAAGAAAGTTTTGCAAAGATTGTGTTAGGTTTCCAATATTTAGTTTCACAGAATGCCTGGAGGATTTCCTCAGGACAGAAATAAGATTTGACAGATTTAGTGGAATTTCCCTGGGATAAGGGTAAGTATTTGACATCTCCCCATAGGTAATGGAACTGATCTTGACAAGGTGTTTACCATCAATTCTCTAGATGATTGCTTCAGCTCAGGATAGAAGTTTAGAAAAATAAATGTTACCCTTCTTCCAAAAAAAAAAAAAGAGGTCCTCCTTCATATTTATCTATTCAGTTTTCAGCCTGCTTTCTCTGTTTTAGAATCATAGAATGCTTTGGGTTGGAAGAAACCTTTAGAGGTCATCTAGTCCAACTTGAAAGACAAGAGTCTACATCACTTTTACCCCATCTGAATAGCTTATTATGGGATGTGCTACTGAAGGGCTATATAAATAATTAACCACAGCTGTATCATTGCATATTAGTGTGGAGGCTTATTCTTGTCAACTCAGGAGAAATGGCAAAGCTATGGAAAGTAATGCACTTGCCAACTTGAAAGTATTGGAGAAAGTCTGCTTGTATCTAAGTAGGAAAGTTCACTTCAGGTTGAAATCTTTTTAGATAAGAACAGTCAGTATGTCTCTAAGTAAGAAAAGTAATTGTTGTTACTATCACGTTTAACAGTGACAAATTCCATCTCAGAATACCTTCAGAATGATAGATCCAAACAATTGCCAAGCAATTCACAGTGGAGCTCCTCGGATCATTCTAGCCAGAAAGGAATGGCTAAACCCCCTGTTTTTAGATTTTACAAGGACCTGCTTGTTAGCAGCAGTGAAAATGGGGCTTGAAAAGAACTGAAATATCAATACTTTACAGTTATACACATGTCGTTGCACCTCTTTCTCATGTATTTTACATATTTTGAAAACTTTACAGTGGGGAGGGAAAAAGGACAAAAGTCTTCATGTCATGTATGTTATCAGTCATCTTCTGCAGCATGAACTATGCAAACCAGCTCTTTTACCCTTCTTCCAATCTTCAGAATTTGGGTTTTTTTTGTGTTCAGCTCATGTTATGCATGGGCGATGGTAGGACTCCCAAGGGCTGTTCTTATAAAAACTCATTCTTTTTTAATGGTCAGATTTAATTCATTAGAGATCCTTAAAGGATGCAATTTTGAGCACATGTATTTAGAGTTTATTCAGTTGCTGTAATGGAGCCAAAACCACTGATATTGTTTGTATTATGCTGTGGAAAATCATTTGATTTAACAACATCAAACTCAATTAGAAGCAATTAATTCTCACTATGATTTCAGTAACAGAAGTATATGAATATAATGAGAATATACTGAGAAGCTCTGAAAACCTGGCTAGCCATTATCAGTCAAATGCCTTTTAGTGTGGCAGTAACCATCTGGATTTCCCTAGTTACCCCTGTATGGTCTGCCTAAGTCTAGAAAGACTATTATCATTGATTAGTTTGGAAGCAAAGATAATTCATTCCCTTCCAGAAAGCCAGAAAGTGGTTAAAAGCTTTTAATAGCTCTTATAAAAAGATGAACAAAATAAGAGGCCACCATGAAAACATTGAATAAGTGGAGTTTTCAGACAGAGAACATAAAAAACAACAGGAGTTAGTTTCTTTTCATGGAATGCACATTGTATGCATGAAGAGATGTCACTGATCATGCTTGAATGTTGCAAGACAAAGCTGCTTTCCACAAAAGGAGGGTGCCAAGAAACATCACAGATATAGAAAAGGATTATCTAAAAGGTTATTTACATTCTGTTTATGCAACATGATGTGTATATCCAACGTCTAATTTAGATGGGATCTTTGATTTTTTTTTATTCTACTTAAACCGGGATTAGCTCAGCCCTTCATCATAGCTATACAGTTTCTCCTTAAGCTAGGCTAAAATTCCTTGAAGAAAATATCTCAAAAAGTTACTTTTCTTCAGGCTTTATAAATTTTCCTAGTAATGAGATGCAGAAAGATCTTGCCTCAGATTTTGTGAGCTGTGTGCAGCACTGATATATAGTAATGTCAGGAAGCCTCATGTGACCTTCTTGGTTCTTTATTTCCTGAAAGATGCATGAAGGGAAAAATTAGCAAGGAGTGTGAGGTGTTGTATAAGGGAAAAGCAGGTAGAACTAGTTGCCTGCATTAGTCTGTGTGAGAATGAGGAAAGACTCTGCTGGTTGTTCAGTGTATGAGAATCTGAAATAGCTGGTAGAAAAGATGCTATATTGGCAGGACCTCTGTTCAGAAACGAATGTATAGAGCTACATATTAAAGTTTGCTTTAGTGATCAGCAGAAGGGAATTTTTAGAAACAGGACCAGTGGAGATACTACATCACCTCTGTCAGCTGCCTGTCTCTGGCTGCCCTGCTATCTCCCTCTTTTTCCAAGTAGTTACCATAGAGAACTCCCTTTTCTGACCCCTAATTCTCTTCATGAAATGCACTGGGGAAGATGGGGACAGTGGAGAACAGGGTAAACAGATATTCTCAGGATGCTAAAGGTGCATAAAAGGTGCACCATGAATGAGATAGATAAGCAAAACAAAATGTCCTCACAGTTTTCAACAGTTCTTTTTAAGTTTTGGCATGCCCATTGAATGAGTACCTGATGCTAGAAGCCATCTCTGAGTTCTTCTCTTCTGTTGTTAAGAAGTCTTAACTGCTTCCAAAATACAGACATCTCCACTGGTGGCACATGTTCCTGTACAAAATAGCCACAGAAGTGGCTGAAAGCTGGAATTAAATGGCTTTGGGCCCCCCAAAAGCAACCAGGATATTTCAGAAGGTAGGTGAATACAAGTCTTGGAATTCGTGACTAAATTCAGAGTCCCTCTATGGTACCACCATGGAATTGCGAGCATCCTTCCCTATTTCTGAGGATAGCAAAACTTTATTTAATTTACATGTGATGCCATATTTGCTTCCACCTTCCCAATGGCAAGCATATGTCTTTGTCTATGTGGCTTGAAACAGGAGAGAGTGGGAGAACTTACTGCATGAACTTAAACACTGTGCAGTGTGCTGGATACACAGAACACTAATGTTGTTTAAATAAATTACATCTCCAGGCTTCATGTGGACGAGTAAATTCCCTCAGGGCTTCTTAGAGGTTGCATTTGTGTATTTTGACAACTGTGGTACCATTATCAAGATAAAAATCTGGATGCTTGATGGACTTGCAGTGCAGCTAAAAGTAAAAAAAAGTACTAGTTTCTCCTAGGCTTGGAATCCCAGGATTGTTCAACTTTTAGACCATACTGATATTCAGGCTTCTATAGGATGCTGCTTACTTAGTGAAGTCTTCCTACATGAAGATCCATGGGTATGAGGGCCAGTTCATTGTTACCTGAGGAACTGGAATTCTTCCTGTTGACTTAAATGACATTAAGAATGCGGGCCAAAATGAAGATTCCAGGTGTAATGGTATCATAGAGAAGCAGAAAAGCAGGGAATTAAGTGAAAGCCCTAAGAAGGTGTTTTCCTGTGAAGCTAACTATAGCCAAAGGGTAGGAACAGAGAAGCAGTTGCTGTCATGAATCCTGCAATCCAAAAAAGCCCAGAAGGGTACATTCATATTGCATCACTAGCCAACGTGCATAAAACCTTAACTCAGGACAGATATCCAACCCAGTAATTGGTATTCACACAATCGTTTTTCAAAGAACACTGTGTACTATCAGAGTTCTTTTTTCTTGTCTTCTGTTAGTGAGTGCTCTTCTGGGAATGGCAGGCAAACAGTCTTTCAAAGCCATTTATAGATCCACTATGAAGTGAATGAGGCAAAACCATGAAATGAATTGAAACTTGTTTTGTAGCTGATCACTCTTTCATTCGTCTTCTTCCCCTTTGGGATAAAAATCATGGACTGGAATAGGAAAGGAAGGAGACGATTAAAGAAATCTAAGCAGAGAGTCTGCGCTAGCTTGTGCCAGCTATCAGCTCTTATCTATTGGCCCTGCTGGTAGAAGCATCACAGGGATGACTCATAACCCACCATTGCTGTAGGAACACAGTTTTGGAAATGAGGTGTTTGCAATTATTTTATAGCTGAAGAAGAAAAAATGCCCCTGCAACTTAAGGTGAATGAAAATTAGTGTAGGGCTGAGCATCATAAGAATGAATTAGGATGTTCTTTTTCATTGCATTTTAGATGTGAAATTAAAGTGTGCAGGGTCCCCTGTGTTATACTGTTAGGCCTGAGATTACCTGATGTCATAAAATATGATGACACAAATATTGCTCATTTATGTCACTATAAAGTTATGTTTATAGTGGTACAATCAGCGCTGCCATTTATGCTATCTAAGCTCAGCATTACTAATTGTATCACTATAAAGCTATTTTATAGTCATATAAAGAGTACAGATAATGCTGTCAGGCATCAGTATTAAAGCTGCAAATAAACCTACAAACACTTTGTCTGGATATCTTTTATGGTGCTAACACGCAAACATTACGGGCAAGATCACCATTGTAATCTGTGATCCTCTGGCCAGTCACTGGAGAATGAGACAAGGGAGTGCCCTTGCACTTTCTTCAGGATGAAATATTTATTACAACATCTGCTTTCCATAAATGTGTGACTATCACATCTCCAAATGGGGATGTGCAACAAGTACATCTCTAAGGGCAGGTCACACTCTGGGGACCTGGAAGAAGTTCAGTTTCTGGGTAAGGGGCTGGTATAATTCTGTAATTCCTCTTTTTGCTGGAATAGATAGTGGAAGTCTAGTTTGGAAAGTAATCTTTTCTACTAGAGTACACTGTGGTTTTGTTGCCTCCTGAGCATAGCAGAAAACAAAAAATGAAAGAGCCACTGTGAGAGCTAGTATTGTGCCCTGTTGCCAGATTCCTGCCTCATCTATTGACTCCAATAAGTTTCTTGGGTGAGATTAATGAGATTACAGGAAAAAACAAGAAAAAAATGCTAACACTGGTATTACAGGTGCTACAGGTGTTTATTAATCTTGCAGGAAATCCGAAGTTCAAGAGTTTTAAGGTCTGGGACACAATGAGGGAAACCAAGGGGACATTGCTCTCAGTCCCGTGTTGCAGATGGGCACTGATTTAGGGCAGTGAAGGGTGGGCTGGCACTTCATCACTGTTGGTCCTAGTTAGCAGGAGGAAAAGCAGGTTGAAACAAGGAAAGAAGTGCTCTGAGACCCCAAGACAGGTGAGGACACTCAGCAGACATGATTGTCTCTTGTCATGGACTGTGCTGAGAAGTCAGGATAACAGCTTAGATGAGATGCTTCATTTTTCACAAGGCTAAAATGGGGGAGAAGAAATCCTCCTTTGGTATGTGAATGGTTCAAAAATTGCACAAGCAGAACCAGCAGACACTTGCAGCATTGGTCCTCCTTCAGCCCATCATGATGCACACCAACCTGTGGCAGAGGACACTCCTAGCACTCAGAGACGACACAGGTAGCAAGGAGAAAGCCATTCCCACTCCAGCTTTCTCAAGTGACAGTACAGCCTCCCTCCACTTCAGAAATTTAATTGATTTCTCAGACATTGCTTTAGAAGACTCTTAAAAATTCAGACATTTCTGAAGTTTTTCCTGTCTGCAGTTCCGTCCTGGGCTGCCTTTTTGAAACTCTCTGCTATGAAAGATTGGAAAATGGATGGAAAGATTGGAAAGTTTTTTCAAATGGATGCCTAAGAGGCACTGCAGAGGAAAAAAATCTCTGCATTCAGTGTCACTCCTGTTTGATATGTTTCATTAAAAATGACATGATAAAATTACTTTTTTTAACTCTCCCCCAGTATTCTGGGTTTGTGTTCTGCTTTTACCAGAAATGCTGGGTGGTGTACAAATAAGAGAATTTCAAATTTTATAAAACATGTACTACATAAAAGCAGAGCTCCTGGAGTCAAACTTGCAAATGGTAAGGGCAGAAAGCTTAAGACCTCCAGTCCCAAGATTTTGAAACAGTGAAATGCAATGTATTAACCTTCTACTCCAGTTTTAACCAAAAGGGGAAATGTCTTACTTAGACTGGTGTTGGAATACATGGGCAAAAAGTGATGCAGCTAAAACTTTACTCAGTCTGAGAATTGAAAGAATGATGACTTGCTTAAGACCTCCTAGAGCATGCTGCCATGTGTGCAGCCCAGCTGAAAATTCAGGGTTTTTTTTTTAAAAAGTCTAAATGGGATGCTGCAGAGACATAGTAGAATGGTCACCACAGTGCTCCTTACAGGGCTGTGACTCTCTGGACAGGTAAAGAGAATTTGAGATTCTCTGTGAAGCCTGTGGTAGAGGGGAGGCATTTTATGATTATAAACATGGAATAAATCATAGAATCATAGAATCACATAATAACAGATTCAAAGGGACATCAATGATCATCTGGTCCAGCCTTTCTAGGCAAGAGCACAGTCTAAACAAGATGGCCCAGCACCCTGTCCAGCTGCGTCTTGAAAGTGTCCAGTGTGGCAGAGTCAAACATTCCCTTGGGGAGATTATTCCAGTGGTTCTCGTTGTGAAAAATTTTTCTCTCATGTCCAGTCGGAATCTTCTGAGGATTAACTTGTACCCTTTACCCCTCATTTTTTCCAAGTGACTCCTTGTGAAAAGGGAGTCTCCATCTTCTTTGTAGACACCCTTTAAATACTGGTACACGGTGAGGAGATCACTCTAAGCCTCCTTTTCTCAAGGATGAACAAACCCAGTTCTCTCAGCCTATCCTCATACGGCAGGCTTCCCAGCCCTTTGATCATCTTGGTGGCCCTTCTCTGGACCCCCTCCAGCCTGTCCACATCTTTTTTGTATAGCGGGGACCAGAACTGTACACAGTATTCCAGGTGTGGCCTGACAAGCACTGAGTAGAGCAGGATAATGACCTCTTTATCTCTGCTGGTGATGCCCTTTTTGATGCAACCCAGCATCCTACTGGCCTTCTTGGCCACAGCAGCACACTGCTTACTCATACTGACCTTCCTGTCCACCAGGACCCCCAGGTCCCTTTCTACAGAGTTGCTCTCCAGACAGGTGGATGCCAGTCTGTGCTACACTGCTGGATTGTGTTTTCCCAAGTGCAAGACCTTACACTTGTCCATATTGAAGTTCTTAAAGTTCTTGTTAGCCTACTCTTCCAGCCTATACAGGTCTTCCTGCAGGGTGGCTCTCCCTTCCAATTGTCTGCTTCCCCACTCAGTTTGATGTCATCTGCAAACTTAAAAAAGACCCTCTCATTGGAAAATTATTTGGGCTTTTAGTCTAGATCTATTTGCCACATTTTTATGTGGTATGTATTTCAAAATTGATCAATATAATAAAGAAAAAGCAGCATATTTTTTATACTTCAGTTCATACCAAGTAAATTTATTTTTTATAATTGACTTTAATGTAAGAAACTATACATAGAAGGAATATATGTAATCTCTTGATTTGAAAACAAGCTGACAGACAAAACATAAAACTTGCCTTAGATGCAATATTTTTATGCTAGCCACCTTTATTATAATTTCTAACCAGGTAAAGTCAATTAAAAGAAGCTCTCTGCACACAGTTTAGTCACTTATATAATCATGACGTACTTTTAGCTTAAAGAGTTCAGTTTCCTCTTCTGAAATGAGTAGTGAAATTTTGAGTTTAATATGACTTACTATTGTTATGACTGCACTCTGTGCCCAAGATTTTTGGTCTGGTTTGAATGAAATGAGTTCTTCAGACTGAGACCAGAATATTCACCTTCCCAAACAGATCAAGAGAGAATGCTAATTCTCTGTACAATTCTCTGTACAATGCTAACTCTGTACAATTAAAACTTTTGTGTTATTAGAAAAAAGGTAAGTATAAAAATGCTATTATCTACACACCTAAATACCTTAAGACATCAAGCTAATTCTTTGAACACCGAGAGACACAAGGCAGAATGAAATAACCAAATTTGATAACATCAGATGTTTACAGGACATCAGAAGGCACAAGATAATTTGTGTGCTGTGAACCCAGATTGACCTCTACTGTGTTTCTTCAGTTGCTTGCATATACCTGCTCCACACTAATGATTTGCGGACTATATTAAGAGCCTTTCATTTTGGAAAATAAGTGGTTCTGCTAATTGAGCTTTGGTTGGAAAAGTGTTTTTATGGCTTGTAAAGGGAACAAGTATGTTAGCAGTCAGTTTCTTCGTCTTCCAAATATTTTGGTGTGTTCTGGTTTTTTGTTTGTTTGAAATGAAGTCTCTCTAGCTGCTGCAATTGTAAAGAAATCCTAGAAAATATGACCTGAAGGCAGCCAATGCAATTGTATATGCTTGAGTATGACAAGAGCCTGAAGCACTAAATGTGAGAATAGCCCCTTTCAGCTTCATGTATTAACTCAGATGCCAGTGATGATACTTCAAATGTCGACGTTAACTGCTTACTTGTTCATTGAAGCATGGAAAGGAGATAATGGAAGCAAACATTTCTGTGATCTATTCCAACTGAAAATTCTCGCTTAGATGCAGCAGGAGAGCAGTGCTTGGTAGATATCCACATTTAATGTTTTCCCAGGTAGGACTTAAATGCTCATCAAATTGTTAGATCTAATGAAGAAAAAGCAAAAAATGAGAGCACCCAGAGACACTTTCTCACATCTTGAATGTTTAAGCAGTCTATGCAGAACATCTTAGTTTGATTTCTTTGGGGACATCCCATTTACTTAGTTTGAATAAGCAGGAAAATATAAAGCTGCACATTGTTTTGTAATTCATCCCCTTATCATCTGCCACTGGTATCTCAATTTATGACTTCCACAGATCGAGGCATAACAGAAGGCACTGAGAAAGCACATTGACACTGAGGCCAATCAAAAGGTTTCACAGAACCTGATATTTTTCTTCATTGTTTAACAGATTCTTTTGGGTGTCAGAGATGTGAATAAAGATCCCAGGATGGGACCGATTGAGGTAGTAGACAGGACTAACAGACAGGATTGCCTGTTAAGGACTTGCATCCGTTTTGAGTGGGGTCTTCTGAGCGATACTGATCAGTAGCTGATGTAACACAGTTTGTGTAAAAGATGAGCTGGTGCACTATGTTGTTTGGTATGTATTTGTGAAACACACTGGTGCATTAAAACATGCAACACTATTTCCTTCTTTGCTGAAGACGGTGCATTTCAACTTTCAGAGAGAAGAGGCTGAACATCACTTGACGATAAGGCCTCTTCATTGTGATGTTTTTAATGTTGTACTAAATGAGAGCTAAGTACTTCTCATGAGCATAACAAAAAAAGTTAATCAGAAATCCCACAGACCCTAGCAACCTCTGCAAACAAAAACATATGTTTTCCCTTAGCAGTGTGGTATATTTTCCTCAAAGCAGTGAGCAAACCCCCTTACACCAACAAAGAAAGGGGAGCAGAAAATACTTAGCTTGGCTTTGGTATTCCTTTCTCTATCTCCAATTAATTCTTTTTCCAAAGTGTCAGGAAGTGCAAGGGAGGAGACTTCGTCCCCCATACTGCTGCACTGCAAAGTCACGTCCTTTCTCTTGCATGGTCAGTTGTTACCTTTCTACCTTGGGGATCAGTCATGGGGTAGTCACCATGGACATTCAGCAGAGCACATTTAATCCTTCATGCTGACTTAACTGCCTCATTTTCCTCCTGCTGCTCCATCAGTCTCCTCCTCTATGTAGCTATTGATACTTGACCATCTTTCCAGCACTCTTACTCTGTTCATGTTCACTTTTCTCTTGTTCACTCACTGTCTTAGTTGTTTTAGTCTGTCCTTGTTAGCAGTGTTGCTGGGGGATCTTTTTCTAGTGCAGCTACTCCCCAGAGCCAAGTATTGTGTTGTGCCTAATTACTCTTCTAAGCACAGTGTGGCAACTCAGATGGTTTTCCCAGGCACCCTGTGCAATAAGAAAGATTTCACAGCAGCAGCTGAACTGCTTTGCAGACAGCTGAAAAGGTGAAGCCAGGAGCCAAATTTGCTCAACACAGTTGAGGAAATCCTGTACAAGCAAGGGCAGATACAGACACATGGATTTGGACCGCTGCAGCACATGGTCTAAAGACACATATTTTGCATGTGGGATTGCAAGATCTGTTTTCAAGACGGTTCACATGGGATAAATCCATCTCAGTTTTTCATTAGAGCTCTTTCATATGAGGATTGGTATTTACCATTCTCACTAACCCTGCACTTCCTACACAAATGAAGGAATTAGGCAAGAAAAAAAGTTGAAATCAATTAAAAAGTTAAAATAACTGATTTCATGGAGTACCTCAGCAAATGAGGCTATGGTCTACAGCTTAAGAATAACAAGGTGTAGGGGTACTGGGCAGTTTATATATGACATCTGCATTCAGCTGTGTTGAAGTGGGGAAGGACATGGGATTTAAGGAACAAGCAAGTTATAATCATGAATAAGGGAGAAATCAACAAGAGACTTTATTCACAGTGGATCATATTACCAGCTTGTTCAGTGTGGCATTTCAGACAATTTCTTTTTTTGATGAAGTGAGAGAAAGTGAACTAAGTAAATCTTTTCTTTTTTCCTTTTTTTGTAGGCCTACATGAAGTGTGAAGGACGTGTGCTCTTTTCTCATTGATGTAAAGTTCATGGTGATTCAGTTTTTCTCAAGGTAAATTTGAAGGTCCTTTAATTTCTTCTAGGTTTTTTTTACTAGCTGAAGTTCCATTTTAGACTTTCCTGTCTACCAATCCTGGGGTATGAATGGCTATGATATCTTTTTGTGTCTGTGATTCTAGCAAACCTTTAAGCAATTAACCATGTCTCTGTCACTTGGTGATTGCATTAGTATGGCTTGCAGGGACCATATAGGTCTTGGTCAGAAAGCAGTCACCCTGCAGTTGGGCCATGACACTTCTAGAATTGTTGCCTTATTCACCATCTAGAGAAAGCTCCCTTGTTTGGCTTTATACCAGGGGATACATGAGCATTTCAGTATTCTGTACCAAACTGCATTAGGACAGCCAAAGGAAATCTGCATGAGTTGTTATCAGCGGGCTCACAAACCATGTTAAAAAGTAACATCTAATATATAATAATTTACAGAGTGTAACCCCAGCTTATTTTTAGAAAGACTGTTTTGCAGGAGTCAGGAACTGTCAGAGAACAAAAAAACAAACCTAAGGTCTTCCACTACTGATCAGAACAGCAAGGACTGTGCAAGGGACCAACACATACAGTCCCAGAGACTGGGCTGAAACAATAGTCCTGGGGAAGCCATTCCAGACAGAGCAAATGAAAATGGTTTTGATTATAAGAATTTTCTAGGATTATCCCATCTCAAGCTCACTGTAGTGTCTGAGCACATTCCAAATCAAACACAGGCTATATATAGCTAAACCTGACGGTTTTCAGGATTTCTCTGGCACTTATATCTATCAACTCTCTGGAACGTTTCAGAAAAGTGTTAGTTTTCTTGGTTATTTTTTCGTCATTTGTCCTGACTTGAACAGATAGCTCTACCAAGAGTTAGCGAATCCAAAATAATTGAATTAAACCAGATCATCAGAGTACATGGACATTCTCACTATGTCAAAATATATCATCTCCTTTGAAAAACTACTGTGTCTTTGTCTGTCACTGCTTGTCACTGCTGGAATCAGAGACAAAATACCAGACTGGATGCATCTTTGCTCTGATCCAGTGCAGTCAGGCTTATGCCAGAAAGCAAAGAGTAAGAATGTGAAAAAAAGCAAGTGTTGAAGTAGACAACCTAGGGAGAGTACGTATTCTCTCCCCTAAGCCATTCAGTCTTCAGGGAAGCGTCATTCAAGAATGATACAGGTATAAGTCTGTATGGGGAGGAGGAGTTGACTTCTGAAAGTTCCTTCCAGCCCTGCAAAGAACCACCATAAACACAGCTCCACAAAAATATTCATTTTTTCAGGGATTTTCAGATATGAGTATCTAACTGTGGCATTGGGCCGTCTACTTGCATTACCTCCAGATCATCATAGCTCTTGCCTGTTTCAAATGCTGATGGTAACTTACTGCATTGGAGAAATGGTTTCTGCTGAGCAGAAAAAGCTCCTAGGAAATAATTGTGTAGATGAAAATGTAATCAAAACAGCACCAAGCTTTTGTGTAATCTGCTGAACTCTGGCCAGCACATGAGGCTGTGGCAGCAGAGTGGAGTCTGACAGCTATGCTGGGCCCTCAGTCTGAGCAGAATGTTTATACCTGTCAGTGAGGACGGAGGAAGCAAGAGTGCATGTGCATGTCTACAAGGATAATAGCTAAAGTAGTTTCATATCAGCTGCACTCAACATACACAATGAAGTCAATAGCTTGGTGATGTTCTCCTGATGTCAGCATCACAGGGTTGAAACAATGCCAACCAAGAGCTAATGATAAGTACAGAGGTTGCAATCATTCCAGCACCACTTAGCACAAATGGGAACAAATTAATCTTTATGGCACATTTGCAAAATACATATGAAAAATTAAATCCTTGCCTTGCTGAAATCAGTGAGAGCTTTATTTCTGACTTTACTGGAGCCTAATTTCACCCTAAAAATACAGATCTTTATCTCTGTTTTATAGATGGTTTAGAAACACATGCCAGAGGGTGGGTGTAAGTATTGGATTCTCTCCTAGACTTCTCTAAATTTTCCATGCAATTTAGGACTCTTACACAGTTTTGTTCCTTTGCCTGTAGAGATCTTTTCATTACAACTTACTCATGTTTTCTTTTGAAATTTATTATAAACCCAAAAATGAGATTTAAGACTTATATATTCAGGTACCAAGTACACAGATTCAATTCTTTTGACTTTTTTCCCTCAGACATACTGGCAAGATGCTAATAAATGGGAAAGAAAAGTACCTGTTCAAGTTGAGATACGGTGATTATGAACTTGAAAATAGGAAATAATCAGACTTCTAGTAACAGAGGAAGGAAGTGTATATGAAAAAGCACACGGGGAAATGTCCTCTGGGATTTCATTCTGATCAATTATTAACTTTAACAAGGCCTTGGACTCCCTCTTGCAAAGCTTAATATTTTCTAGTGCAAACTGGAAGGACCTTTTAAAGAATTTTGCAGATGTTAGTTGTTTTCTTGCCTTTTCCTTGTAAATTCAAAGATTGGTAGAAGTTCTCTCTGAGATGTCCGATTTCTAACCTTTTTACCACTACTCATCTGCTCATATCTATATGTATTTTAAAAAGACAGCTGCAGCAATGTAGTGTGTGTGGATATTTTTATGTGGATCTCAAATTTAAAAAACGGAAGAAACTTCAACAGGCAGTAATAATCTAGTGGTGAAAGAAAGGCTGGCATTTGCCTTCCCATCACTACACCTGACTATGTGTACTTTTATATATGCCCATGTGTTTATTTACTGCTCCCAAAGGCTTTCATATAATACCACACTTCAGATTTCCAGATTCAGGAAGCTGCTTCTTTGATCTAGTATTTCTACAAGTTAATTTTCTTCTATCTAAAACTGAGCTGGGACTTCTCTGTCTTATAGAACTGCCAAGTTCTTTAACCACTGTACATGCTAATGGTCTGCATCGTTATATTTCTAGAAGGAAATTGTAGCTTGATTAAGGAGAGGCATGCAAGATTTGTATTATATGGATAGTTCTGACACAGGCCTCCTCTGCTCTTGGGCAGTAGCTACTAATCTTGTTGTGTCCCTATAAATTGGCACGAATGGCCTTTTCCTGCCCATTTGGTGGGTGCCTAATTAAAGTTTCTAAATAATTTTCAAGTAACTGTAAATATAGATTGTCAAAAAGGCAGTATATATTTGGTCATGAGGACAGTGGAACATGTGGTAACGCGAGTGAGTCTGTGTACAAAATGCCACCCCTTGCCAAGGACCATGGCATCATGGCCACAGAGACTATCTAGGAGAGGGTATTTTTTTGTTAAATAGACAAAATACCCATTGTACTCTGTTGTGCATCCCTGGCTTTGCAAATACTAACTAACTAAGCATCCACTGGAACACACACAGTTCATGAGCCAAATGAATAGAAATGCTTTCCAAGGCTGGAAATACAGATTTCACAGGTGAATTACAGGGTATTTCATGCTTTCCTCAAGACAGCACAGCTGCTTGTGTAAGATCTGAATTGCTATATTTAAAGCAGTGTGACAGCAACATGAGACAGTACCTTTCAGAAAGCTGATGCTACTTTCATATCCTGGAACTGGAATCTTTACTTTCTATGCCAAATCTCCAAGGTCAGAGCATTTGGATCACTGCTGAGAAGAGTCTTCTCAAACTCCAGTAGCATCAGTCATTGTGCTGCTCTACTTCTCTAGTCCTGTGATTCCATTGATTTCCACTGATTTGAGTTACAGCCATACAAAACTGGGATAAAGCAGGAGGTAATCCAGCTCTTTGCAAAGACATGTCCTTAATTACAGGAATCAACAATATTTTTACCTGGGCATAAGATAAACTTTCTTCTTTTTTCAGAAGTCTTGTATCCAAGACGTGCTGCTTCCTCACCTTTTACAGCATTGTAAATTAAATTATTTTTTAATTTTCTTTTCTTCTGAAAACTTGCAGGGGAGACCATATTGATCTCTATAACTACCTGGAAGGATGTTGTAGCAAGGTGGGTGTTGGTCTCTTCTCCTAGGTAACAAGTGAAAGGAGAGGAAATGGTCTCATGTTGCACCAGGGGACGTTTTGATTAAGAAAAATTTCTTCACTGAAAGGGTTATCAAGTACTGGAACAGGCTTTCTAGGAAAGTGGTTGAGTCACCATCCCTGGACGTATTTAAAAGAAGTGTAGATTTAAAAGTGTTCAAAAGAACGTAACTAAAAGAAGTGGCACTTAGAGACATGGTTTAGTGGTGGACTGAGCTTGTTAAGTTAACCATTGGACTCAAAAATCTTAAGGGTCTTCTCTGACCTAAATGGTTCTATGATTCTATGGTAGTGGTACAAAAGTGATGTTTTGGAGCTTTAGAGCAGCTATGCTGCTAGTTCATCATGGACGAATAGCGGGAAATGGGGAGTAATAGCATTTCCTTGGTAAACAGCATATTTTGTTCTGACTTCTTTACAAGCATCTCGCAGTTCAATAGTTATGTCAGTGACGTGAGATTGAAAGTGCTTTGCTGACAAGGTCATTAAAATTTCAGTGTATTGTTTAAGAATCAATAGCAAAGTATGCACAGCAACTTTCTGAAGTTGAGTGCTCAGCAGGGTTAAGAATGGTACTTCTGCATCCTTACATCTTTCTGAGATAAAATAGATTTATTCTTTTTGAATAAATCTATTCAATTGGTTGATGAGATTTTGATTTCTTTCTTCTGCACTTGCCTTTTGATAACATTTTAACAGGACTATTCAAACAGTAACTAGCATCCTCTCTGTCCTCATCCAGTAGGCTAGCTGTTGTCTGTGTAGTGATTTATCCCATGAATACAAAGGAATAAATTGTAAGACTGTGCATGTGACTTTTTAGGATCATTAACATAACTGGATTGTCTCCTGGATTTTGCTTCCTCTGGTTTTACAGTATACTGTCATGCTAACCAGGCTGATCTGCATGTGAGGAAATAGCTTTATCTCCTTCAAATACCAATCTCCTACAAATGTTCCTGCAAAAGGATGGCTTTTGGAACATCTCCCAAACCAACAGATTTCAGCTCTCTCAGATTTCAATGGAAAGTTATTTTATATTTAAATTCCTTTAACTGAAAACATCCTTCCTGTGTACCGCATGACAGACTCAAGCACTGTTGGTCCAGAGTCCCTGAAGGTCATTACAATGGATAAAGGCTAAAAAAGGGTTATGGACATGATTATGTCCCTGAGACCACCTAGATCAGGAGTCAGGCTGGTAGGATCTGCTGAGTTACAGAACTTTACACAATTTAGAGAATCCAGTGTATGGCCCACCCAATGTATGGTCACCTCATAGGCAAGTTACTTCATGAATTTTTTAGAGGACTTTTCCCATCTGTATTTATGGCAGCCAGTACAACACTTTTAAGAGACATGGTGGTTCATTAAATATCTCTCTGCACTGGTGTCCTGGTTTCAGCTGGGATACAGTTAATTTTCTTCACAGAAGCTAGCATAGTGCTGTGCTTTGGATTTAGTGCTAGAAGAATGTTGATAACACGCTGATGTTTTTAGTTGTTGCCAAGTAGTGCTCAGACTGCTCAAGGACTTTTTGAGCTTCTCCTGCTCAGTCAGGTGCATAACAAGCTGGGAGTACAGCACAGCTAGGACCCAAACTGAGCAAAGAGCTATTCCATACCATATAATGTCATGCCCGTTTAGTCGGTCGGTCGGTCGCGGGGAGAGCGATCGCTGCTCAGGTACTGATCGCTGCTTGGGATGGGCTGGGCATTGGTCGGCGGGTGGTGAGCAATTGCATTGTGCATCATTCGTTTTGTATATTCTGTATATTTTGTTATCATTCTCATTATTACTATTATTATTATTTTCTCTTATTAAACTGTCTTTATCTCAGCCCTCAGCTCTAACCTTTTTCTCCTTCCCGATTCTCTCCCCCATCCCACTGAGGGAGGGGGGGGAGTGAGCGAGCAGCTGCGTGGTGCTTAGTTGCCAGTCGGGTTAAACCACGACAACTGACCAAGAATTGTATTTCCTTTGTTCTTCACTTTTCCTCAAACTTTCATACAGGGACACTTCCTGGACAGCTTCATGGAAACTTTGCACCAGAAAGCTCCACATTTTCATAAAAACTGCTAGCAGGCTGTTCTGTATGCTTCTGAACATAAGTTGTTTCTGAAAAGATACAGGAAAAGCCAGTGGCCTGTTGCACTGAATGAATCCTTGGGCTCTACTGTAGCCAAAATGTGAAAATTAGCATGTAACCCAGCTGGGGTTATTATATAGTCCTCTATTTTTAGAGCGTCTCTTTATAATTTTATTAACAGTGCTGGGACATTCCAGCTGGGAAGGCTCCAGCACCACTTGAGCTCAGTATTGTGCAGAATTGTTCTAGGTAGTAACATTTATTCCAACCAATTTACAAGATGATACCCACTAGACCATTTCACATTTTACTGGTTTCCCTTACTCTGTCCACATTTATGCACTCATTTATCTATTGTGGCTGTCTTCTCTCATTTTTTCTTTTTTCTGAAGCTGCATGGTGTTTGGGATAAAAATGTCTTCCACTGTCTTAATTACAAAAAGGGCCAACTCTGCAACAGTTGCTGCATTTTAATTTTTTGGACTGAAAACAGGTCTGGAAGATATTTCAAAGGTTGTCTGTAACTCAGATGTCCCAGTGTCATTCCTGGCAGGACCTTCTTATAATAGCAGATGGAGAGAAATGCAAGTCCAGAGAGGCATGCTGTACCATGGCAGAGGGAGGCCAGAACTTGCATCTGATACCCACAGTTGTTAATTCCTCATTAGATGAATCACCTCTCCCTGTTGCAAATGACTGATTTCTCCATTTTGCCTCGTCTTAATTTAGCAGCAGAGCGTTGCAATTGCCTTGTGTTGTATTTAGCTTTGTGCTTCCAACTCAAGATGTAAAAGTCTTCTTTAAAGGCTATTTACCACAGTGTTTCTATGATAGACATTGACAGGAATTGAAAGGGAATTACTTTTTGTCTAATCAGAATCACCATCATTACAACTAATAGCTTGGAAAGTTGTTCAGCTTGCTTGTCTGTAACAAATAGCATTCAATAGTTTCTATATCTTGAGATGCTTTGTTGTCACATGCAAGTACACCAGTAATATTGGAGCACTGTGGAGATCAAAGAACAATAGAATGTTAATGGATGGTCCTTCCTGTGAAAAATATAATTTGTTTCCATTGTTTGAGGTGAAGGGACAAATCTACACAAAGTCTATCAGCAGAAGCTTTTCAATTGGAATTGGCAGGCGTAGAGGCTGGATTTGCATCAGGTGGGAGTCAGCTTGGCTTCACGGAGCTGGGTGCAGTTTTACTGGTGGAGAGCAGATGTGCCACTGGCCCAAAGAACTTGGATGTTCTTGAGTGTATTTGCTTGCTTTTCTCAGAGCTCCTTTTTGCATATCAGCCCCAGCAGCTTTTCAGAAGCACAACTTTGCTGGCACTATGACACAGCAGCCTCCTCCCCTGCCAGTTTTGTTCTCTTCTTCTACCCCCTCTTAATCCAGACTCAAGGCTCTTTTCCTTTCTACTCAGCACCTATGTGAAGAGTGTCATGAGCAGCTGGGCCTCTTCAGGCAGTTGCTGGGTCTGACACTAGCTCTTGAGTCAAGAGGTTTCACTGCAGCAGGTTGATAAAAACAACTTTGCATTAAATTTTAGCCACAGAGAGGGAAGCATCATTATCCTTAGGGTTAGAAAGAAAAGTAGAAAATAAGAAAGTCTGAGCCCTCCAAGGAGGTGAAATTGAGGAGGATAATTCACCTCTGCCTTAAGCTTGCAGCATGGATCCCCATGATCAATTCCTGAAGAGCCCACATTGATTCCTGGCTGAATGCTTTCACTCTACCCCCATATTAGGCCCCATTTATCCCAGTATAACTCTTTCAGCGTAATGTTTTCTTTTTGATATAAAAAAAGCAAGTGAGAAATTCATATAAGGAAGGAATGGAGGGAGGCTAGAACAATCCCACTCTGGTTTGTTTTTCATTTCTAAGACTGAAATACAAATAGCTCTGTTTTACATCTTCATCCCTACCTACTCACAGCCCCAAGCTACAGCAATTTTAACATTTGCCACATACAGTTGGCTGAAGTCCAGGAAAAAGTCTGATGATTTCTTAAAATAACAGCATACAAGTACACTAGGCAGGTCCAAACACAGATTTATGAGACCTACTAGGCAGGGATACTGGGCACATGTCGAGTGCAGATCCCTTGCTGATGTGGGACTAGTGTTTGTACAACTTTTTGGCCTTTTAAGACAAGCCTGGTACATCCTTCCATTACTCCAGAAAGACCCATCATTCGTTTTGGGGCAAATGCAGAAGCCCCATCAAAAATGTAGGTGATACACCGTTATATGGCAGAAAAGTTTATAACAAGTGAGGTGATGGAAAGGTACTTCTGAATTTGTTTGATCCATCTGGTTGTGCAAATAGCACTTATTATGGGATACAATCTATGTAACAAAGAGTTGAATGAGGGAGTCGCCACTTTCCTAAAGAGGTGAGGTGCGGTGAGGCGCTCACTACAGCATGTCAAGCCACCTGGGAATTTTCAGTTGGAGTTTGCGCCTAGGGTCTGGACCTTTTCGCAAGGGAAACATTGAAGCAAAACAGTTCGGTGAGTCAAAGCTCGTCTCTGGTTTTGCCTGCCAGCAGTCTCATGGGATTTGCTGCTTTACTTTATCATGCTTCTCATAAGCCAGGTATCCCACCATGGGCTTCCCTCTGGTCAGCACTACCCTTGCTTGTGTCCATGGTGACTGTCACAGTGGCTACCAAGTGTCACCAGATACTTTGGCTCCTATAAGCCCTTGCATTACCCTAGACAAAGATTCAAAGATTCAAATTTCTACTATATTTGCAGCTGAAGTAAAGATGAAAATGGGCTATGGGGTGACATCCTGTGTATCCTACTATCTATTGGGATCCAGTAAAAATAATAAAAAAAACCATTTTATAAAACCAAATCTTTTACAAGAGGGAATTTTCTTTCAGTTGGCAACCTTTTTGCTTGGTCCCTGTGCTGACCAACCAGAACTCCATTTCCCATCACATCGGGCAGGGAGAAAGCATATTAACCTGTGTGAGCATCACTGTATGTGCTGGGAAAAGTGGCAATGAATTTCAGCTGCAGTTCAACATTGTCAAACAAAGGGAGGGGCAATCTCAAAAAGGAGTGAAGGAGGGGGAACTTGTTTACATACGAGATCTTTATGTGCAGGTGTTTTATTTCCTTCTATCCATCCCATTTTTGTAAAAGGTTAAACTATTCCTTATTGCTTTTGCTGTTTCATTCCTTGGAAAGGAACATCTTTATTAGCCATTATTAGATCTGGACATACTGCAGTTCTGCATGGACTGAAGGAGCAAAGGAACAGGAGATGGGTACAGCAAAGAGAGGGAGAAGTCTGTCCCAAGCAAAACATAAATCTCAGGCCAGATCTCCTTGGTTTTGAAAAGGCATACCACAAACTCACACAACCCATTATCAAATCAGGGGAGTGAACACAGCTGCTCCTGTCAGCACAAATGCCATCAGATTCAAATAGGCTCTACATGTGTGCAAAGCTTGACAATTTAGTCTGATTCTCATCAAGGTCAATCCCAGCTAGCATCTGCTTTTGTTTCTACTGGGGAAGAGTTGCAGCTCTACAGATAGACTGCTTTGGGGATTTGGGAGGCAACCAAGGTCCAGTATAATTGCCAGCCTCCCATATCCACCTCTGTACAAGCAGACAGGAAATCTTAAAGAAATCTTTTCCTCTTCTTCTGCCTCAGTATCCCCATTTGAAAATAAGAAGAATAATATCAGTCTCCCTGATAGCCTTTGAGAGTCTGAATATCATTACAGTATTACAATGGGACTTCACATAGACACAAACAGGCACAAAACGCATCAGTAATCTTGTAATACTGCCATCACACACTTAACTTTTGTTTTAAAATTCCAGCTCTCCTGAGTCAGTGAAGAACGTTTGAAATTTTTTGTAGGAAACCCTCCAAAATCAAAACACCTAATAATAAAGGGAAGCAAAGACAGAGAATATCACTGATTTTCAACAACCACATTTACATGTAAATATTTTATGCATGCTAAAATAATCATCCATGCTTTTTTTATTCTTTATCTAAAATGCAGGTAATTAGAAAAGCAGTTGCTTATTACATTTTCTCATATACACTTTCTCAGGCAAGGTACAGTAAACCCATTTCTCCCAGCTGGTAATTAATAACCTTTTATCTTTTGCTACTTTTGTTTAGTGTGTATCTTATGACCAGAGGTTTATAAAACCCTGACTGTGTATTATGCTGAAAGAGCTTCTTCCTCATTAAATGTCTGTGCTTTAAGATTCATCTCCTCCATCAGTTAGATGTCAATATTGGATTCTGTGATGAAATTTATAGCTTAGAGCATTTGCTTTTAGCTATCTGGGACAATACTATTTTATATTTTTTTGATTAATCTATTTTTCTAGGCTAATTTTTTTTGTCTCTCCAGGTTCTTGTTTCTTATGGTGTTATATTTTAAGATTACTAAAATTGGTTATCTGTTGTGTTTGACAAATGTAAATGGCAAATATGAACATATGTAGTTCCAAATTGCTGTATAATAGGGATAAAAAATACAAGCAACAGTAAGCACCTTAGGAAGTCCTATGCTTCTCTCTTTCTACCTTATGATGTCTGTATTGTCATCAAGTGAAAAAGGCTGGGTAGCAGGGTGAGTTTGTACTTAATGGGTAGATCAAAAGTTCTGCCATCATTAATGTATTATTTTAGTCTGAGCCCTTCTTATATTAAATGTAATACAGCTTTTCATCCAGGAATAGCTTCTGTTGGATTGTACCTTAGGATCACAAAGAACAGCTATTCTATTCCACCACCTCACCTGTACTGGAGATATAGATGAGAGTTTGCTCACTTAGTTTCAGTGTCATGTCCAGCGCAGTCTCTGGAGTTAATTCTAAGGGGGATGCTCTTCATTTTTCACAGAATCACAGAATTGCAAGAGTTGGAAGGGACCTCGGGAGATCATCTCGTCCAACCCTCCTGCTAAAGCAGGTTCACCTAGAGCATGTTACACAGGACTTCATCCAGGGGGGCTTTGAATATCTCCAGAGAAGGAGACTCCACAACCCCCCTGGGCAGCCTGTTCCAGTGCTCTGTCACCCTCAAAGTAAAGAATTTTTTCCGCATATTCAACTGAATCCTCTTATGTTTCAGTTTGTACCCATTGTTCCTTGTCCTGTCACTGAACACCTCTGAGAACAGTCTGGCTCCATCCTCATGACTTCCACCCTTAAGATATTTGTACGTGTTGATGAGGTCCACTCTCAGTCTTCTCCAGGCTGAAGAAATTTTTGTTGTCATTAATGTGAATTAGAAGATAAGGCTCTTCATTTACTTGATAAGAATGTCATGGTTTGAGCAGAGCTGGAGAAGTGAATTTGAAAGGCTGATCTTTGTAATGAACCAGAACATCACCAAATAGCATCAGTCATGATACGGAATCGAGTTTAACAGCTCTTTGTCTTACATAAAGTCAAATAACTGTGTGTATGTGAATTTTGCATGCTTAAAAGTATAGAACCATTTGTATCTCACAAAAAATTTACTAACAATATACTTTTACACATACTATTGCTCAATCAAGGTATGTAGTGGTAGGTAGGACTAGGGCAAATGCTGGTCAGTGGGAATGGGAAAAAGCAAACCAAAAGAAACACCAGCACAGGCTTTATGCTTTCACTAGGAACTAAACCTTAGAGACAGAATAGAGTAGGAACTGGCATGGCTTTGTCAGTAGTGTACTAAAGTAAGACAGATCGTAAGATAGTCTAGAGAACTACTCAAACCTGCATACTGAAATCTATCAGTTATTTAAAATGTTCCCACTAAGCGAAATGCCTGCACTCCTCTTCAGGATGGTTTTTTAAGGCCCTTGAGGCATGACAGCACCAACTTAACTTCAAATTGTCCACATAGTAGTGATGATGAAATCACGAATGCATGGTCTTCAGCAGAGACTGCCATTAATGTAATACTGGTTTTGTATAGCTTAGCTCTCTGCAAAGGCTAGTTAGAATAAAGTTAATCTGTTTCTAATTAACTGTGGTGCAGTCCTGACTGAAGTGTTGAGTCTCTGCTTTTCTGTTAACTACAGTGAAGACCTGCAAGGAAGGCCACCAAGCAGCTTCAACAAGGAAGCATGCGAAGCAAACCACAGCTCCTTCATCCAGACCGTTTCCTAGGCAGAAGGGCTAGGCTTCCCCCAATCACTGGTTGACTCTTTGTGTAGGACCAACACTGTATATCACAAGCACCCTACTGCAGCATATTCGTGACTGGAAGTACACATTTAAGCCTGGACTTAGATCCAGAGAATGCAAATTGTATGAGACCTTCCTGATGAATGTCAAATTAATTCTAGGCATGCCAGGTGTGACAATCCTTTTGAAACAGAGAACGACTGTGCTTGGCTTGTACCTTGGGCTCAGCTGACAGCAGAGAGAAGGAACATGACACGTGACACAGGTGGACCAGAAATCCAAGTAAGGAAACTGCTTAGTCACTCTTGCCCCTTAATATTCCCCCAATTCTAAATCTGTTCTTAGGTGGTGAGAATATCTGCAATTTGGCTTATGTAACAGAGCTGTGGAAGAATATGTGAAAGTGTGTTCTTTATTATTATTCATAGATGCGATAGGAAGGGCAAGTAAAAAATACCTGAAAATTGCAGAATACTAAAATTATTAGCTTATGACCAAACACTTCATTTGTCTGATCCTTTTCAGGAATTTTGCTCCCAAGTGTTGTCTCATCCATGTGGAAGGGTGAATTAGCATATCCACCCAGCAAAGCACCAGAATTTTCTTTGTTGTTTGTATTTCGAGGAACTACTCAGGAATTAAGTGGCATGCTTTCAGCTCAGCTGAGGTACAGAGACCACTGAAGTCTACTCAGAACATAGCCAATAAAGGTATTATCTAGACTGAAATCAGTGGCTGCTCTCAAAGAGAACAGTAACCTGTCCCTTATTTGTTACTGTGCAAAAAATCTGTAGTAGAAAATAATATTGTTTCTCAGTTGAAGACATTTTTCAGGCCTGCACACAAGAGATGCAGAGAATCTACAATCCCCTTGCTGCTTTGCTCCCTGGTTTTGGTTTTAGAGTTCACACAGAGCCCAAGGAAATTACTGAAATCATCCCCACTGATTCAGCTAATACTGAAACAGCTGGAATGCTGATATAGACAATGCTCAGGCAGTGTAGACAGGGTTTAACAGTGCCACACATCCCTCCTGTGCATTTCAGCTTCCTTTCTGGTTCATTTAACCAAGTGAAAGATGCTGAACTGATCAGCCCAGGTCTCCCAGGGAATCTGGAATTTGGAGAAGAAAGCATTGTGTAAATCTCCAGCACTGAAATAACCATTGACTACTAATAAAACAGAGGGATGTCACCAGTAATTAAGAATGCCTGTTAGGCTATGAGCAGTCTGATAGCATGTATTTGGCATTCAGGTGTCTTCCACCTTCTGTCAGGTGACTTCCACCATCTCAGTGCTGCCCTGACTTACATGCATTCACATACAGTCAGACACTGCTGCAGGCAATTTCTGGAAGTGAAGCTAGACTCTTAACAGCTGGGATTATTCCCCCCAAAAATTGGTTGCACAGTTGGAGTTAAATTAATTAAGTGGTGATGGTTTGTTCAAGCTACAAAAATAGTAGCAACTAATACATATATAAGCATCCCATCTGGTAGACTTTGGTCTACCCATATGCTTTATATACAACACAGATTACCACTCTAAACACTGCTAAAAATGGAGCTATTGATGGGGCGAATATTTTACCATGTTTTTCCACGAAGTAACCTGTTAGAATACATAGAGCAGTTCCTCTTAATTCTCCTTGTTCTTCCTGATTATACAGATGGTCCAGAGCCAAAGATTTGGGTTGCTATTTTCACTCTACCTTTTTTTATTATCCACATCTTACCTTTGTTTAAGGTTGGAATTTGAAATCACAAGGGCCTAGCAGCAAAGTTTGACCTGCTCTATGTTGACATTAAGTAGAATAATCAGCTCCTTTTTATTCCTTAATCATGTGCAAATATAAAGTAGAAGTTCACTGGTAGGAATAGAAAGGTGCATCTGTCTTGCTGCCTGTCAATCAGCAACACACCCTGTGGCACAGTCAGGGGAAAGGATTTGATTTAGTACTGATATATTGTCAAAAGTATTAAATTATCATATGTCTGAGGAGTAGAAATGTAAGCACATTTTCTAGACACTGGGTTCCAGCACACCAATGTGTATGTAAGCTTGCCATTATGGGGACTGGGTGGCTCACAGGTTTGGTGTGTAATCTCTGTAGATTTTTTATCTAGTGTTGCAAAATCCTTGTAAGGTATAATATATTTAACCACAATAAAGAGGAATTTTGTGATCAGCTTAAGGAGAAAGGTCTTGGGTTTACTGCTATGTCCACAAGAGCAGACGTCTGTGATCTTGTAGTGTATCATAGGTACTGGCAGCTCAGACAATGCCTTACAATGCCTTCATCCAGGCTAAGCAAAGAGCAGCATTTTGGAATGGAATGGGATGGAATGGAATGGAATGGAATGGAATAGAATAGAATAGTTGGAAGGGACCTACAACGATCATCTAGTCCATGTGCCTGACCACTAATTTTATCCACTTCAGAGGCTGTTTGAGAAAATCCTGCCTATGCTCTCAATGGGCTGATACTATTGCTGTACTGAGAGGATAGATTTTATGCCTTAAACCAGAGTTTTTTTCCCTTCCCAAACTCTGAGTAATATCAAAGGCTTTCACTCGGGTTCCCTTAGAAGATCTATTTTCTCACTGAATCTTGAACTCTGTAGCAGAGACTCACCTGTATCACTGTACTGTGAGACTCTTCTGCTCTACCAACTGGGCTTTAGGTAGGCATCTGTGAGCTTCAGGAACATGAGTGGAATTAGACTGGGAAGTCAAGGCTGGGCTGGTGGGACACACTGATAGACTTGCCAAAGCAGAAACAATCATGATTCAAGAACTTACTACAGGCCTGTATGGAACAGCTTGTAGCCTCACTCCAGGTCCTCTTGGGAGTGGTAACCCATCACTCATTACCCATGTCTCTATACACTGCCTGTTCCTGTCTGGGCATTGTTCAAGGGCTGAATTGGTGAAATGGTGAACAAAACCCCATGTGCTCCCCATCAGACCTTCTCTCCCTTTGGAAGAAGAGCTGAAGCAATCATCACCCCATTTTCATGCCATAAATAGAAACTCTTATGGAAGCACGGGAGAGATGTCACTGCTGGCAGAGATGTCACCATCAGGTCCTCCTGTCCCTCAGCTTTTCCTTAATTCCATGTGCAGCTCTGGGGTAGGGTGCTTGATCCCCACTGCTTTGCTCGCACTGAGAATCTGCCTTTACTTTCTTTCATCAAGGTCAGAAATCTCTGTTCCTGGACTCAGTGTATCAAGAGACAGAAACAGCATGGGCAGGTCCCCCTGAACACCACCCATGCTGTCTTTCAGACTAGCAGATCTGCATGTGTTTGCTCTTGATTAGGGCACAGAAGGGAGTACCTGCACTTGCAGGTGGCTTGTCAAAGCTGGGCAGCTGCTTCAGTCTGCTCAGAAGTGACCAACATTAACAAGGCCTGGGATGAGGTGGGATCTGAGCACAAAAAATGGGAAGGCAGTAATAAATGGGGCATAAGTGGGAATTTTTGCCCTGGTCCTCAGAAAATCCTCTGTCATGTATCCCAGGGATCTTGCCTCTGTATGTGTTGCTACAGAGCAGGGTGCTGGTTTAGAGCAGCAATGTGCATAAAATCCCATCTCTCCATGGGCACTTCTCCATCTCTCCTGCTAGGCTGCCTGCATGATTTGATGCCATATGCATATCATCAGGCTGGGTATTCAGTCCTGGAACTGAGCTCTTAGATGAGCTCTTGCAGAGGTGTTTGACAGATTTGTTGCTGTGAAATACCTCGTCTGTTTCCTGCAGAAATACCTTTCTGCCACAGCTAAATACAGTTGCAGTGATAATGGTGAGATATGGTTGAAGGTTCTGTAGGAAAAGCCAGGTGTTTTTTGTCCAGCTGAAAAATATGTGCATGATGGAGATGCCTTCAATGCTCAGGACTAATTCTGCTGCATAGGAAGCTGATGCGGCTCCACCTGCTGGTTTCAGGCCAGGAATGACATTTTTCATTTTTCTGGGGAAAATTCTGAAACACACAATTGGTTTGCAAACACTGCCCCTCCTCAAAAAAAAAAAAAAAAAAAAGCCCTGAACAACACACACAAGAAAAACTGAAGAGAAAAACGCATGCAAGCCTTCCCTGAAATTAAGCAATGAAAAGTTAAATGAAAAGGGAATATTATTTATGCCCTGCCAGTCAGGGATTATGGAAGAAAATGTAATATATCAGAAGGAATTAAGTAGTTTGAATGAGCTATTGGTGCTTTATAGTTCCAGGCTTAAATTTAAATAAAACCGTGGACAGATAAAAGTTCTGTTCTTTGGGGTGAGATAGCAGGCTTCCTGGCCACAAAAATGGCTTTAAAAATAAAATTTAAAAAAAGATGAAGGCCTTTTCCAGAGACAAAGCTAAATGAAATTCTTCCAGAGGCATTACTAACTTCAGGGATATATGGAAGGAATGCAAGGGGAATTTGTCTCTGAATGAATGTCTATTTTAAAAGGTCTGGTTATCTGTAGTCAAACTCCACATTAAAGATTCAGTGACAGAGTATTCTAGCTTTTAGGTGGATAAGCTAAACACATCCATTCTCAATTAGGATATAAAGCCAAGTGCTCTCTAAAAGCTTATTACAGTTTCTAGGGCTTGTGAAGATGCTGATTATGGTGATTGCTATCCAAATGCCTTTCAATTTACTAATAAAACAGTGTGATAAGTTTTTAACACTGTTGCCATCTGTTCAACACTGAGGTTGGACAAATTAATTTGGGAGTTCTACTTCTGGGTTTTTTTATAGTAACTTAGAGATTGCTTTCAAAAACTGTCTAAATTCCAAAAATGTATTTACCATCCTCTTTTTCTTCTTCCTTGGAACAAAGGAGGATGTGCAAAGAAGGAAGGTCTTACATTTAAAGACCAGTTTCAGGGCTGTAGATTCAGATCCTTGGTCTGTCACAGATTTCCTGCAGGATTTAAGGAAGAAACAGGGAATAAATTTTTTGTTCATACATCTTGACTGAAGTACAGGTCTTAGAGGTAAAATAATAGACCATCAGATTGGAAGCTTGCTAACTGGTGGCCAGTAGCAGGTGCTGAGGGAAGCAAAGAACAAAGGTATGCAATGTCATATGTCCTCAAAATGCTCTCCTGCCTCCTTGTCAATGTCTGCAGTGAATCCTGGAGGAGATGGTGTCTTTGCATTTCATGTTTCTTATGGGCTTTCCTTCCTTGGATTTGTCTGATTGCTTCTTGAAGCCACATACATTTTTAGCTTCTGCAACATCCTTTGACAAACTGTGTTTCACAGCTTAACTGATATCAAACAGTCATAGAATCATGGAATCATAGAATCATAGAATGGTTTGGATTAGAAGGTACTTTAAAGGTCATCTAGTTCCAACTCCCCTGCCATGGGGACTTGACCAGGTTACCCAAAGCTTCATCCAACCTGGCCCTGAACCCTTTCAGTGAGGCGGCATCCACAACTTCTCTGGGCAACCTGTTCCTGTGTCTGACCACACAGCCTTCTCTTCTCTAGGCTAAAAATCTGTCTGTTTTTTCCTTTTCTAGCTTCAAGTGATGTTGGTAGAAATGTCATTACTCATATAAAAAGTGGGGCTTTGCATACATTAGGAGAAAAGCACCAAGTAATATTTACACACAGTGTGTATTTAATAACAATAATAATTTTAGAGTACAGGTTTGGGCATCCTCTTGACTTCTTCATTTCCTGTTTATTTGGAGTTAATGGAAGAGTAAATGATGGTGACAGGTGGAAGATGGGGTTTGGAAGGGTTATTTGCCATGACTTGGAGATGCAGGACTTACTTGGCTTCTGCAAATTTCCTAGGGCTATGTCAGTCAAATAATATATTAGGACTTTCCCCATAACACATACAGCATTTTTTGAATAGCAGCCCCAAGTTCTCTGTAGCACTCTGGGTTTTGTTTTAATCACATGCTGTATGCCACACATTGAGTCATCATTTGCTAAAGCATATAAAATGGTATTCAATCTTTATGCTTCTCTATCTGTACAGCTTTACAGATTATGGTTTTATTGGTTCTTAGGTGATTATCTTACCCATACAGTACTACACTGTATAAAACTGGTTTTTGTGGCGGATTGAGACACAGACCCCGGTCGGAGGGGCAACCAGAATCAGCTTCATTCAAAAAGAGCATGCTTTTTATAATCAGTGATCAAACAAATACTTCTGTTAAAACTTTTCTGTTAGCTGTGCTGCAGGTACCGCTCACGTGACTGCCCTCCAATCACAGCGCTGATCTCACGCTGTTCATTTTTCCGGCTTCACTTCCTCATTCCTGCAGTTCGGCTCCTGTGACCCACGTGATTTCCATTCCTTCTCACCCACATCTCCCCCTTTTTTGTTTAATTGCTGCGAAAGCAGAACGGTTTAAGGTGGCATTGATCAGACAGCATGCTATTTCAATTAGTCATAACAAGAAGCAAGCAAAAGCTCTAAATACAAGTAACAGTAATAATCCTACAATTATAAATTTCTTAACACAAGTCCCTAATCCATCGAGCCAAGGCATCTCTTCAAATGGGTTCCATTCGTCACTTACTTGCAATTTCTTCATTAATTCTTTCAAATCTTCTTCACATTCATGTCCTTGTGTTAATACAAAAAAGCTATAGCAGTTCTATTTTGTAAAGTAGCATAATCAACATCTAGTAGCAAAAACTGAAGGAGCTGAACTAATTGCATTTTTTATTTTGCTAAACTAACAGCCTAATTTGTTAAATGTATTCATTGCATGTGTGGATTTTACACCAGTACCAAGGCGCCAGTTACAATTTGGAGGGCATCCCAAGACTTCTTCGGGATATCAAGACTCTCGTAAAGTTTGATGTGAGCAAGGTTAATTAGTGTGAGTAGGGTTAGTCTTTAGAGTTTGGTGTGAGCAAGGTTAGTCTTACAAGTTTCCCCCGTGAATATAGAAGGGAATGCCTGGCCAGGCTCGATCATCACAGAGAAAAAAGATGCCTCAGGGCAATTGTAGGGTGGCATTGGTACCTGCCAAAGGATTTATCACAGTTTCATTACACCACATAGTTTTGTTTTGGTATACTAAAAAGGTACTGTCAAGCGACCATGTTCTGGTCTGAGTACTTCCAGTATAATTTAAACAGAAAACAAATAGACTTATGGTTCGTATTCTTCGGTGTCCTTTTCAACAGTCTTATCTATTTCTCAGCTGGAGGAAGTGTATCATGCCGATTATCCCAACTCTCAAAGCATTCCGTAACATTATTAACCGTTGTATTACACTTTACACCTCTCGACATCTTCGTTCTTTCTACCTTTTCTCCTATCACTTAGCTAGTTGGCAAGCACTGGGTCCAAGCCTTATATGGAAACAAAGTTCATCTTGCAAATTCCATTGACCTCGCTTTTCTCACTTAGCTCTTGTTTTACTTCTCCCATGGCTTGCGGCCAATGAGACAAAGGGTATCTCCAGTGTCCAGCTCAGCTGCCACGTCTGCGGATTCTGTACTTGTTCCCACAACTCCCTCTTCTTTACTAAGAATAAAACCAGAAGCTATTGATTTGATTATAAGACACTGCATAGACTGCAAGATACAAGGGATACAGATGAGAATACATAAAGAAATACTCACACAAAACAGAAACACCTTTACTAGCGGCGTCACCCACCCTGTCAGGCCCCATCCACTGAGCAGCGTGTCCAGCCACACCCAGCCCTCAACAGTTTGCAGCTTTTGGACAGTATCTACTAGCTGCTGTATGCTCTTGTGGATGGATTTGGCATGATAAGACAGGTTCATACAACACATACCTCCTTTTTTTTTTTCATGCACATTCCATACACTTAGTTTCTTATCTATGGTTTTTCACCTCATATGGTTAGTAAGTTAACCTAAAACAACTGTTAGTACTTTAGTTTTTCATCTCATATAGTTAGTAAGTCTAACCTAAAACACAATGTTAGTACTTTAAGCTGGATCCTCCTCAAGGATATTCTGTTTTCTCAGGGCTATTATCACATTCCAGCTACAGTTGGCTTCACAAAGGTCTCTTGTTAACTATTTAGCATCCCTTCATACCTTTAAGATCACTTTTAAGAGAGCACATTTTTGTTAATATTTCACATAATGCACAACTTTTGCTAGACACTTTTAAGATAAAGTTTGCAGTACAAATTCCTAATGTGAAATGAAATAAAAAGCTTCATACAATCCAGTTCAAATGGAAAAAAAAAAAAGATGTAAAATTTGAATGCAATCAGTTAACTACACAGTGTCCTTAGTTCAAATGATGTTTTTCTAAGGCCAAACATCTTTTTAAAAAATGGGCATTTCCAAGAGATTTTTCAGTTACTTCAGGTTGCAGTAACTAAAATATTCTCAATTACAGAAGCTTTTATCTCTCTTACAAGCACTGCTCTGAGGATTTTAGACTATTTTTGACTATGTCATTAATAGTCAAAAATCTTATTCTACATTGGAAATGAAAACTACAGTACATTAATGTAATGTCAGCTTTCCGGCTCTTCGGTAAGATGAGGACAAAAATGAAGAGCAGGCATCTTCAGAAGCTGAAGGCTGAAACTTCTGTTTCTAGCTTTTTTTTTCTTTTTTCTTTTGCAGGTACAAGTGCTCGCTGACAATTGGCGTTGACATTTTCATAAGCAAGCTGGCGTAACAAAATTTGGCAAGCAGCCTCATTGTTAACCTGTTGTTCTACGGCGTTTTGCAATCATTCCATGAATTTAATATATGGTTCTCGGGGCTGTTGTCTAATGGTGGTGAAAGATGTCTCAGGATGCCCCATGTCTGGAACTCAGCGCAGGGATTGAAATGCGATATCTTTTATTTGGAGAAATACCTCACGATCTAGCTGCGCTTGTGCTTGCAGTGCGGCATATTGTTTCTCTCCTATTAACTCATTCATGCCAATGCCCTGCATTCCTGCTAAATTGTCCATGGTTCTTGCCATGGCAAGATCTCTGTACTCAGTGAGCCACACGTATACTGCATTGACGATAACTTCATTCAAATTAACAATTTCCAATCACGGGTAGTCATAGTGTACCTTTCCTATGGCACTAAACAAGTTAATGTGTATGACGATTGAATACCATAATGATGAACTGACTTGCGCAGCTCTTTTACTGCTTTATACGGTAAAAGCTCACAGGATGGAGCCCAGTTACCTTGATACCGTAGGGGAAAGCTTTTAACATGTCGAATCTCCTTTTTTTGATCGCTTCCCTCCTACACTGTTCCATTACCCCTTGATATTCTCCAATTTCCTTTTCCCAACTATTTGATTCACTCCCCCTCTTGTGGAGTGGGGGTAATTCCCCACGCTCCTCCCTGGTGTTGTTGCCTGGAGGGTTTAAATCAAGCTCTTTCTCCAAGTCTATGGGACTGGGATCAAGAGGGTCTTCCTCTTCCGGGTCACTGTCATTTGTGGTCCCCTGGATGGTTCCCAATCGGGCAGGCAGTGCTGGTAGGGCTGAAGGGAGGTGTGGGGGATGGGGAACATGGGCTCCATCGCAGAGCTGCTGCAGTGCTTCAGAAGTCTGTTGCCACATAGGCAAATGTTTGGTGGTATCTTTGTCCCCCCGGGTGGCAGCTTCCCACAGCCCTGAATGATAGATGGAGCTAGAGTCCACCATGGAACAATTGGAGCGGACCCACATAAACAATAATTTGATGTCTTGAAGGGGTATGGAGCTACCATATAGCTTTAAAATCCGCTGCATAACGTTTAACACAGTTCTTTGCTCCTGGGAAATTTCATTCCCCTTTGTTCCCGGCTTCATACCTCCGTCCAGCAGTAGGCAATTTGTCATGCACGATGTCGCTTCCTTTCAGTGACCCCCCCTTACAGTTGACAGAAACCCACTTCAACACTCCCTTCAGTGTCTGAGGGTTCACAGCAATGTTATGTTTACGCAAAAGTCCTTCCATAAGTCCAAGCACCAATTTTTCATCTGAGGGCATATTACTGCCCATAGTCCCCCATGGCTCACCTCATCTCCAGAGATAATTGAAGCTGGCTCCTGCTTCCTTTCAGCAGCACTTAAGTTCTGTGGGGCTTGCCACCGGACAGACCTTCTTAGGCTGTATTTTCGCTCCCCACAGGGGGCACCATTTGTGGCAAGCTATCAATTTTGCCAGAGCATGGTCGCCATCCAGCTCCGCTTGCCAGCGGATGTCATCCCAGGTCCTCCCCCTTTCTTTCTCCAATATCCAGGGTGTCTACTATGGGTGGAACACAAGGAGGTGGTGGTGGTGGAAAATAGGGAAAAGAAAGCGAGCTGGGTGTAGCATTGGGTTTCACTGTTTTCTCCGCTTCCCTTTTATTCTCTTCAGTTCCTGAAGTCGCAGCTGCAGCAGCAGCCAAGATGGTACAGTCCACCTTCAGTTGCTTTAGGGAATCTGTAACCAGCCGCCACATAGTTAACAGCCCTGTGGCGCTTGAATCACCTCTTGTACCAGTGTCCCGTAAGACTTCTCTGGCATTGTCCCAGGTACTTATTTCAAATGCCTCAGTCAATTCCAGAGCTACATTGCGGCCCTTTAACCAAGCTAATAACATGCGCAGCTGCATTTCATCATATTTTATGCCCCGTTTTTCAAAAATCTTCTTGAATACTGTCACCACTGAGTGCTCCTCTGCAGAAATAGTAGCTCCCATCATCCCTGGCTGCTCACCTGACTAAGGTGATTAGTAGTCTGGATATATCAGCTCTTCTTCACCGCTGATTCTTCATTCAGCCAGGCTCTGCCACTGGTCAATCTCACCATGATTCTGTCCAAGAAAGTCCCTGTTCAGGTGCCATTTTTAGCAGATTAAAGCACGGACCCTGGTTGGAGGTGTAACCAGAATCAGCTTTATTCAAAAAAAACATGCTTTTTATACTCAGTGATCAAAGAAAAACTTCCATTAAAACTTTTCCATTAGCCATGCTGCAGGTACCACTCACATGACTGCCCTCCAATCACAGCGATGATCTTGTGCTGTTCATGCTTCCGGCTTCATAGAATCATAGAATCATAGAATCACCTCGGTTGGAAAAGGCCTTTAAGATCATTGAGTCCAACCGTTAACCTAGCACTGCCATCCCACCACTAAACCATGTCCCTAAGCACCTCATCTATCCATCTTTTAAATACCTCCAGGGATGAGGACTCCACCACCTCCCTGGGCAGCCCATTCCAGAGCCTGACAACCCTCTCGGTGAAGAAGTTTTTCCTAATGTCTAGCCTAAACCTGCCCTGGCACAGCTTCAAGCCATTCCCCCTTGTCCTATCATCTGTTACCAGGGAGAAGAGACCAACACCTGCCTCACTACAGCCTCCTTTCAGGTAGTTGTAGAGGGCAATCAGGTCTCCCCTCAGCCTCCTCTTCTCCAGGTTAAACACCCCCAGTTCCCTCAGCCGCTCCTCATATGACTTGTGTTCCAGACCCCTCACCAGCTTGGTTGCTCTCCTCTGGACATGTTCCAGCAATGCAAAGTCTTTCTTGTAGTGAGGGGCCCAAAACTGAACACAGGATTCGAGGTGTGGCCTCACCAGCACCGAGTACAGGGGCACGATCACTTCCCTACTCCTGCTGGCCACACTATCCCTGATACAGGCCAGGATGCTATTGGCCTTCTTGGCCACCTGGGCACACTGCTGGCTCATATTCAGCTGGCTGTCAATCAGTACCCCCAGGTCTTTTTCCACCAGGCAGCTTTCCAGCCACTCTTCCCCAAGCCTGTAGCATGGCATGGGGTTGTTGTGACCCAAGTGCAGGACCCGGCACTTGGCCTTGTTGAACCTCATACAATTGGCCTCGGCCCATCGATCCAGCCTGTCCAGGTCCCTTTGCAGAGCCCTCCTCCCCTCCAGCAGATCAACACTACCACCCAGTTTGGTGTCATCTGCAAATTTACTGAGGGCACACTCAATCCCCTCATCCAGGTCATTGATAAAGATATTAAACAAGACTGGCCCTAGAACTGAGCCCTGGGGGACACCGCTTGTGACCGGCCGCCAACTGGATTTAGCTCCATTCACCACGACTCTCTGGGCTCGGTCACCCAGCCAGTTTTTGACCCAGTGAAGAGTACATCCATCTAGGCCATGAACTGCCAGCTTCTCCAGCAGAATGCTATGGGAGACTGTGTCAAAGGCTTTGCTGAAGTCCAGGTAGACAACATCCACAGCCTTTCCCTCATCTACCAGGCGGGTCACCTGGTCATAGAAGGAAATCAGGTTGGTTAGGCAAGACCTGCCTTTCGTGAACCCATGCTGACTGGGCCTGATCCCCTGATTGTCCTCCATGTGCCTGGTGAGCACACTCAAGATGAACCTCTCCATAATCTTCCCCGGTACCGAGGTCAGGCTGACAGGTCTGTAGTTCCCCGGATCCTTCTTCCGGCCCTTCTTGAAGAGAGGCCTCACATTTGCCAACCTCCAGTCATCTGGGACCTCCCCTGTTCTCCAGGACTGCTGATAAACGATAGAGAGTGGCTTGGCAAGCTCCTCTGCCAGCTCCTTCAGCACTCTTGGGTGCATCCCATCCGGCCCCATAGACTTGTGGATGTCCAGGTGGCATAGCAGGTCAAAGACTGCTTCCTCCTGGATTATGGGGGGTTCATTCCACTCTCTGTCCCCATCTTCCAGCTCAGGAGGCTGGGTACCCTGGGGATAACTCGTCGGGCCATTAAAGACCGAGGCAAAGAAGGTGTTGAGTATCTCAGCCTTTTCCTCATCTTTAGTGGCAATGTTCCCCCTTGCATCCACTAGAGGATGGAGGTTCCCCCTGGCTCTCTTTTTGCTGTTAACATATTTATAAAAACTCTTCTTATTATCCCTTACAACAGTGGCCAGGTTAAATTCGAGCTGGGCTTTTGCCTTTCTAATCTCTTCTCTGCATGACCCAACAAGATCCCTGTACTCTTCTTGGGTTGCCTGCCTCTTCTTCCAGAGCTGGTAAGCTCTCCTTTTTTCCCTTAGTCGCAGTAGTAGACCTCTGTCCAGCCAGGCCGGTCATCTTCCCCGCCGATTTGTCTTACGGCACATGGCGACAGCCTGGTCCTGTGCCTTTAAGACTTCTTCCTTGAAAAACACCCAGCCTTCCTGGACCCCTTTGCCCTTCAGGACTATCTCCCAAGGGACTCTCCCAACCAGCGTTCTGAGCAGGTCAAAGTCTGCCCTCCGGAAATCCATGGTGACGGTCTTGCTGACCCCCTTCCTTACCTCACCAAAGATCGAAAACTCTACCATTTCATGATCACTAAGGCCTAGATGATTTCCAACCACCACCTCTCCCACCAGTCCTTCTCTGTTAGTGAACAGGAGGTCAAGCAGGGCACCTCCCCTGGTAGACTCACTTACTAGCTGTGTCAGGAAGTTATCTTCCACACACTGCAGGAACCTTCTGGACTGTTTCCTTTCTGCTGTATTGTATTTCCAGCAGATGTCTGGGAAGTTGAAGTCCCCCACAAGAACAAGAGCTCGTGACTGAGAGACTCCTGCCAGCTGCTTGTAGAATTCTTCATCAACGTCCTCATCCTGGTCGGGTGGTCTGTAACAGACTCCCAACAGCATATCTTTCTTGTTGGCCTTTCCCCTCATCCTCACCCATAAGCATTCTGCCTCACCACAAGTGTCAAGCTCTGTACAATCAAAACACTCCCTAACATACAGAGCCACCCCGCCGCCTCTCCTTCCTTGCCTGTCCCTTCTGAAGAGTTTGTAGCCATCCATCGCAGCACTCCAGTCATGGGAGGCATCCCACCACGTTTCTGTGATGGCGACTACATCATAGCCATCCTGCCTTACAATGGCTTCCAGCTCCTCCCATTTGTTGCCCATGCTGCGTGCATTAGTGTAGATGCACTTGAGCTGGGCTGTCGGTTTCACCCCCAGCAATGGGGTGACGCCCCCAGGCTCCTCTCTAGTGAGCCTGTTTATATCCCTTCGCTTCCTCATTCCTGCAGTTCAGCTTCTGTGACCCATGTGACTGCTATTCCTTCTCTCCCACAGTTTCTCTTTATAGAAAATTGAGTTTGGATTGTGATTCATATTTGCAACTATTATCTAAAAGCTTTCAGTGACTGAAAATGACACAGCTAGTAAAAAAGCCAAAGCAATCTCCATCGATAACGTATTTGCCCCTTGCCTTGAATTTTTGATAATCCGTACTCACATGGTAGTCCCATGAGTAAGATCCTGGAACTTTTTCGGACCTCTCTCTTCTCTGTGGTCATATAAATCATGACAATAAATTCATCTGGGAAAGATCTCTACAAAGTACCAACTGACACAGGGATGGCAGTGGCATCCAACATTGCTGGGATTTAATGCACTAACATTTCACCCTAAGGACTTCAGTCACATCCCTTTAGTGTCTCAGTCTAGTTTCTCAATAGACGGATTTCTGCAGGCTGGAGACAATCCTCTGTCAAACAGTTTGAATCACAGTCTGAGATGAGGCTTGATGCCTGTCTCAGCAATGGGGAAGACAAACAGACTTGATATATCCAACTCGGGGCTGGGATGCAGCAGCAGTGCAACATGAACATGGGTTTTCCTAAAGGATGATGCTTGTTAACCTTTCTCTTTCTGGGAAAAAAAGGAAGGTGTACTTACAGCTACACACATGGAATTCTTCCAAAATCAGCTGGCTCCAAATAAAGCCCACCAAGGCTACTCTCTGAATAGAACCTCTCTGGTTACGGGATGTAGAATTCACAAAAGCCAGGATCTTAGATTATTTTTTGCCCTCCTGGGAGCTTGGGTTTATCTACCTTAACCTAATTTTGAGAAAATGCTGATAGTTTTTTAAGAGTCCTGTTATGGTGCTTTGGGCTACATACCTAAAAGCAGAAGTCATGCAGGAGTTTCTTGAGATCTTTCCTAAAATCATCCAGGAAACAAATGACTCCTCCATATTGCAATAGCAGCTAATAGGTAGTAAATTTTATGCAGGCACAAGGAAAGATGCAGTTTCTGCCCAAATAGACTTGCCAGCTGTTATTAAAGTGTGAGAAGGCCACTTGGTTTTTCAGCATAATACCCCTGTGCCCTTTCTCTGTCTGTGCAGTTATACATTTTCAGGGGTCTTAATTCATGTTAGGAGTTCAGTCAAAACTGTTCTCTCTCATGCACTGTCAAGCCTTGTGTGGAAGTTGCTACCTTTCTACAAAGCCATCCTATGCAGTGCAATGCAGTGTGGTGCACAGCCGTCATGATAGGCACAGTTGTAGAGATGGTGCTGAGGTCGTAACTTGTGCTGGCAGATCCCCCAGTCACTAGCATGAGTGAGGAGGAAAAAAGCAGCTTGACAATCCAGCACAGTCTCTCTAGGAAGAGGAGAGAAAAAGATAATCTACTGATGTTCCTGTAACATGAAGGCCTTGCTCTATATCTTTGCTTATTAGTCCAGCCCTCTTCTTTTCCAGCTTTTATATTAGCACAGACATTTCAGAGAGCATAAACACTGCCCTCCCAGACAACTTCTTCCAATCTGTCCCAACTGGAGCCTTGAAGGAGGATATTTCCCCCCCCCAGGAGAGGAATAACAGTGTCATTTCTGCTGGCCTTGTTGACCCCACAAGACTAGAATAGCTTTTATCAGTAGCTGCTTCTCCATGGAAGTCCATCTCAGTTCATCATGGAGATAAAATTAGAAGCCTGGACACTGATTTGTTTCGGTCTGCTGTTCTTTGCCCTTTCCATGGATCAGCATAGCACAGCTGAAATGTGGCTTTAATAAGCTTCAAACAGCATACATAAGCTTTGTTTAGTATTTAAAAGCATTTGGACCTCTGTACTTGCAGCAAATGCTGTGAAAAGGCAGAATGGTATTTCCCTTTGGCAGGAGAGGATGACATAGGAAAGACTGGGCTAAATCCTGGGGACTTGACCATGCTACTTCTGTACTGAGTCCCATAAATTGTTGGAACGCCTTACCAAAAGGGAACCCAGTCCTGGGTTTCAGCAGTTTTAATAATCATCTCTCCTATTCATAATCTGTTCCAGTGCTGTAAATTGTTCTTAAAGAAAATGTGTCATAAATCTCATCAGATCAGAATGATCTTAGGCTTGTGGTGGTGATCTTTTTCAATGGGAGGATTTGGAAGCAATTTATCTAGATAGTGTGAATATATTAAAAAAATGTTTTACTGAATATAAAATTTCTAATGATGTGACTCAGACTTGGGTAGAAACCTATCTCAGTTTTAAATGAAACTGTTGAATATTTTGGAGTTATAATTCCACATTAATTTAAAAATTGATTCATTTCTTTCCTTATGTGCCCTTTGCTTCCATCACCCACAGTGGTGAGATGCAAAACTTTTGCTGGTTACAGAGCAATCTCACTAAGTGTTTCTTCAATGCTGTGGTTGCTTCTATGTAGAAATAGGCTCCAACCACTGAAAAATGTTTGTATTTAAGCTCAGAGGAACATACCACAGTTCTAGCAATAATGTGACCCTTTAATTAAACATGCGATTATTTAATAGTACAGATGACATTGAATATACAGAGTCAATACTTTGAATGAGGCATGACAAAAAATATTTGAGGTCCAAAGCCGTTTATAAAATAAGTCAATATCACAGGTCTGCCTAAGAGGTTGTGATCTGGTTGAATGGAATGCTACTACTTAGGAAAAAAAGAAATATAAAAGCAAGGTTTAAAGTGTATAGAATTTAATTGAGAAAGTAGCAAAAATAATCAATTTTAAAACGAAGTTCATTGATCTCAATATAGATTTAGTATGATGTATTCGAGTTATCAATTTTATGCTTTCACAGCAGTTCTTCATAATGTGAAACAATGGCTCCACCGTGTCATGCAGTAGTACCACACTTATCACTCCTTTAATGCACTCTCTCAGCCATGCTTAGCATATGCATGGCTCAGTGTATGGACTGTCTATAGCATGCCATCTTTTATATCTGTGATTTAACAGGGTGAGTGGCAGCTCTCTTGAATTCAAGTTGTGTGACTGACAGCTTTACTTCACAAGGTGACACTTACTTGATCTGATTTCTTTTGTAGCTGCATCCCTGAGCTTGTATTTCCCCCTTTTTTCCTTTCCCTTTCCATAAAATAACTTTTATACCTGCTGTCCAGCCATAACAGAGATGTGTGAATGGATAACAGTAGTGAGAGAAGCCTCCATCATTCACTCCATGCTTTGAGCATCTGCAGGGGGACCAGCTGTATGAACCCACACTTAGGCTATTGATTATGCTACCCCTGTTATAAACCTTTTACACCTTATCACAAGCTGCTCTGCCCTCAGTCTGATCTTGCTTCTGCTACTCAACAAAACAGGCAACACAAAGAGACACTTCTGCAAACTTCTCTGTCATTCCTTTATAGCTCAAATCCATCAAAAAAAATGTTGCAACAGGTATAGCACCTGCTGCTTCTTTGGCTTGGCCCACTGCCATGGGCTGTCATACAAGTTTCATAAATAGGAATGTTTTAATCTGTAAAAATACAGACATTTGTGCATGGTTTATAATTAAATAAGACATAGCAAGCAATGCATTACTCTTGTCTGTAAATCTGAGAGTCCTTGTTATCATTACTGGATGCAACTCAAATAATAAATGAAATACAGACAGGACTGGGAGAGCTCCCAGTGCTTGATCTGATGTCAGTTCTTGGGCTTATGCATATTTTAGGTTTCAGTATCTTTCCTGTAACACAGAAGACATTTTCCATGCAAAAGTCTGTAAGAGTGCAGAAATTCATATATTGGGTTTTGAAGAAGGGATGGGGCAGTGGTGTCTCTTTTTCTAATATTCAGAGATAATAAATTAATTTTAATGAGATAAATTAGAAGAACTCAGATAAATATGAAGTCTATATTTTCCCTTAATTATATCAAAACTCAAAATGAAGAATAGATATGTATTTTTACTGTGACAGACATTATCGCTAGTGATCTGAACTCATTTTTTGTGTGTGTGTGCATGTGTGTGCATATGTGTTTTGATGTGTACATGAGAAAATTAGACCCTAAGTCAAGTGATACAGGTCTACAGAGTGCCTGAAAGTTCATATACCTGCTGGGAAAAGAACCTCTGTTCCTTTATAGTTTGTCTTTCTCAGATGTTCCACTAGACACTGGTAAATGCTCAGGTCAGGAAACTGTACCAGAGACCTCTCAGAATGGGAGCAGTCCCATCAGCCTTGTGTTGACCTGAATGATGCGGTCAGAGGAGGAAATTTAACGTTGTCAAAAGCCTTGTACATACAGGGGCATGACCTGAGAAAGTTATAAAAGCACTCCACAAAGGACTTTAAGAGGAAAGTGGAGATATTTGGGTACCAGGAGCTACTTCTATTCTTGCTAATGCTGCAGTTCAGGATTGTACTTATGTTTAAGCACCAGGTACAGACTCAAGAATTTTGGTGTTTGGGGATCTCAGGGAACTGCAGCACCAATCACTGTTTCCTATCCATTGCTGGAACACTCTTACCCTTCACACCCACATCAAGTCTCTCAACTCTTAAATCCCTTCTGGTGAGTGGGTTTTCAGCTATGAGGAGAGAACAGAAGTAAGTTTTGCTATATAGTGTCATTCTGTGGATCTCGGCTGACACATGTGAAAATAGTTAACATGGAATTGATTCATCCCTAATGAATTGCAGAGGTCAGTGGGCCATGGATATAATATCATTTCATAGAAAGCCATGAATAATTAATTCCTCCCCAGCCCAGAAGAGAAGTGATTAGTTACCACCAGTCTCTTTCACTCTGTATTTTGGTGGTTTTGTTCTTAAAAACCATCCCAAACCCTAATATTTGCAATACCAGGGTAATGAAAAATACCAGCTTTATTATATATCCCAGTGCAAACGTGGTGTGTCAGGAGACTGTGAGTATGAACAAAGGCATGATTACACTCGGAATTCTGGTGTGTGTGCTCTTCTATGCCTCTTCACTTTGCAATGGCTTCATTTAAATCAAACCACCACAACAAAAGCCAGATCAGTTTTTAAACATTAGGGCAAAGATGAAAACTCAAGGTCTAAGCCATGATTAAAATAATAAATTTCAGCATAGTTTATAGCCACAATAGATGCATTAATTTGTGCTTTGCTCCAGGTTAGTGCTTTTTGACTAATGACATCTAATTATATTAAGAATATTAGGCCCAAATTAGAGATTTAGATACTTAATTCCCACTGAAATCACTGGGAGTTAGATCGCAAAATACCCTCAGCATACTGGGCTCTTTCTCACAACATGTCACTGGCATATGGGAGGAAACATTTGCTTTATATAGTGTTTTAGATTAATCGTGGATCATCTCAAACACTCTGGAGTTGATCCTTAGGTGGCAGAAATTGCCATAGCTGCACAGAAGTTAATGGAGTTGTAACAATTTACACTAGTTGACAAACTGTCTCACAGAGGTTACAGCATAATCTGGCACCTTGGTTTCTATATAGATACTTAGAGAAGTAACCTGACTTTCAGAGGTGTGGATATATTGTCATCCTTTTATTCTGTCCTGCACTGAACTACAAGACAGTATCCAAAACTCCAGTTTCCCTTTCAAAATAAGCCTTTTAAGTAGCTGTAACATGAGGTATTTTTGTTCCCAAAGTTGAATTTGGTTATGGCTGGGTATGTTTTTATTGGTCAATGTACATATGTGGCATGTAGTAGCTAAATCATTGGCACCTAAATCATTGCAATTACTGCAGTGATTGAGGACAGAGGCATTAACAGCTCTTCAGAGGGAATAAATATGTATATGTTTAAATCAAAGTGGCATTGGAACAGGAGATTTTAGTACTCCTGCTACAGTGCAAATGGGCTTTTTTGATGGATGGTCAATTTTTTCCTCATCAATTGATCAAGAAACATAGGAGATAATTACCAAATCTGAGGACAGAAAAAAGAGATTTATTTTAATGAAAGAATGTAAAACCAGTTCTAAAGACAGTCCTCTTTTTTTCCAGCAATAATGGTGAGGGCTGGATTTTTTCCAACAAGCACAGGTTGCTGGAAGCAAGAAACAATAGCAAAGTATCAGTAAACACACCCCTTTTTGACTTAAAATCTTCTTATTAGCAAAATGGATTTTTTTTTTCCAAAACTCCACAATAATTGCAAATGTGGTGATCTTTGAAATCTAATTTCAAGGAAAGCCTGGAAGCAAGACAAATATTTTACTTTTTCTTGTAAAGAACTTTGATTATCATTGCCTGGCTAGGTTTCCTATATCTCCTGCCCGTTGTAAGGTTATATGAAAATTTTCTGAGAAAGAAAACAGTTTAAATACAGATTCAGTATTACAGTTGAAGATGCCTTCATTTTTAGAGCTAATCCTGGTTCATGGTGGGTCACCCACAATATTCTGTTGAAGGGTGGACTGAAGGTTTAACCTGAAGTAGTTTTGAAATCCTTCTTTCACACACTGTGACTTGGTGACTAGGACAAGTGATCCTCTATCACAGTCCATTTTGGGGGAGGTTTGTACTCTATCTGAAATGTTTCTTCTTAATTGTTTGGGATGTTTTAGATCTTTTTAAAAATGAGACCTCTTTGAAGATTTTTCCTGGAGTATTTAAAATCATCACTCACTGGCAGTAAACACACAGGAAGACTGTTTGTTTCCAGCTAAGGGGTGCACACATACATGGGCTTGTGGAATTTCCAGTGATAACTTTTCCATTACCACTGTGAGCTGGAAGCTAGAGAACAGTTTCCCAGAAGCTATGATGGGCTCTTTGGACGTGCTATGTCTTGTCCCACTTGTTTGCATTTACAGCATCTTCTTGGACTATCCTTGAACTCCAAGCTCTAGAGAGAGCACCCTGATCTAGTCATATGGCAGCAATACCACTGATCTTTAATGAATGTTTCGTGTTTGTCTGACACCAGAAAATTATCTTGCAGTTGCAGTGGATGCTTGTTTTTTCATAGAAGAAATTAATTCTGAAAGTCTCTGCCCTGAACCCCATCTTAAAGTGGACCCAATTTTCAAAGTTAGACCCAACTGTTAGATTACTATATGTAAGTGTACTGACATATGTGTAGGTAGTTCAGTAGTTTTTAAAGTTGAAGTAAGTACCATCAAGGAGAATTCAAGTTTGAAGCAGGTCATGGGTATCCCAGTGAAGACAGACTTCATCAGGTGACAGCAACGTCTTGTTTGGAGTGTTGATGCATGATGCTCTGAATAAAAAGCCATGCATTCAGCTGTCAACATATGAATTACATTGAATTTCAGAAAATTTCAAATTCCAGAGAGAATCTGCAAGATTTCAGCTGTTAAATTACTCATGTGCTGTGACTGACTACACCCCTTGCAGTGGAACATGACTTACTGAATAAACCTCTACAAGGGAATAATGCTCAGTGTAGGTGGGCAAGGGTGATTGTGGCCATGCAGCTCAGAGAATAATGCAAAGAAGCTGACTTGATCCAACACAAAGGGGACCAGAGGGTGACCTTCGTTTAGATAAACACCTATTAACAGCTGAGTAGATCAACTGGTGGTGTAAATGTCTCCCTGAGATAGCCAGATCAAAATGGGAGGAGTAAATATGTATTCATTGTGTTGACTCAAGCCAACATACAGTATAAAAACTAAACAACTAGCAAAATCATTTCAAAGAGAGCAACAGGCTTGAGGAGGCTTCAACCCAAGTATTCCTTCCTGGTGACTGGAGACACCCAGTGTCATGATAGTGAGCATATTATACACAGGAGTAATGGGGATCACAGTGGTATTATCAGTGAACTGTATATTGCAATTGCTAGATTTTGCTAAGTGTAACGTATATCTGTATTGTGCTTTCAGTATATTTGGTTTCACTCTGAGTGTAATCACTATTTCTTTTTCACTGTATTTTGTGTCAGAAAATCAGAAAACAGGAATCCTGTGTAACATCAACTGTCTTCACATAAGTAAATTTTATATTAAACATCACACCTTCTACATGTGAAATATCTAAAAGAACCTTGTCATAGGGTATTGGACTCTGACAGGTGTTTTTAAATATGTACTGCTAAATGCCTAGAAGATTACATCATCTGACTGAAAAGTGCTGTCCCAGTCAAGGTTTGACAGCGCAGAACTGCACGCAGTACTCAAGGTGAGGCTGCACCAATGCTGAATACAATGGGATAATCACCTTTTTTGATGGGCTGGTTATACTGTCTATCCACTCTTGATTATGCAGGCAGGCAGCGATGAAATGCCAGAGAGAAGCCCCAAATTGATCAAAAGGGACTTCAGGGCACTAAGGAAAATGGTTGAAGGATCCGGAGCGCAGGTAGTGCTCTCCTTGATCCCATTAGTGTCAGGAGGGAACACGGAAAGGAATAGGAAAGCTAGAGCGGTTAACATGTGGCTCAAAGGTTGGTGCCATCGGAAGGGCTTGGGTTTCTTTGACCATGGAGAGGTTTTCATGGCACTGGGCCTGTCGAGAACAGATGGTGCCCAGCTCTCTCAGAAGGGAAAAAGGATCCTCGCTCATGAACTGGCGGGGCTTGTAGAGAGGGCTTTAAACTAGGCCTGAAGGGGGAGGGGATATAAACAGGCTCACTAGAGAGGAGCCTGGGGGTGTCACCCCATTGCTGGGGGTGAAACCGACAGCCCAGCTCAAGTGCATCTACGCTAATGCACGCAGCATGGGCAACAAACGGGAGGAGCTGGAAGCCATTGTAAGGCAGGATGGTTATGATGTAGTCGCCATCACAGAAATGTGGTGGGATGCCTCCCATGACTGGAGTGCTGCGATGGATGGCTACAAACTCTTCAGAAGGGACAGGCAAGGAAGGAGAGGCGGCGGGGTGGCTCTGTATGTTAGGGAGTGTTTTGATTGTACAGAGCTTGACACTTGTGGTGAGGCAGAATGCTTATGGGTGAGGATGAGGGGAAAGGCCAACAAGAAAGATATGCTGTTGGGAGTCTGTTACAGACCACCCGACCAGGATGAGGACGTTGATGAAGAATTCTACAAGCAGCTGGCAGGAGTCTCTCAGTCACGAGCTCTTGTTCTTGTGGGGGACTTCAACTTCCCAGACATCTGCTGGAAATACAACACAGCAGAAAGGAAACAGTCCAGAAGGTTCCTGCAGTGTGTGGAAGATAACTTCCTGACACAGCTAGTAAGTAAGCCTACCAGGGGAGGTGCCCTGCTTGACCTCCTGTTCACTAACAGAGAAGGACTGGTGGGAGAGGTGGTGGTTGGAAATCATCTAGGCCTTAGTGATCATGAAATGGTAGAGTTTTCGATCTTTGGTGAGGTAAGGAAGGGGGTCAGCAAGACCGTCACCATGGATTTCCGGAGGGCAGACTTTGACCTGCTCAGAACGCTGGTTGGGAGAGTCCCTTGGGAGATAGTCCTGAAGGGCAAAGGGGTCCAGGAAGGCTGGGTGTTTTTCAAGGAAGAAGTCTTAAAGGCACAGGACCAGGCTGTCGCCATGTGCCGTAAGACAAATCGGCGGGGAAGATGACCGGCCTGGCTGGACAGAGGTCTACTACTGCGACTAAGGGAAAAAAGGAGAGCTTACCAGCTCTGGAAGAAGGGGCAGGCAACCCAAGAAGAGTACAGGGATCTTGTCGGGTCATGCAGAGAGGAGATTAGAAAGGCAAAAGCCCAGCTCGAATTTAACCCGGCCACTGTTGTAAGGGATAATAAGAAGAGTTTTTATAAATATGTTAACAGCAAAAAGAGACCCAGGGAGAACCTCCATCCTCTAGTGGATGCAAGGGGGAACATTGCCACTAAAGATGAGGAAAAGGCTGAGATACTCAACACCTTCTTTGCCTCAGTCTTTAATGGCCCAACAAGTTATCCCCAGGGTACCCAGCCCCCTGAGCTGGAAGATGGGGACAGTGAGTGGAATAAACCCCCCACGATCCAGGAAGAAGCAGTCTTTGACCTGCTATGCCACCTGGACATCCACAAGTCTATGGGGCCGGATGGGATGCACCCAAGAGTGCTGAAGGAGCTGGCAGAGGAGCTTGCCAAGCCACTCTCTATCGTTTATCAGCAGTCCTGGAGAACAGGGGAGGTCCTAGATGACTGGAGGTTGGCAAATGTGACGCCTCTCTTCAAGAAGGGCCGGAAGAAGGATCCGGGGAACTACAGACCTGTCAGCCTGACCTTGGTACCAGGGAAGATTATGGAGAGTCTCATCCTGAGTGTGCTCACCAGGCACATGGAGGACAATCAGGGGATCAGGCCCAGTCAGCATGGGTTCACGAAAGGCAGCTTTGTTGCTCCCCTTTGGAAGCATCTGAGTACTCCAACATCCGTCATAAATTGTGAGGTGCAGAACTGCACACAGTACTCAAGGTGAGGCTGCACCAATGCTGAATACAGTGGGATAATCACCTTTTTTGATGGGCTGTTTATACTGTGTTTGATGCACCCCAGGGCACACTGCTGGCTCACACTGAGCCTGCTGTTGGCCGGCATCCCCAGATTCCTTTCCGCAGGGCTGCTCTCCAGCCACACATCTCCCATTTTATACTTGTGCCTGGCATCAGTCTGTCCCAGGTGCAGAATCCAGCATTTGGACTTGTTAAATTTCATCCCATTAATCATTGCCCAGTGCTCCAATCTAGCTAGATCCCTCTACAAGGCATCTTGTCCCTCCAGAGAGTCAACCGCACCTCCCAGTTTGGTATCATCAGCAAACTTGCTAATGGTACATGCCTCTGCTTTTTCTTCATCCCTATTAGTCAGGTGACCATCTTCAACAAATACCAGTCCAACGTTTTCTTTAGACCTCTTCTTGCTATTAACATACTTAAAAAAGCCCTTCTTGTTATCTGACACAACACTGGCCAGTTTCAACTTTAATTGAGCTTTGGCCTTTTGTGTCTTCTCCCTGCATATACAAACCACAGCTCTTTAATCTTCCTACGAAGCCTGACCTTGCTTCCAGAGATCACACAATTTCTTCTTCCTCTTCAGTTCCACGAGGAGTTCCCTGTTCAGCCAAGTTGGTCTTCCACCCTGCTTGCTTGACTTAGGACACAGTGGGATTGCCTGCTTCTGTGCTTCTAGAAGGTGGTTCGTAAAGACTGACCGGCACTTGTGGACTCCTAAGCCCTCAAAAGCAGATTTGCAGGGTACTCTGCTAAATAGCTCCCTGAATACTTTGCTCTCCTGAAGTCCAGGGTAGCAACTTTGCTATCCTTTTTTCTCATTACACTAAAAATTTTGAACGCCACCATTTCATGATCACTGTGGTCAAGACAGGCACCTACCATCACATCTCCCATGAGTCCTTCCCTATTCACAAACCGGCACCTGTCCTAGCTGGCTCGCTGAGTACTTGTGACAAGAGGTTGTCTCCTACAAACTTCAATAATTTGCAAGACCTGCTCATCACACCAGTATGATGTTCCCAGTAATGTCTGGGAAGTTGAAATCTCCCAAAAGGACCGAGGGCTACCCATCCAGAAATTCCTCCAAATTGCCTATAGAATGAGTGCCTACATCCTGGCTGGGCAATTGGTAGTAGACACCTCCTTTCTTTTCCATCCCCCTAGTCCTCACCCAGAGGCTCTCCACCACATCATCACTAACGTAAGGGCTGTAGAATCAAACCTATCCCTTATGTATAGTGTGACACCTGCACCTCGCCTGTCCTGCCGATCCCTCCTGAACAGTCGCTGTAGTCCGCCATCCCAGCATTCCAATCGTGGCACTCATTCCACCAAGTCTCATTAATACCCATGACATTGTAGCTCTGGGAGCTGCCCAACGCTTCCAGTCATCCCTTTTGTTTCTCATACTGCGTGTGCTGGTGTATAAGTATTTCAGATACACTCCTGAGCCCTCTGTGCTCTCAGGAGAAGCATAAATGTTCCCACTAGCATCGCCACCCTCAGGCAATGCCATGCCAACCCTTGGTTTACCTACTGCAATCCTGCTGGTAGCCCCTCCCTTCCCCCCACTGATTCTAGTTTAAAGCTCTCTCCATCAGTCCCGCCAGCTTATGCCCAAAGGCATCTTTTCCCCATCAGGACAGGCCCCAGCATACCTTGTGCCTCAAAGGCTCTTCCATGGTTTAAAAAACCAAAGTTTTGTCAGAGGCGCCGGTCCTGGAGCCAGGTATTGATGTCCTGGGTTCTCCTGTTTCTTCCAAAGTCTCTCCCCATTACTGGGAGGATTGAGGAAAACACTACCTGTGCTCCTGAATTTTTTAGCAATGCTTCCCAGGGCTCTGAAATCTTTTGATTGACTGCCGACTTTTTGTTGCAACATCATTAGTGCCCACATGAAAGAGCAGGAATGGATAGTAGCCTGAAGGTTGTACTAGGCTTTTCATTCTTGTGGTGATGTCCCTAATTCAGGCCCCAGGGAGGCAGCAAACTTCCCTGAAAAAAAGGGTCCGGTCTGCAAAGGGGTGCTTCTGTTCCACACAGCAGAGAACCACCAATGACCATAACTCACCGTTGTTTCTTCTTGGTGCTGGGCTTAATGCAGGATTTGTTGTGAGGGGTTGGCCTCTCTGACCTTGGCAAGACTGCTTGCATAGGTTCCTCCTCTACCTCATTATGCACTTTGTCTACCATACCCAGGGCCTCGTACCTATTCTGTAAGGGTATTTGAGAGGGTAAGGAGGGGGTTCTCTTACCGCTCTCTGCTGTAATCTTATTCCACCTCTCCTTATCCCTTGTAAAGCTGCTTTCCTCCTGGCACAAAGCAGATCCAGGACCTGCCTCCATAGTGGCTGTGCTGAGTTGGCTTCCATGCATCATAGATGGCAGAGTACAGCTCCACTGATCCAATCTCTCTCTCAGACTCTTGAATACTCCTCACTCTGCCCACCTCCTCCTGCAGCTCGGCCACCAAGCAGAGCAGTTCATCACCCTGGTCACACTGCTTGCTTGCAATCACTTTCCACCTCTAGGAATATCCCTCTACACATCCCACAGCCAGAAACCTGGGTGGTCACATGCTTGAACAGGACCTCTGTCCTGTGGCTGCATTTGTTCTACCAGGTGCTAGAAGCTCAGGAGAAGCAGAGGACACTGCCTTTTGTTGAGTGGTCACCACGCTACCGGCAGCGTCTGCCCGTTGCCGAGTGTCTGCCTGCTGGGAAATATATATGCTTGTCTGTTGTGCTCAGTTGGGCTGCTTGTTTTAGCCTGCTTAAATCTCCTGCACTGCCAGGTGCTGGCTCCAGCCTTGCTGCCTCTTCCAGTCAGCGGATCCAGACTCAGTTGCTCAGGGAATGCCCCTGTCATGGTTTAACCCGGCTGGCAACTAAGCACCACGCAGCCGCTCGCTCACTCCCCCCCCTTCCTCAGTGGGATGGGGGAGAGAATCAGAGAAAAAGAAAAAAAAAGTAAGACCCGTGGGTTGAGATAGAGACAGTTTAATAAGAGAGGAGAATAATAATAATAATAATAATAATGGTAAGAAAATATACAGAATATATAAAACAAGTGATGCACAATGCAATTGCTCACCACCCGCTGACCGATGACCAGCCCGTCCCAAGCAGCGATCACTCCCCCCGAGCCGCGATCACACAGCCCGAGCTGCGACCACTCTGCCCATGACCGACTGATCGACTAACCCCCCCCGAGCATGACATTATATGGTATGGAATAGCTCTTTGGACAGTTTGGGTCCTAGCTGTGCTGTACTCCCAGCTTGTTATGCCCCTGGCCGAGCAGGAGAAGCTCAAAAAGTCCTTGAGCAGTCTGAGCACTGCTTGGCAACAACTAAAAACATCAGCGTGTTATCAACATTCTTCTAGCACTAAATCCAAAGCACAGCACTATGCTAGCTTCTGTGAAGAAAATTAACTCTACCCCAGCCGAAACCAGGACATTATCCACCCCTTATTCTATACCTTTTACGTCGCTTAGGTCCTACCCTTACAATACATTCCAATTAATCACCACTATTTTCTCATCTTTTTGGTACATACACAGATATCATTCCCTTAGTCTATGGACCATCCCTCTGAAATGTCCATTGGGTTCATCTAGTCCACAGTTTTGGGCTCCATCTGTCGTAACAGTCTTTCAGGGCAGGAGAGATGGGGTCTGGTGTTGGGCTGTTGCTTGCTGAAGTCAGGTCTGGTTCCATCCGCTGCACTTCCTCAGTTTCTTCAAAATTCATTCATCTTAATCTGGGTGATTCTTACTGCTATACCATTGATAGGATATACAGCAATAGTAAACATGATGACATACTGTATTATACAGCAATTAACATTATACAATTCAGTTCATTGGCTGTTTTCACCCAAAATCAAATCCCTTTGAGGTACACATCGGACTTCCCCATCCTTCTGCATCACCCACCAAGTAGAGCCAGGTCCTTGAGCAAAAGCAATCCCACGGATGGGTTTGCCTTTACCTGAGGCAGGAGTAACCCAGACTGTCTTCCCCAGCATATTTTTTACATGCACTACAGGGACTTTATCCCCTTCTACAGTATGTAAGAGGTTTGATTGGCCAGGGCCAGCTCGGTTGGCGGATCCTCTAGTGTTGACTAACCAGGTAGCTTTTGCTAAATGTGTATCCCAATGTTTGAATGTTCCACCACCCATTGCTTTCAGTGTAGTTTTTAACAGTCCATTGTATCGTTCAATTTTCCCAGAGGCTGGTGCATGATAGGGGATGTGATAGACCCACTCAATGCCATGCTCTTTGGCCCATTTGTCTATGAGGCTGTTTCGGAAGTGAGTTCCGTTGTCTGACTCAATTCTTTCTGGGGTGCCATGTCGCCACAGGACTTGTTTTTCAAGGCCTAGGATAGTGTTCCGGGCAGTGGCATGGGGCACGGGATATGTTTCCAGCCATCGGTGGTCGCTTCCACCATGGTCAGCACATAGCGCTTGCCATGGCGGATTTGTGGGAGTGTGATATAATCAATCTGCCAAGCCTCTCCATATTTGTATTTCAGCCACCGTCCTCCATACCAGAGAGGCTTTAACCGCTTGGCTTGTTTGATCGCATCACATGTTTCACATTCATGGATTACCTGTGCAATAGCGTCCATAGTTAAGTCCACCCCTCGATCACGAGCCCATCTGTATGTTGCATCTCTTCCGTGATGACCTGAGGTGTCATGGGCCCACCGAGCTAGAAACAATTCACCCTTATGTTGCCAGTCCAGATCTACCTGAGCCACTTCAATCTTAGCAGCCTCATCCACCTGCTGGTTGTTGTGATGTTCTTCAGAGGCCCGACTCTTGGGTACATGAGCATCTACGTGCCGTACCTTTACAACCAGGTTCTCCACCCGGGAAGCAATATCTTGGCACAATGCGGCTGCCCAAATGGGTTTGCCTCTATGCTGCCAGTTGCTCTGTTTCCATTGCTGTAACCACCCCCACAGGGCATTTGCCATCATCCATGAGTCAGTATAGAGATAGAGCACTGGCCATTTTTCTCTTTCAGCAATATCTAAAGCCAGCTGGATGGCTTTCACCTCTGCAAACTGACTTGATTCACCTTCTCCTTCAGCAGTCTCTGCGACTTGTCTTGTAGGACTCCATACAGCAGCCTTCCACCTTCGATGCTTCCCCACAAGATGACAGGATCCATCAGTGAACAGGGCGTATTGCTTCTCATTTTCTGGCAATTTATTGTACAGAGGGGCCTCTTCAGCATGCACCACCTCCTCCTCTGGTGATACTCCAAAATCTTTGCTTTCTGGCCAGTCCGTGATCACTTCCAAGATTCCTGGGCGACTGAGGTTTCCTATTTGAGCCCGTTGTGTAATCAGTGCGACCCACTTACTCCACGTAGCATCAGTTGCATGATGTGTAGAGGGGACCTTTCCTTTGAACATCCAGCCCAGCACCGGCAGTCGGGGTGCCAGGAGGAGCTGTGCTTCGGTACCAATCCCTTCTGAAGCAGCTCGAACCCCTTCATATGCTGCTAATATCTCTTTTTCAGTTGGAGTATAGTTGGCTTCAGATCCTCTGTACCCCCGACTCCAAAACCCTAGGGGTCGGCCTCGAGTCTCCCCTGGTGCTTTCTGCCAGAGGCTCCAGGTAGGGCCATTCTCTCCGGCTGCGGTGTAGAGCACATTCTTTACATCTTGCCCTGCCCGGACCGGCCCAAGGGCTACTGCATGCACTGTCTCCCATTTAATTTGTTCAAAGGCTTGTCGCTGTTCAGGGCCCCATTTGAAATCATTCTTCTTCCGGGTCACTTGGTAGAGAGGGCTTACAATCTGGCTGTAATTTGGAATATGCATTCTCCAAAAACCCACAACACCCAAGAAAGCTTGTCTTTCCTTCTTGCTAGGTGGTGGAGACATAGCTGTTATTTTGTTGATCACATCCATTGGAATCTGACGACGTCCATCTTGCCATTTGATTCCTAAAAACTGGATCTCCTGTGCAGGTCCTTTGACCTTATTTTGTTTTATGGCAAAACCGGCCTTCAGAAGGATTTGGACTATTTTCTTCCCTTTCTCAAAAACTTCTTCTGCTGTATTGCCCCAAACAATGATGTCATCAATGTATTGCAGGTGCTCTGGAGCCTTACCCTGTTCCAGTGCTGTCTGGATCAGTCCATGGCAAATGGTAGGGCTGTGTTTCCACCCCTGGGGCAGTCGATTCCAGGTATACTGGATGCCCCTGCCTGCACTCTGCTGCCAAAGGGATTGAAAAGAAAGCATTTGCAACATCAGTTGTGGCATACCACTTGGCTGCCTTTGACTCCGGTTCATATTGAAGTTCTAACATGTCTGGCACGGCAGCATTCAGCGGTGGCGTAACTTCATTCAGGCCACGATAGTCTACTGTCAGTCTCCACTCTCCATCAGACTTTCTCACTGGCCATATGGGACTGTTAAAGGGTGAGCGAGTCTTGCTGGTCACTCCTTGGCTCTCCAGTCGACGAATCAGCTTATGGATGGGAATCAGGGAGTCTCGGTTGGTGCGATATTGCCGCCTGTGCACTGTTGTGGTGGCAATCGGCACTTGTTGTTCTTCAACACTCAGCAACACCACAACTGAAGGGTCCTTTGAGAGACCAGGCAAGGGAGACAGCTGCTTAATTTCTTCTGCCTCCAATGCAGCTATACCAAAAGCCCACCGGTACCCTTTTGGGTCCTTGAAATACCCTCTCCTGAGGTAGTCTATGCCCAGGATGCACGGAGCATCTGGGCCAGTCACTATGCGGTGCTTTTGCACTCATTCCCGGTTAGGCTCACTTCGGCCTCCAATACAGTCAGCTCTTGAGATCCCCCTGTCACTCCAGAAATACAAATGGATTCTGCCCCTATATGGCTTGATGGCATTAGAGTACATTGTGTCTACTAGAGCTCTATACTTCTGTGGGTCTGACGTGCCAGGCCATCGAATCCACACAGTCCAGTAGACCCGGTTGTCCCTTTCCTCCACCTGGCTGGAGGCAGGGCCCCTCTAATCCTGGTCACTGTTGCTCATAGTTTGTGTGTATGAGTCAGAAGTTCCTTCATCACAATCAGAATTAAGATCAGCCCTTCTATTCTGTCTGAAAAAACTACAGTCTGTCCAGTCTCTGGAAATTGGAGCAACAAGTTTCCTGGAAGAACAAGTGATGCACAATGCAATTGCTCACCACCCGCTGACCGATGACCAGCCCGTCCCAAGCAGCGATCACTCCCCCCGAGCCGCGATCACACAACCCGAACTGCGACCACTCTGCCCACGACCGACTGATTGACTAACCCCCCCCGAGCATGACGTTATATGGTATGGAATAGCTCTTTGGACAGTTTGGGTCCTAGCTGTGCTGTACTCCCAGCTTGTTATGCCCCTGGCCGAGCAGGAGAAGCTCAAAAAGTCCTTGAGCAGTCTGAGCACTGCTTGGCAACAACTAAAAACATCAGCGTGTTATCAACATTCTTCTAGTACTAAATCCAAAGCACAGCACTATGCTAGCTTCTGTGAAGAAAATTAACTCTATCCCAGCTGAAACCAGGACACCCCCTGTCCAGTCAAGCCTATCCTTGCCCATGTGTATCCCTCATGTGTCTTTTGCCACTGCTTGCTGCTGCCGCTGCTGGTGCTGCTCACACTGCTCCAGTGTCCATGTCAGTCCTTCTCCTCCGGGAACTAGAACTATTCTGGGAACTGAGGTTTGGAATCTGGAAGGCCAAGCACTGGACAGAAACAGATGACATGTCTTCATGATCAATGACAAACAGTCCTTGCTCAGTAGCCCATACTCTGAGCCCCAGTTGTGATCCTGTACCAGTCCAGAAAGCATAACAGAAAGGACATTTCCTCCAAGGCAGAGCTAAATAGGATGACCAAGGTTTACTTGCTTCCATAGGTTGGGACAGTGGTTTGTACCAGCGGGTTTTTAGACTAGCATCTGGATAGAGTAGGATACAGCTTACACCAGAATATGCCTGCTCTTTCCCCAAGGACTTGGTCTCCCATCCATAGGATGGCAGGAAAAGCAGGGCTGCATGGACAAGGGGTAGTTCCTTCTGGGTCCTGGCCCATGCACTATCCATTATACCTTCACCATTGACCACTAACTCCTGTGGCATCTCCTCTTCCTGATAGGTTCGAACCTTTATGTTCTACTGAAGCACAGAGGAAATAACTTTAAACTACTGGCAAGGAAGATACAAAATTTTAATACTTAAAAAAGCCTCACTGAGTGCTTTTTATAGGGAGAACATTAAAAATTCTTTTGGTCTCTGCAAGCGAAATAAAAGTGGTCCAGTCTCTTGACACTTTGGCTAACTCACAAAACTGTCAGGTTGTTTACCTACATATATTTAGTGAGATGGCTTTGCTCAGAAAGGGGGACAAGTATTGTGTCTCTGCATGATACAAATATGTGACATTCCTCAGCAAAGAAACATGATAGGACAGCAAGGTAGGGAGGAAATGTGAGGTGAATTTACAGACTAAAAAAAAAAAAGAATGTGAATATAGCCAGAGGTTTCCAAATGCAAAATGTCCCATTGCCCCTTTTTGGACACACTGAATGCGGAAAAATTCCAGAAGGCACCTGGAAGGTGAGTGTGCAGGACAGAAAGACACAAGGTCACAAGAGGAAGTTTGGGTTTTCTAGTCCTTCTATATACATTTTTAGTGCCAGAAAGGACTGTTGTGATCATCCATTCTGAGCTGTCTCTAATCTCAGTCTAGGAAAGAGGAAGCAGGTAAAAGAGGTTATGTGAATAGAGCCAGCACTCCAGGGGATGTGTTGATTCAAACTGCTCTTTAAGGACATAGAAGAGCACTCGTCTGTGTTCTATAAAATAATTTTTAAAAAATTATATTTTTTAAAAAGTAAATAAAGATGTATTGGGGCCAATTTAGTTGGGGGATTGAGAAGTTCCCTAGCTGGAAGAGAGCACTGCCGCCTATGTGGAGGAGCAAAGAGGAAAGTTTGTTATTCATGTAACAAGAATAATTCCGGGAGAGTGGAGAGAGCACCAAGCACTGTCTTGTTGAAAGATGGGACACCAATGAAGAAGTGTTAGAAGAAACAGCTGTGGCACTTACTCTCTCTCAGACATGAAGAGGGATGGTAGGTCAACAATGATGTCACGCAAAATGGTGTAATGCAATGGTTGTGGGACGAGCGCTGACACCACCAGCTCTGGAAGTAGGAGCAGCCTCAGTGGTGACAGACCTTGCTGAGTTCTGGCGTGGTGGCCACACATGCCTATTATGCTACCTCCTGGGACTGGAGCTAACATTTCTGCATTGCACTGCACTGCACTGCACAGAGTTGTTACTGTGTTCAGACATAGCTGTGTCACTTCCCTAGGCAGGAAATACCTAATGCCAGGCACGCTCTGTCATGTCCAGGTTATGATGTCCTAAATAATCAAAGCAACAACAATAATAATGTTATTGTAATCATCAAGTGAATATGCTGTGTAAGAATTATATAAGGCTCAAATGAATTTAATACATTTGTAAAACAAACAAAGGCAACAAATTCCTCCTCTTAGGATTGTATCTTCACAGTCCTCCTGTTGTTGTATCTTCACAACCGGTCTCTGCTTGGTCTGATGAGATATCTAAGTCTTTGTACATGCACAAAAAGGATAATTAAGCAATAATTGCATCTGATGAAGGGTATATTGTGGGAGGTGGGGGATAAACAGCTTGTGAATCAATAAACCATGAGGCTGCAGGCTGAGTTATTTATTGATTTATGACCTCTTTAGCTCCAAGTTTACTCCACATCTAATGTAATTATACCTTCTGGATTATACTTCATTTAAGAGGGAGGGAAAGTATGTAATTTCATCAGAAGAAACATGCTGTCTGCATTAATAATATTTCTCACAGTTAGATACTACATTTTTGCTGGGTACATTTTGGTCACATGTGACATTCAAAATCTAATGTGCTGTCTGATTAACTTCAGCTTAAAAATCCCTAACAAACCACATTGTAAAAGAATTACAGAGAATACTTATTAGGAGCCATCAAATCATGTTACCAACCTTGGCCTGTGGTGATTTAAAACATGGTGGAACAACATTACTTACTCCAATGGCAACTATGTAGTCTGTGAGAGTTAGTGGCCTTTTCATCCTGTGAGTTATACAAGGGACAAACCCCAGAATTTCAACACCATCAAACACTAGGCAAGTATGTAGCAAGCATTCTGCTTGCCCGGGTGTATCTGAAGCAGATGTTCCCTAAAGCACTTCTCAGATTATTTGCACCCAACAGTTTCATGTTGAATCTTTATGACAAGACCATATTGGATAAGAAAGTGGTTGGGTGCGAAGAGGGAAAACTCCCAACC